>APFE031114469.1:379084-442204 GCA_000404065.3 Pinus taeda
ATCTATATATGGATCCCTCATCCCAGAGATCCAAAGGCTGGAATCTTGTATCTTGTAAGGAAGTGTTGTTGGTTTCTTAGTGGAACATCATAGTGTTGGGTGATCTAAGCTTTTCATGAGGTGAAGAAGGGCTTTCATACCGGGGGGATGACAGTGGGTCAGATCAATGGGTTGTAATCCTCTCTTCTAATCTTTATATCAATAAATTTATTCAAGTTTTCCTCCACAATCTTGTATGTTTGATGATATATGCATTTGTATGGTCAATATATATCTGGTCCTATATTGTTTATGATTGTAGATCTCTGTACTTTGAAGGTATTATGCTGCTTTGACTTTACAGGTACTCTTTGAAGCGGGGTAATCAAGGAAGGAGCAACAAAGATTTATCAGAGGGGAGAAGGAACAAGCGAGGAACTAAGCGAAAGTTGAGGTTGATATTCTTCGCTTTTCTCCTACCTACTTCTCATAAAGGAAAATGAAAGTGGCTTTAGTTTGTTTGTTTCTAAGATAGCTACCCATCTTAGTGGGACTAGTAGCTCTGCATAGACACTAGATTTCCCGATAACAGCGTGACAAGGTAACATTTGTTGTGTTTATATAACTAATAGTGGGGTGATATGACGATACATAGTAAGCCTTGACTGCAACAAGGTAAAAGGGTAAAAGAAACGAATTGGGAAATAATTCTTTTGGCTATGTTTGGAAACCCTAATTCCAAACGAATGAGTGCTTTGCATACCAGAAGTCTTCTTAACCTTGATTTCGTTTGACATTATGTGGGTATGTGCTATATTCATGGACATGTATAATAGCTGGTGTCTAGTTATGGCTAGACATGTCAAAGGAATTAGAGTCCCTTGAGAGATGGCATGGATTTGTTCAGTTGCAAGACAACATGATTGGCACAACAAGGTAAGGTAACTAGTGTATTCTTATTTTTATTTATGCAATGACAATTATGTGTTGATGGCAGTGTGATGCAAGGGGTTGCATGGAAAAGAGGTTGCCATGAAATATCGAAGCAGGCTTAGGTTGAGATTTCCCTTGGAAACACTGGGAACCAAGGGGATTGAGTCATGACATCTATTGTGAGTCTTGTTCTTTTGGTATTTTGGTGATTTTTTGTGCTTGATTGTGGCTTTGTTTGCATCTTGTGCATGGCCATGTCACTTTTTTGTGGTGTCATATTGTTGTTGGTTTTCCATGGTTTTCTTTTTGTTTGCTTCTTGGTCTTTCCTTTATTATTTTGAGAGCCTTGGGAATTGGTTTGGGAAGGAGGAAGTTAATGAAGCTCGGGGATAACTGTTTGGTACCCGACAGGTAAGGTAAGACCTTGATGAAGCTCGGTGCATGTATAAGGGTAGTTGAAGGCAAGAGTATAACAACCAGTTCGATTGGTTGGGTCCATTGGTGTAAATGGATGATGGCATGAAAGTCATGGGAAAGGTAATCAAGAAAAGTAAGGTGAATGGATTTGGGGCGTCATATGCCTTGGATATGTTGGCAACAATTGTTCTCAATTTTGTGCATGGTGTTCACAAATAAAGGAAGTTGTCTTAACTTTGACCTTATGCTATCTGGCAATTAGGTTATGATCATGATTATGTTGATGTATATATATGTGTGTGTGTGTGTGTGTGTGTGTGTGTGTGTGTGTGTGTGTCATTGTTTGGCAGGATCATGATTGTTTTGTGCTAATGTTTATGTATATGTATGCATATATCCATGTATTTATGTCACTATTCGACAGGTTTTTTAGGGATCATTCTTGTGGAGGAATGATTTCTTATGCAGGTGAATGGTATGATGAGGTTCTTGGTCTTATGGCGAATCAAGTGGGAAGAGTAGTCATGAAAAATATACGAGGTCAGTATCATATAGATATGAATTTCTATTGTATGCTTGTATTATGCCTATGTTTATGTTATGACAGGTATCTCTCAGGGATACATCAACTGAATGAAAGAAGTGAGATCTGAGGCATGCTAGGATAAGTATGGATGACATAGAGACACTAGAAGCAAGGTTACGTGGTAGAGACAGTGTGGTTTTGGATGTGTGGTACTACTGTTGTGCATATGTTGTACATGTTGCATCATTGATGTTGTGTGCATGCAGTGTTGTGCATATATAGGTGTGTGTACATGTTGTTTATGCAATGTTATGTACATGGTGGTACATATACTATTGAGTGACTATTGCATATGTAGTGTTGGGTATAGATGATGCTATGTACATGTTGGATATGTGGTGTTGTGTACACATTGTACTGTGCGCATGATGGATATGCGGTGTGGTGTGCATGTTGGATATGCAGTGATGTGTACATAGGGTGTTATGTACATGTTTTATATGAAGTTCTATGTACATATGGTGTTGTGTGCATATTGTACATCTGGTGCTACGTACATATGGTGTTGTGGACATGATTGTACAAGTGGTGTTGTGAGGCCATGTACATGTTGTACATATGGTGCTGTGTGAAGGTGGTGTTGTGTACATGCCATGCATATGGTGTTGTGTACATGTTGTGCATGTGGTGTTGTGTACGTCTGACATTATGTGCATGTTGTATAGGTGGTACGATGTCCATGTGGCATTGGATACAGGTTGTGCAGGTGGCATCGTGTAGATGTGATGTTGTGTACACATTGTGCCGATGGTGTTGTGTAAAGGTGGTACTATGTACATGTTGTACATGTGGTACTAGTGTACATATGGTATCATGTGCATGTCATACATGTTTTATTGAGTACATGTGGTACTATGTATGTGCAATGTGTAGTCTTGGCATCATGACATGTGTATTCATTGTGTTGTACATTGTGTATGTATATGTATTGTGTTGTACATTAGGTGTAAGTGAATGTATTGTGTGGTGGTGTACACCAAATGTAGGCATATGTATTGTGTTGTGTTGTACACTAGGTGTAGGTGTATGCGTTGTATGTTAGGTGTAGGTGCATGTATTGCATGGTGTCGTATGCCATGTGTGGTTGTATGTGTGTGATGCACACTATGTGTATGTGCACATGGTTGAGGAGAAGGCATTGGGTATTTTTTGGGTGTGGCAACCGATACAAAGTGCGTATGGAATAAATCCAAAGGTAGAATCCAAAGGTTGATTAAAGGATAAGTATCAAAATTTTATTTCAGTTTTATTATGCATGTGATATATGATTATGGTATATGATGATTACATGTGATATACGATTCTAGTTGTGATGATTTCATGCAATTCATGAATTTAATCTATGATGGTTGTGTTTTGAGATAACCTGATGTGATATGTTTATTCATGATGATTTAGGAAAATATGTTAGTTTGACTTATTATGACAAGAAGCTAACAAAATTGCAAGTATACCTTATTGACGGGCCACCAATGAGGTATGATTTGAATTTATTTTAAATCTAATGGAAATTATGTGCTTGGTACAAGAATGCATGAACATGACCTATTGGGTGGTTTAAATCAACTGCAAGAATTTGCAATAGCAAAAAGGAATTGGAAAATGCAGCAATATGTTGGTAAAGTATTCAGGAGCATGGCCATTATGACACTGGTACCCAATAATGTCCATTGATTTCCATGAGCATGCTATGATTAGTATGATGGTTTGAAGTAGGGATATGCTTTGGTTTATGGACCTTTAGGTGCAAGGAAACCTTGCCAAGGGATAGACTACCAGGGATGGGGGTGCCAACGGAACTTGGAAGGTGTGATTGCATGGAAGGGGGTGACTGGATTTCCCGAGGGACTGTGTAGTAGAGAAGGGAAGGCCAGGGATAATTTTTTTTTGGTCATTAGCATCACCCGATGGAATCAAATGCACATTGGGAGTGTGCCTGGAACAATGAGCCGGTAACCGTTCACTGAGAGGACAAGTGGCATAGGATTATAGTGCTGGACATTGGATGTAGATTTGACCTTGCAGTGGATTCTGGACTTCTTGGGAAGGAGGTGAATCTTTGTATTACCTTGAGGGTATAGGTGTGAGCCTCTAGATTCTCTTGTACTTGATGTAGGCATCATATAATTTTATTTTTTGGTTGAGAAAATGTGCATATGTGTGTATTATTGTAAATACTGTATCGAGTTGGATTTATAAATCTCCATAGACAATATGATTACTTGTTAGGTGAAGCAAATGTGTATGTGTGTATATGTGGTTATTATTGTAAATACCATAATGAGTTGTGTTATAAGGCTCCAGTAAAAAATATGTTTGTCATATTTTAGTAGATGGTCATTGTAAATACCGCAATGAGCTATGTTATAAACCTCCATGGGCAATATGTTTTGTTTTTAGCAGTCTTGTTGGTTATAGGTGTCATTGAACACTGAGGACGATGTTCCCAAAAGGGGGAGGGTTCTATAACAACCCTGGTAAAAAGTCCATTTAAAATATATGACCATGGTCATGGGACATGTATTCAAAGATGAATGATGGGAAAAACATCCTAGTGGGTGTTCATTTTAGTTATTATGGCTAAGGAAATTGGAAAAGGCTTTGGAAATACATGAGGCACTTATTGGAATTTTATTTATGAAAAAAATGGAAATTAGGAGAAAACGAAGGTGAAAGGTCACAAGTTGCATGTGAGGAGGAAATTGAAGTAAAATAATGGAAATTGAATAAATAGAGGCATCGTTGATAAAAAGGCTTTTGAGGATCAGTTGGAAAATTTTTGACAAGTTTTGGTGGAGCTCTCTTCTATTCTCTCTCTCTCTCATACTCTTGGACACCCAAAGTTTCTTGGAGCACTCTTGGAGAGTGTGGCATACTTGGAGTTTTGGAGCAAGAAGGTAAAGGAAGAGTAGGAAAGCATAAGAGGACATCGAGATCAACAACTACAATGGATTTGGCTTGCAGGTACCGAGTTGCACATATGTTTTCCTCACTAGTTTTAGCATGGATGGAATATGTATGTTGTTGATTGGTCATGATTTGTCACTGGCATGGAGGATTGGCTGGATTGATAGTGGATTTGCCTATCCTTGCCATTTCCTAGATAGCCATGGTGTTGTGGGTTATTTCTTTGTTTTCTGGTTGGTTCTCATGTTTCCTTTAGCTTGAGTTGAGTTATTATCTCCTGGAGCCTTGGTTGGAAAAACGATCTAGAAGCCCTGTAACGACTTGGGTTGATTTATCAGTCCTGGAGGCTTGGTTGGACAAACGCTCTGGAAGCCCTGTATCAGCTTGGTTTGAGTTACTAGTTCTAGAAGCCTTGGTTGGAAAATGCTTTGGAATCCCTCGTTGGGTTGAGTTACTAGCCCTGGAAGCCGGGTTGGAAAAATGATCTAGAATTTTGAGAATACATGTGGGTTGAGTTACTAGTCATGGAGTCTTGGTTGGACAAATGCTTTGGAGCTCAACAACAACCGTGGGTTGAGTTACTAGTCTTGGAATCTAGGTTGGAACAAACGCTCTGGAGCCTTGGAAGGCTAGGGTAGAGCCAATCTGATGATGGTTTTGTGATGTCCGACCGTGAGGTGGAGCCACTGTTTGATGGGTTGAGGTGGGTTGGCCTCAGGAAGCCCTGGATGATTTTGATTGATGTGTTTTATGAGATCCCACATTCATGCTTGGAATATGGCATGGGGGTGATTGACTAAGGAGAGATTTGGCTCAACCATGTCTATGGTCGGGTGGAACGTGGTAGTCCTATACCGGGTTGCTTTTTCATAATTAATATGAGGCTATTTCTCCTTGTTATCTCAAGAGTATTATATTGATTTATATGTGGATTATATGGCTAATGTTTCCTTGGTATTTTTGTTGTTATCATGCTGGTTATGAATATTTATTATGATAGTGGCTATGTATGGATCCCATCATGTTTTTACTTTTATATGAATGAACAATGTATCTATGGCCTAATGGATGAAACTACAACTAATGCTTCTTAGGAATTTTTAGATAAGTATGCGATCCCTATGCTTAGATCTATTATTTAAACCCGTAGATTTCATATTTGTGATATGTTTGACGAAATACCTGTCATGGCTAGTCAGGGTCCAGTCAAGGGCTTGTTTAAGTAATTGCATTTGCATCATCATCCCCTTGTTATCTTTCTATTTTGAAGGTGTCATTTAATTTTGGGCAGTGACCTAAGCTTTGGGCTTGAAAAAGTGGCTCATAGCCCGGGGACGTTGGCACAACACTGAGAAAAATAGTCCTTGGACATTGGCATGCCATGCCGTGGGAGCATCCAAAGCCCTCTGGACACTAGCATGCCCATATCATGGGAGCATGTAGGGGTTAAGCGGTCTAAAATATTAGTGGGACCTGGGAGCTGGTTAGCAGAAAGGTTGGGATGTTTCCTAGGGGTCTTATTGTTGATTTTGAGGGTACGTATGATGTGTTTCCACCGGTTCCACTTCCTTAACGTGAATTAGGAGTTCAAATCATATAATAGTAAATTATCATCACATGTTTACCCTAGTTGGTCGGCTACTTGTGTAGATGTGGGAGGAGGGTGTTACAAACACATAGGAAGGCTACCACATAGGAAGACTCAGTGGCAGAAATAGGGGAAACATGACTAGTTGAACATGACATGAACCAAAGAGAGGAAGCTCCTCTGGAAGAGTAGGAGCCTTCAGGGAATGAAAGGATTGGCTTGGGGATGTGGAAGATGAGTTGAAGATATGCAAGACAAAAATTAGGAAGCTCACCAAGAAACAACGAGAACTAGCTGAGTGGAACTTTGAACTACTAAAACATCTACAGGAATTGACATATCAAACTAAATCCTCAAAAGGGGAAAATGATATTGGAAAAAAGAGGCATAGAGAGTTTAAGAAGGAAGATAAGCCCATATCATATAGGTCTTGTGCGAAGGAGAATTTAATACAAGATTGTCCCACAAGATGAAAAAGAAAGGAAGTGGTTCCTTCGAACCACATAAACATGACACTGTAATGCAAAAGACTTGGAAGGAAGTCTCAGAATGATTTTGTTGCATATGTATACACATATATGTGGGGACATGTACATGCATGGTATGATGGTTGAAAGTGCCTTAAATGTTGGAGTTAGGACATTGAGCCAAGTTTAAAAGCATACCATTTGATATGGTATGCTTTTAAACTTTAATTGGGTGATTGAATATTAATTGATTGTTGTTGTGGATTTTATTACTTTTTTCAATATTTCCCTTTGTTTTTCCTCTTACTTTTTGTGTTGATTTTGTAGTTGTATTTTTATCTACATACTTGGGGGCCTTGGCACAAGTTGGTTGGGGCAACAGGAAATCCACAGATTCCTGAGAAAGGGAGCAGTGCATGACTTACATGGATACGAACATGTTGATAAAAAGGTAATATGGAACACTATTGAGAAAATTGACATGAACATGATTACCAGCACAACTGAAAATGTAAATGGTTGGAAATTGTTGCATAACATAAAGGTAAAAATAAAAGCTAAAATAAGGAATTATGGAAAAGAAATTAACTAATGCATGCTTTATTGATACTCATGGAGCTATCTAAACCATGGATTTATTTGAATAAGTCAATTTCTATTATGACCATGATTAAGTGGGTAGTAAAATGACATGAAGGGAGTTCTCTTAACCTTGACTTTTAATTGCACATGTACTTATGTATTGTATACATGATTGTGTTGTTGAATATATATACAAAAATGCCATTATGTCTGACAGGGTTGTTAGGGGACATTTGAATGGAAAAACGACTGTTCAAATTTATTCAATGATATGAATGGCATAAAATGTTTCCTAGTTTGGTGAAGAATCTATTGAGAAAAAGGGACTCCCTACTAATTTATGATTCAAATATCATGTGAACATGACTCTTACATTGTGCCCATGCTAAGGTTGTGAACATGGGGAAAATAAAAGAGGTTGTATGGCCTAGTTTACATAATAGAGACGGCGTCGTCTCTAGATTCTGTGCGATCTTGTGTAGTGTGTTGAGTCATGTGTATATTTGTATACATTGTATTGTTCCATACGTATGTTCTATTGTGCTATGTATGTGTTGTATTGTACCATGTACGTATGTGTGCATGTGTTATGTTATGTGTTTGGGATAGATATATACGCAAATGTCTGTGCCTGTGATGGTGAGGGATACACCTATAATTCTATCAACAAAAAACTACCAGGATTGGTAGTGCCCATATTCACAGGGTAGCGACTGGGCTTATATAATATATATATATATATATATATATATATAATATATATATATATTCACCACTTGTTCTTGTTAGAGTGGGGCAACTGATCCATCGTGTGGGAATTCAAAACAAAGGGGAAAAAAGGCACTAGGTGCTTTTTAGAGTGGGCAACCAATCTCGTGTGAGTACGAGGTCAAAGAAAAGAAAAGGCATTGGATGCTTGCCAGGATAGAAAGAGATCCAATGTGTGTATGACAGGAAAGAATACCATTGATTCTTTACAAGTTTGGTAACCAACCCAATGTGTGTGAAGTAAAGAACAATCCAAATATAAGTATCAATATTTCATTCATTTTTATGAATTTCCAAATCATGAACATGAATTTATATTCTGATTTATGATAGTTGGTTTATGAGCTAATTTGGATTGTTATGGTAGGAAACAAAATGAAATAGAAAATGTCACCTCATGAATAAGATGTTAATGAGGCATGAGTTAAATTATTTCAATTTCTTTATGATGAAACTCATGGATATTTACATACTATGATGTAGGAAAGCATGGAATTGGCTAGTTTGGGTGGATGGAATTGTTTACAAGGTGAATAGTAGCAGCTTGATGATATCATAGTGCGTAGCAACACATTGATTAGATATTTCAAGATCAGGTCAATTATGGGACACTAGAACCAATGGTGCCCATTAATTGCCATAAAGTATGCTATGACTGATATGAATGTGTTAAGGCAAAGAGATGACTCGTTTATAAAAAACATTTTTTTGGGGAGATAAATATTTTCCAAGGAATGGATCTCCATAAGAATCGGTAAGCAAAGGCAGATGCCTAAACTTGGAAGGTGAGTGATTGCAAAGAACCAGAACGCTCGAAGAACTAGGAAGTAGGAGAAGGGGATGCTAGAAAATGATATCAGTTTTTAAAGGGTCATGGACATGGCTAGTTTAAATCAGAAACACATTAGGGGTGTACCATGAAGCAATGGGTCAGGAATTGTTCATTGAAGGAACAAGGAGCGCAAAGGATAATAGTGTTGGATATTGGAGGCAGACATCACTCTAGAGAAAAGGAACATATACAAGTTGAATTAGGTGCATCATAAGCACCAAAAGACTTCAAAAGGGCCATTTGGAAATGGTTTATCAGATGTGGGTAGCACATCCTTTCTTTTGTTTGCTCCTACTTTTGTCTTTTCTTCCATTACATGCATAGACTTATTATTACATAAAGACAATGGATCATTCACGATATTTGCGAGGTAACTCAAATAAGGAACTCGTGAATAAGAGGATTTAAGAGACATATGTGAAGCTTATATTTGTTTTTCTTTAATGATAATAACACTGAGGATGGTGTTCCATTTAAGGGTGCGGGGTTTGTGACTCCCCTGGTATGCTTTCCCCCTAATTTTTGCAATGTAATGATACTCTGTATTATAAATGAGTATATTTTTTATGTAATGGCCTGAAGAGTGGGACCAAAAATCCATGATATAAGAGAGAAGATGAATGATAAACCTAGGTGGGGCTAGTCTCACCTTTAATTAAGTTTATGATGCAAATAATAAGAAAAATAAGAGGAAGAGTCCAAGAGGAACATGAAGAGACAACCTGAGGAAATTATAAAAGGAAATTCGAAATCAATGATGGGGTTGGATTTTCTTCTGGAGAAAACACATGAGAAGTGATAGAGAGACTTGCAAAGTGGAGGGAATGAATTCCCTAGGAAGCTAAATTGTGGTATGGAGGAACTCAAGAAATTCTGAGGAATTTAAAAGGAGTTTCACAGGTCAAGGTAGCTAAACTAAATGGATCCTTTATATTTAAGTGAAATGGAATGGAAGAAAATATATAAGTTCAATAGAGGTTAAAGATCAATTAAGAATTCCTTAACATGATATCAGAAGAAAACATAGAGATTATCTACAGCCAGAAGCATAGTGTATTTTTCAACAAATTTTGTTCATCAACTTTCTATAAAATAATTCAGATTTCAAAAAACATAAGCATGGAAACAAAGTAATAACACATTAACAGTGAAAGACGCACATCACCATATAGTCTAACACATGAATCTTGTAAAGAATGTTCTTTTTATTACTGATCAACCCATCAAATGAAAATAGTACAATAGTGTTATGGAATGCAAAAAATCCACATAGAAATTAACCCTTGATACTTATAAAAGAGAAGTATTTATAAGATATTTACAAAAAAGTCTTGTCAAAACTGACTAGGATGTATTTAGGAATTCCTAAACTGAATCTATGTAACTTATTACAAATATTTAGGAAAATTTGAACTGTTTGAAGTGCTAGCACTAAATTTGTAGAATTGCTAACTTTCTGGCCCTTCGAATCCTGTTATGTTGTTGATGCGAAGTTGTACAACCAAATCCACTACTTACTCCAGTAATTAACATAATTTATCCCAGCGCTGCTCACTCGAGATAGTTGTCTTTAGTAAATTGTTATAAACCTCGTCCACTTCAATATATTTAGAAAATGTTGGTTTGGAAATGAATATGTGTTTAATTTCATACTAAATGTTCAGGTCATATGCCAACGCTTCCAAGAATGATTTTCCTGTCATGTTGATTCTTCCACTTGTAACTTTCGAACTGTCTTTAGCCTTGATCATTAATTTCTCACTGTAATCGGACCACATACTGAGCTTATAATTTATTACCAATAAATTAGAAAGTCCCTTTTTGTAGAGGGATTCTAGCTTGTTGAAGAATCTTTGTACGCCAATGTCCAGTATCTAACACTTTTCTTCAAGTTGCCTCACCAAATTTCTCTTAGTCAACACCTTCTTGACTTCCAATATAGTTTCTATTCTATCTTCAATCTCTAGCTCTTCTAATTCCTATTTGTTTTTAGAGTTGAGGAACTTGATAAGCTCAGTAGCTTCACTGGGTTTATCACCCAATTGTTTTCTGACTTCTTCAATGGATTTAATAGATCTTTCAATTAGTTCCTACTGCTCAAATATAATTTGTATTGAAGGCCATATACCTATCATATCTTCATTGATTCATTTCCAAATATTTTCTTTAACCTGGATTAGGGTATTTCCCATGGCAGTGTCTTTCTCCATCTGCTACAGTCTCTGGGAAAGTGTCTGGGATTTTTGTACTTCTGTTAGGAGGGAATTCTCATATCTTGTATTCTGCTCCTGTAAGGTCTTCACATCATGTCTTAGTTCCTTTATTTCTTCTCCTTGTATAGACATGTTTTCCAGGGATTTAGCCAGCTTAATTGAGTCATCAACAGTTGATGTGGGAAGTACTGTAGAAGAGGATGTTCCTACTGTTGTAGTTGTTGTACGAATTGGTATTGCATCAAGAGGAACCACTACTAGTTGTGAACTCTGCTCCTTATCTTTGATCAACTTGTCCATCTATGCTTCCATCTCCTTGATCTATGCACTTGGCTCCACCAGTAGTTTCATCATTTCTTCTTTCTGTAACTCTGTCTCTCCCAACTCCTTTGCCTGGGGATCTTCAGTCACAAGAAACTTCAATTGCTTCTTCAAGGCTGCTATGTCAGCATTCTTCTTCTTAATAATTTCTTCCATGGCCTTTGAATTACCAGGATCAAAACCTCCTCTGATCACCATTTCCTCCAAATATTTATTTCTGTTGTCTTTAGCAAGAGAGGAAACTTTCTACAGTTTAAGCTGATATTGAACATTGTTCAAGGAAAGCTGTAGTTTGGAAGTAGTGAGGGCAGTCTATGTGAAGGCTGAGTAGACCATTTCTCCTGTCTTCCTATGCATGTCCATCTGATCCAAAGGATGAACATCCTTTGCCTCAAACTCAAGGGTAGTCTACTTGAAGTCAACTGTTGATTTTGGTTGTGGAACCTGTGCTTGTAAGAATGCCATATGCATTCTTCCTTTTCCTATGTCATAGGATGATATGAGTCTATGTTGGATTGAGGAAGACTGCTTCTTGAATTGAGCAAAAATGTTGCCATGAAGGGCTTCATTCCTTTGTTTAATTTCTTTATATTTCTGGAAAATATCCAGTTGCCTTTGTTTTGTGAATGTCTCTGGTGTGTGAGGTGTTGTAGCTGGAGTCTCTTTAGTAGTCAAGGAGGATGGAGAGTCGGTGGTACTATTGTCAAACTTCAAAGTTTGAAGTCCAAAGAGTACAATGGTTCCCTATGTTTCCTCCAGAAGTGGGAAGCCTATCTTAGAAATTGTCTTAGTATTCTTTGTGTAGATCATGACTTATTTGGCTGAGACTTCTATGACTGAAGGAGAGTTCTCCTCTCTCGGTCTCTTCTCAGTCTTTTCTCTAGGTATAGGAGTCTCTGAGGAAATCCTAGAAAGCACCTGCTCTTCGGCCTCCTGCAATGTGTTCTCTACCCAATTCTGTTGGTTCATGTACTTCTCTATTTCTGATCTTTGAGTATGCACATAGGGAGTTGCCTTCTGTTCCCCTCTTAGCTTAGAAATTACCCCAAAGGGGTCATAAGACCATGTAAATCTAAGAGGGAAATTCATTTGTTTCAGTAGGAGGTCTAATTCCTCTCCCGCTGCTCTACTGTTACAGATAAAAGGTCCTATCTATGTCTTAATTCTAAATTGAGACTTCTTCTTAGCTGCCACAAAATGGATGTTGTCTGAGTGGATTATTTGCTTGATGTACTCCAAGGAAAATATCCGCATTGGAAGGTACTTGGGCAGCTCTAAGCCATAAAATTTGATCCCTGTAAATGACTGGTATAGGTATCAATCTCCTGCCTTCACCTGTTCACTGAGATGCAACACTTTCTGAATATCCTCACTGTTTCTTGGAATCTGCTAGCCACTCAACAAACAAGTTGTTGGATACACAAACTGAGCAATAAACTATGAAAACCTGAATTCTTGTGATTATTTTCTGATGATAGAGGTCCAGAAAATAATGGATTGAGGTTCTCCTTACTGATTGAGCTTATGCACTGCAAAGGGAAACTTGCCTATCTAGAAGAAAATGAACATGTAGATAAGAATGGAAGAATATCAGAACATTCCTTTAGTTAAAAATTGAAGGAATTGTTCATGAATTACATTTGCAAGGAAGTGATCATAATCAAATGCCACTGATAGTCCTTCTTCTGTAGAAAGAGTGGATATAAGCCTAAAATAGACTCATCTACCCATTCGTCTGAAAAGTAACCAAGAAGGTAGGACAAGACATAAATAATTTGTCTGGTTCTTTGAGGGAAAATAGAATAGGGAAAAGGGGGATTCTTCTTGGGGAGTTGAGAATCTTCTGGTAGGAAGACCTCAAAAATTCGGTCTCTATGAGGAAAGGGTGAGTTTCTGATAGATTTCTTTGAGAGCCTCAAGGGAAAATGGAGTCAGAGAGTCACTATAGGGGACCAACAACATTTTGTTTATACTTTTAAGAGGTAATGGTGAAAATGATTTCACCATTGGGATAGATGACAACCCTTTTACTTGAGAGATAAGAGGCATGGCACTTGAGGAAGAATTTGGAGAAATAGTAAGATTGGGGGAAGACGAATAGGGGTAGTCTAGACTGCCAAAGGTTGATCTCGTCAGATTGGTCAAGTTAGGTGTCATGAAACCAACAATGTAATTCAAAGAGGTTCAATTCACACCGTATCTCTGCAATTTTATAGTCTCGGTCAACTACGGGGATGTGGTCTAAATCCATAGGGGGAGTGAGCATGGGGTTTATGACAGTGGCAATTTTGGGGGCCATTGTGGTAACATAATGAAATTACAGAGGTTGAAAGGTCGAGAATTGCAGAGGGTCATAGTAAATTTAATGGGAAAAAACTTGGGTGGAGCTCCTCTGTAAACAATCGTGGATAGGCAAGAAGACAGAGGGCGCGAGAGTAGTGTAACAGTAGGAAAATGAGAAATGGACGTGAGCGCAGGAGAAATGGAGCTTTATAGATTCATAATTGGAGCGGGACTGTTGGATAAACGGATGTTCGAGGGCATTTACTCAGCAACGAGAGGGAGTTGCAACAAAATTGGTGTAGTGGTCATTGATGTGGCTGCTAATGATAGGTGGATGGAGGCGTGGGACTATTGGCGGGAAGTGATAGGCCGAGGGATATGTGGTGGTAGTGAAGTGGCGATTGAGTGGAAGTGGGGGGTGATGTAACTGGGAAGGCAGGTTGTGTTGGGAACAAAGGAAACCGTTTTCGGAGGGGGGTCAGAGTGGTTTATGGTATTGAGAGGGGGGGGGGGGTGTCTGAAATTAGGAGGGATGGACACGTAGTGACGGGGAAACTGCGTTTCGGAGCCCCCCCGCCTTGCCGTTAAAGAGAAATATAGCATGGGGGGGGGGTCTGAAAAGGCTTTAGAGCCATTGGATGTAAAGGTGAGTGCGATCGGGGGTGTGAACTTGTGCATGGTTTACCACTAGCGGGATCAAACATTCTAAGCAGCTCTTCTTTTATCATCATTCATAAGTCCTGATGATGGATCCCAATTGGGATTTGAAACGTTGGCATAAAAATGTTCATACTGTGGATTCTCCGGTAACTGATTCAAAAGGGATCAAACATTACATTTCGCATACCATTTTACTATAAGGTCCAAACTTTGGATAAATGACCATAGGAACCATTTACATAAAAAATCAATTTTTTCCTAAACTAATGTAACTTAACCAATTAGGGTGCATTTGAGAGTGCAAACCCTGTTTTATTTTGCCATTTTAAAGGACTAAGAATATTTATTCAAACAACTAAACTAATCTAATAACTACATTAATCCAGATTAAACTGTTGGATTAATTTATTCACCTATTCTGCCTAAGTTATTCACTCTAATTTAATTGACATAAATTGAAATTTGTTTGAACATGATTAAATTGTATGTTTCAAACAAAAAGAAGTATTGTGGCATTTTAAACAAGCTGCACACAATTTCATGAATTTATTCTCTACAAAATTATTGGACCATCAGTGGCACTTCAACTGGTATCACTTTCACATTTATTCTTTTTTTTGTGGGGTTCTTTTATGAGTTCTTTTTCTTTTTCTATTTTTTCTATTTTTATACCCTCTTTTCATTTTTTTATTTTTATTTATATATCTTTTTTTGAAAATCATTTGCAGTATGCAATATTATTTACAATCTGAAATACTAAAAAAAATCATTCAATCATCATTTGATCCTATAAATTATAGGACCCTAACACAAAGTCCCACTTGTTTGAGATCCTGGATGAAGCAATTCTATATTGTTTCTCTTTGCTTGACCAAACCAATATTAGCTGCTTCTTTTCAAAAAGGAAAATGTTCGCACCAATGCCGTATTACCTGTTCCAAGTATATGTATCCCCCAACATGTAGTTTGTCAATTATGTCCTTCATGAGGGATGTGGATATATCAACTCCCAGTACCTGATCAATCCCAATTACAATGCAGTTACTTTGCCGAAAGACCATTCGAGCCTCAGAATAAACCAAAGTTTTACCTTGTGGAAGCTTGACCAAATGTATGATCCAATTTTTTTTTTTTTTTTTATCAATGTTGCGCTCCCTGACCCAATCTATGACACTCTTTCTTTTTAGGTACTTCACCAATATAATATCCCTCCATATGCCTTCTTGAAATAAAGCCCTCCATAGAGATTTAATTAACAACGCCAATCCAAAAACTCTCACATCTAGAATTCCCCAACCACCAAATTCTTTCGGGAGAGTGATCTTTTCCCAATTGATTAAGTGATATTTTATTGTCTCCCTAGTGCCCGCCCAAATGAAATGTGCTAGTATACTTCGGATTATGGAGATAATAAATGAAGGGAGTGCAAAAAGATGTGCCCAATACACATAAATTTGTTGGAGAATTGCCCATGTAAGGGTATATCTCCCTCCTAATGTAAGCTATATGTGATTCCATCCATGTAATTTGTGATGAAATTTATCGAGAAGAGAGTTCTAGTTTGCTAGCCTATAATTATTTGGCTTTAGGTGAAAACCAAGGTAAGTGAATCCCTCGCTCAAAGGTTTGGTACTTACACCAAATATACCTGCGATGAATTCTATCACCTCCTGATCTCCATTTGAAACAAAAGCAATGACTTACTACCATTAATCATCAACCCATAAGCCTCCTCATATCACATTATATGTAAAATGTTGCATGAAATTGGAATACTTACAAAACTAAAATGGACTTGCAAAAATTATAGTCGTGAGGATGTGGTCCAATGGTTAGGTGGGGAGGTTTGATCCCACAAGTCTCATGGTTAAATTGTGGACATGACTATGTATGTCTCAGAGCATGAAAATCAATAAGTATTTCAAATATATAAGGGAAAAACTTATATATATAATTTTTTTTTTTGAGATAAATTATAACAATATATAATTTTTGTGTAAGGTAGAAACTAACATAGATCCATTTTAACTCTGAATCTACCAAGTGTTGAAAGGTATCAAATTTTCCAAGGTGAAAATTTTTCCTCAAGTTTTGCACTCAAAAAGAGGTTCGCATTTCAAGAGATTTGATTTCTCTTGGCCCTTGATAGATAGATTAAGATAGAGTTGTCTATAATGCGACTTTTTGAGATTCCGGTGACGGAATCCGGCGGAAGAAATTGAGGTTAAATCTTGATTTGTTGGAGTTAAAATGGTTTTTTAACTGCATATTTGGATTTAGCACCTTGAAAAACCCCTGGGATGCTTTGATTGTGCACAAACTAGCTATCAAACTTGCGATTCCAATAAATTACTGCCGGATTTTAACCGGAAAAACCCACCGGAAAGACTTTCAAAAAGTCGCATTATAGACAACTGCTACTAAGATGGATCTATGCTAGTATACTAGCAATTATAAGATTCAAGACTCTTTTATTGGACTCATGATATATCTTAATTACTTTGTTCATTCATTTTTGATGGTTTTGGTGTCTAATTTAATATGTGTATTATTTAGTGTCAAATTATTATTTGTTTTTTCTTTTAACTTTTTAATTTTGTTTCTCACGGTATAATTTCCTTTAATTGTTTTTGATTTTCAAATTTTTGATATATATATATATATTTTAACATTTAAATCCCAAACCCTTTAAGATAATCATAAAAACTTTCTAAATGACTCTTATAAGCCTCTCATTTTTAGGTTAAAGCATTGACATACATGGTGAAGTAATCATGATTATAAAAAAAAGTGAGACGAAAGAAAATATATAATATTTTTTAGGGATGAGTTGTAATATCCATGCTTCAATTTGGCCAAAAATTTGACTGATTCTATCCTTTTTTTTGCTAAAATTTTTGGAAGTACTAATGCTCGAATATTGTTGAATTAGACTGGGCAAATATCCAGCACCCAAAATTCTGAAACTTAATTAAACGGGATTTCCAAAATTTTCCACATTACTGAAATTTCTATGGTTTTCCCGGCGAAATTTATGCAAGGTTACGCTAGACTTTTTATTAGATTTCCTTTACCAGAGGACCGTCTAACATTTACGGTGTTAAAGTTACGTTTCCATTTTCTTTTATCGGACAATTAGTTGGGTGACGTATTGGCCGCACTTACTCTGAAAGCATTGGTCTCGGTTGGTTAAAGGATTGACGCGGTAATCTAACGAGGCGACATTATGGAAGGGTTGCAGGATGTATATTAAACAGTAATAATCGTAAACCCAGACAAAGCGGGGATGGCGGGGTTGCTGGCTTGGGCTGCCGATGTGGTTGGAGGAAATGCTAATGCGAATGGGAATGGTAATGGTGTGCAGTACACTGTGTTGCCAAAATTCAGTGGAGAAGAAGAAGCATACCTGAGAGAATTGGATCAGAAAGCGACATCACTGCAACGTACTCTCCAGCTGTTGAGGCAGCGCATTCCTCAGAGCTTACCCCATCTTCATACACATACCTCGGCCTCTAATTCTGCTCTCACACTTGAGCTCCATGCCCATTCTGCTACTCGACTGCAGGTACTCTTTCATATATTAATGTTAAATTAGATGTGACAGGCCGTCCATCTTGATTCCTTCTTCTGCATTCATTACATAGAGAGAATCCTCCTGCCCATTACATTGAAGTATTCAATTAGTCACAAAGTTTTCTGATATGTTTGAGCAAAACGGATTTGCTCTATCTCTCGCTCTGTCTAATTTTTTCAACTCGGTGTTTAGGCCTTCCGAAACGAGATAAAATTCAGTTGAGTGTAGTTAAATTTGTCTTGCCCTCCCTCGATAGAATTCCTAAACATGAACACACGTATTCTGTGAAAATGTAAATTAACTTTTTATGCCCCAATTTATCGACAATGGATTTAAATTATACTCCATTAATTCCTACACATGCACACACTTAATCTGTGAAAATGTAAATTAACTTCCTATGCCCCAATTTATCGACAATGGATTTTAAGTGTACCCCCTTAATCATTACTCAATTTTCTAATTTATCTGCAACTGGGAAGTAGATCTATTGATGTAACGTATATCCCATGCCATTACTCACCGGATTTTTTGCAAGAAGTTTTGTTATCAGAAGAGCCTGGGAAATCGGTTTCAGCATACTTGAAGAAAATCTTTGTTGAGGGTAACATGAATTCAAAGGCGTATTGCGCCCAATTAATTTGCATCTCAATAGGCAAAAATGGTTGAAACTGAATTACTACCAAAGAAGGCTTCATCAATCAAGCATGCATCTTTCAATGATTTAATTGGGTCATTGCCTGATTGTCAATAGTGATATATCAAGATGACGAAGACGTGGTTGTGTTAAAGGACACTCTTTCCTGATCTACACAATAGATCTGGAGTCTATATTTCTCACTCTCTCTTATTTACACGCGCACACACACAATTTGATGATAATGAAAGAAGTGTCAGTTCTCACTATTCACTGATTTACAGTTGGTTGCATCGGAAAGAGTGAGGAGGCTGTATTGTTACTTATCTGACATAAGAGCTTCTGAAAGAGATTTATCATTCTGTGGCTGTCATCAATATTTATCCTATATTATACTCCATCCTTTATGGCAATGAGGGAAACAATTTTGAGAAGATATCAATACATGTGCAGTAGAAACACAAGTAGTAGAACTCATGGGACTGAGTCCTTAAGTTCCTAGTGGAATTAGTTAGGTTGTGTATTATAATTTTAATTATCACCTTGCACTTTATCTTGCTTTATCTCATTGTAAATAATAACTGTCATAGGTGACTTTATCAAACTGGATGACTCACCTAGTCGTGTTTATATTATTGTAATCCAAGGAGATTTGGTCAAACTTGATCTCTCTGCAACAAATATGTACTTCTATATACACATAATATGATATGCATAATATAATATATAGTGTACATATGTATACCTTGTAGGAATCGCCTTTATACTTGCATGCTTACTCTCTCTCTTGGGTTTTCTGTTCTTGTATGGGAGTGTTTGCATCGCTGATGTGTGCCCATATCAACAACTGGATGTGTCTCACTCTCATACAATGGGAGGAGATTATTATCATTGTGTCATATTCACATTCGTTGAATATATGTTATTTCTCATTGTTTATCTTTCATGATTAATGTGCAACACTGTTGGATAGGACAAAGGTACATAGAAATTCGTTATTTTTGGGGACCGCAGGACTGTGGCTGAAGTAGTCTTGTTCTTGAAGGAGTTAGCAAATATCGTTAGGTATAGTTATCACGATTTAAAGGGTAATCTGAATGAATACCCGGAGTTAAAGAATTGAATTGCAGTTGGATGCAAGGCCAGCAAGGTAGAGGTTGTACAAAAGGATTTCCAATACAAAGCAAAGGTAGCAGAAGAGCTGAAGAAGTTGTTGGATGCAGGAGTTATCTATGTGATTTGGGAAAGTGAATGTGTCTTTGATAGTGGTGACAAGGAAGAATGGGAAGCTTCTGATTTGTGTGGAATTTTGAAGGTTGAATTGGGTAAGAATTAGAGATCCACATCTAGCCCCATTCAAGGAGGAAGTACTTGAAGTAGGACCCAGATGCGAGATTTACTTGTTCTTGTATGATTACCCAAAGTATAATAAGGTGTCCAGCACAGAGAAGGACCAACTGCTGACCACATTTGCAATAGTGTGGGGAGACTATGCATATAGAGGGATGCCATTTGGACTCATGAATGCACTGCCATGCTTTGCTATGACAACAATAAACATATTCAGTGACTTCATCTATTGGTCCTTGGAAGTGTATTTGGATTATTAGGCACTGTTTGGCTGATTAGACCATCATCTGGCAGACTCGAGAGTAATGTTGTATAGGCATAGGGGCACAAGTGTGTCCTTGGATCTAGAGAAGTTTTAGTTTTTATTGCAATTTGGAAAAAACTGCTCAAGCATATCATTCTAAAGGATGGAATGATTATGGTCCGTAACAAGATAAAGGTTATCGACAACTTAGAGCCTCCGATGAACTAATCTTAGGTAACATCTTTTCTTGGACAAATTGGATATTATAGAAAATTTGTTAAAGGATATGAAGGTATCACAAACCATATCATGACATTCAACTGGACAGGAAAATGTTAGACAACATTTGAGACATTGCAAGACAAGATTGTGTGTCAATATTGAGATTTTGATTGGTGTTTGTTCATTTCCATGTGGATGCTTTATAAAACAGTGCGAAACACGCATATGGATTTCCAAATGAGTTCATTGATTGATTGAGCAACAATACTCAATAATAATACAGAGATATTTATAAAGATAGAAACATCAAGTTTCTATGTAAAGAATCAGTTTCATCTAAGAAACTGCTAAAAGAATGAAATTAGCAACAGCTAAAAGAATGAGCATTAAACTAGAATAGTATTATTCTAATACCCTCCCTTAATGCTCAATCTATTTACAAAACCAATAGATCCCCTGAATTTGACAAACTTATCGGACCAAGAGGCTTGGTGAAGATGTCGGCAGGCTGCGCTGTTGTGGGAACATATCTCAACTGAACAGATCCTTCTTCAACAAGCTGGCGAATGTAGTGGCAATGGGTTTCCACATGTTTTGTTCGTTCATGAAAGACTGGATTTTTGGCAAGTTTGAGCATTCCCTGATTATCACAAAACAAGGAAGTAGGACCTGTCTGGGAAGCATGCATATCTGCAAGCATACGTCGAAGCCAAATTGCTTCACAAGATGCCTTAACTGCTCCTCGATACTCTGCTTCCGTTGAGGAGAGAGCCACGGCTTGCTGCTTCTTACTAGTCCAGGTGACAGCACCAGATCCTAGACTAAACACATACCCAGCTGTAGATTTACGATCATCAACCGACCCGGCCCAGTCAGAATCTGTGTAACCACTGAGTATAGGATCGGAACTGCGAGTGTATAGGAGTCCATAATCAGAAGTGCCACACACATATCGTAGCACACGCTTTGCTGCTATCCAATGATCAGTTTTAGGAGCGGACATGAAGCGGGAAATGTAGCTCACTGCAAAACTGATGTCTGGTCTGGTGGCGGTAAGGTAGATGAGACTGCCCACTAATTGCCTGAATAAAGTTTCATCCATAGGAAGAGAGGATGACTGAGTTGAAAGTTTGAGTCCTGGTTCCATAGGAGTCGTGGCTGGTTTGCAATCCTGCATTCTGAACTTGTCCACAAGATTTTTGGCATACTTGGACTGAGAGAGAAAGATGTGATTCTCAGTCTGCCAAACTTCAATCCCCAGACGGTAGTGAAGAAGTCCCAAGTCTGTTCATATCAAAGGTTCTGCATAAGTCTTGTTTGATCCCATGGATCAAATGTGCAGAGCTGCCAGTAATGATAAGGTCATCTACATAGACAACCACGAACAAGATATCATCACCAGTATGCCTGATATACAGATTTGCATAAGATGGGCTCCGCTGAAAACCATGATCGGTTAGGTACTGATCAATTTTCATGTACCAAGCCCGAGGAGCTTGTTTCAATCCATAGAGAGCTTTAGCTAATCTACACACTTTCTGTTCTTGACCGGCAATCTTAAATCCTGGAGGTTGTGTCATGTATACTTCTTCCTGTAAGTCACCATTTAGGAAAGCACTTTTTACATCCATCTAATGAACTTTCCAGTTAAACTGAGCTATTAGGGCAAGGACAAGCCGTATGGTACTCATTTTGGCTGTAGGAGCAAAAGTCTCCTCATAGTCAATGCCTTCCTTCTGTGAGAATCCTCGAGCCACAAGACGAGCTTTATACTTATCTAGAGTTCCATTGGCTTTGTATTTCACTTTCTATACCCATTTGCAGCTAATGGGCTTTTTCCCTTCAGGAAGATCAGAAAGGGTCCATGTGTGATTTTTCTAAAGACTTTGGAATTCAACGTCCATAGCCTGTTCCCACTCAGATATTCCCTTAGCCTTTGAGTAAGTTTGAGGCTCAAAGATACTGTGTAGATTAGCCATAAGAGCAAAGTTTACTGTAGACTGCTGTTTGTTCTTATGTCTAGAAGTTCGTCCTTCAAGGAGTTCATCATCCTCGAGATCACCAATGGTTTTAGCTCACCATTTTGGGCGAGAAGTAGAGGAACCAATATCAGGAGGAGAAGGTTCAGAAACAATAGGGGCAGCAAGAGAAGAATTATTTTCCGAAGGAGGTTCAGGTAGGGTATTGTCAGACACTGATGCTGCATGATCCCTCCCATCAGATGGACTTATTGGAAGAAGAACATTGTGAGGTTGATTCTTAGAACACTGCTCAGAAGAAGAAGATTGAAAGAATCCTCTGTCTTCATCAAATACCACATCTCGACTGAAGCTAAGACGACCAGTGGCTATATCTATTAGTCTGTAAGCCTTGTGATGATCACTGTACCCTGTCATCATGAGTTTCTGGCTTTTGGAATGCAACTTAGAGCGCTTAGCAGCTGGAATCCAAACATATGCAATTGAGCCAAAAACCTTGAGATAACTGATCTTCAGCTTACGGCCAGACCAAACCTCTTCGGGAGTCTTCCCTTTAACAGCTTGAGTGGGTGATCGGTTAAGGAGATAAAGAGCAGTAAAGACTGCTTTAGCCCAGAATTTGTTTGGAACATTCTTGCGTTGTAACATGGAGCGAGCCATTTCAACAACTGTGCAGTTGCGGCGCTCAACAACACTGTTCTGCTGAGGAGTGTAAGGTGTAGTGAACTGGCGTTTTATGCCATGAGTATCACAGAAATTGGAAAAAACAGAAGAACAAAATTCCCCCCCCGTTATCTGTCCTAAGAGTCATGATATTACAGCTAGACTCTTTTTCCACTATGGTTTTAAACTTCTGAAATATACTAAATGCATCAGATTTATATTTTAGAAAATATACCCACATCTTTCTACTGAAGTCATCTACAATAAGCAAAAAATATTTGCAAGCAGTGATAGAAGATGTATTCATAGGACCACAAATATCAACATGAATTAATTGAAGTACTTTAGAAGCGCGCCAGGATTCCCCATTCGTGAATGAAGAACGATGTTGTTTGCCAGCTTGACAAGCGCCGCATATGCCCAACTGCTGAGTCTGAATATCAGGTAACTCGGATACAAGTCCTTCCTGAGAAAGCTGAGAGAGATACTGCATGTTTAGATGCTCATATCGCTGATGCCATAGAGTGCTGATAGGAGAAACACGAGCTGCTAAAGCCACTTCGGGAGAATCACCAGTGTCAAGAAGCCTGTATAAACCATGATCTTCTAGGCCAACAGCAACGGTAAGACTAGTCTCCCTGTCGATAATAGAGCATTTGTGTGGGCTGAACACTACATCAAGCTGAGGAGAGTTCCTCATAATCTGACTGACAGACAGCAGATTAATTTCCATACCAGGAACATAGTACACATTCAGGAAGATGAGTGTGCGGCCACCAGACTGGATTTGAATTGTACCTCTGCCAACCACTGTGTATTGTTCACCTCCACCAAATACCACGGAATCATTGAAAGGTGAGAAGTCAATAAACCAGTCACGCCTGTGAGAAAAATGGCGTGATGCACCAGAGTCAATGTACCAGGCAGAAGATGGAACATGATCTGAAGACCTTTTAGTCATAAAGGCGTAAAAGGCAGAATCTGTCTGCTCGGAATGTTCTGCAACATTCGCTCTCTGATGGAGCCCTCCCTGTTTCTTCTGTTTAGAAGCAATCTTCTGTCGGCAATCTTTCTTCATGTGGCCAAACTTGTGATAGTAATTACACTGCACATTTTTCTTCCTAGCAGGATCAAAAGACTAAGAAGAACCTTTCTGCTGAAAGGACTGAGAGGACTGATATTTGGCAGCAAAAGCATTTTTTGAGGAGACTGATGCTGCACTACTACCAAACTGTTGTTTCCAACGATCCTGCTGCATGAGTTTGGTGCATAATTCGGGAAACTTCAGATCAACACTAGTGGCAGTAATGTTGAGTGTTTCTATGAAGTGCTCATAAGATTGTGGTAGACTTTTCAGAGTGATGACTACCATATCTTCTTCCTCCATGGTGCGACCAATGGGTTCGAGCTGATCTCGAATGTCTTTAATCTTGTTGAGATGTTCCTGTAAAGACATATGTTCATCCATCATGATGGAGAACAATTGATTTTTGAGAAAGAAGGCTCTGCTCTTGTCGGATGTCTCGTGTAATTCCTTCAACTGTTGCCAGATTTCGGCAGCTGTCTTGCTAGAAGGAATCTGTGGTAACTGATCATCAGTCACAGAGAGCTTGAGGAGCATAACAGCCTCTCGATTTCGATCATTAAACTTATCTTGATCGGTGCCAGTTGTACCAGGACGGAGCTCTTTGTTGAGCACGAGTTGATCAAGACGCCTATATTAAAAAATGGTCAACATTCTCTGTTTCCAGATGTTGTAATTTGTGCCATTAAAGCGCTGACTGCCTTCTAGCATCAGATTGGTGAGCGAAGCCATCTACACGTTTTCCAAGACACAGAATACCAAAAAAATTCGGCACAAATTTTTAAACTGATTGGTTCTGATGTGATATAACCAGAAATTGGTCTGAGAAGCGTGTTCAAGAATTGATGTATAGCACGATCTTTTACTGACTTTCAACAGTACCCATAAACTGAGAGGGTTCAACAAGCATTTCCAGCATAGATTTATGAAATTTCAGGTGAATTTGGACAGCTAAAACAGCTGACAGAGCCACAAATTTGTGGGGCCGAGTGCTGACGGAGGCATAAATTTTTGGTGGAATGCTGAACAATACAAATGTGATATTATAAACCTGTTATGAGTATACCATATACGATACACTTGATACAATATACCAGATGCGATAAACCTGATACATATCCCGGTTACAATAAACCATAAACGGACACACGCGAGATGTAATATACATGTTACGTGATACGTTATATGTTATACGTTATACGGGATACATGATACCATATACGTGATACGTGATACCTGTTACCATATATGTGATACGTGATACCTGTTTCGTGATGAATTTAGACGCACACGGGCACGCTAACGGACACGGATACGAAATCCAGTCAAACACTGTCCGAGAAACAAAGTGCGAGTGTGCAGGAACCCTCAGTAGTCGACTGCTGACACAAGAAAATTCAACCGAAAACCACCGACCGTTCAGTTCCTGCCGGGATGTGGTTAATGGATCAATGCTACGGTGCAACTTTGCGTTCTTGGCTGGATGGGCGGGCGGTTTTCAATACCGAAACGGTGAAATCCTGTGTATACAGAGGAAGATGGGAACGTCCCTGCTCTGGCTCGTTGAATTTACAAAGACCCGAGTTTTATCCTCTCCAAAGAGTAGGCGGGTCTATATAGAAAATGCGCTATGTTTGTCAACGAGGAAGTGGATATAGATTGCGGAGCGAGAAAAAAAATAAAATTTAAATGTACCTACTCGGATCTGGTTCTCAGACTTTCAACTGCGAACTCGTGCTATATTTTACGTTCTGAAGAAGCAACTGACAGCGGCAGCAAAAAAAACGCTAACGCCTTTGTTCATACAGTGACCGGGCGTCTAAAAAAAATTTCACACGCAATCTTCTAGGATTGATGCCAACAGCTGGGATTCGCTCCGCTAGAAAAAAACTGGAATTCGCACCAACAAAGAACGTGCCAGAGAAAAAAAATAGCAGAACCCTCGGCTCTCGTAATTTCCACAAAACAAAGAATCCACTTCTGTATCGAGATAGACAACTGTAAGCGTTTATCACAGTGAGCAGAGTCTAAGCTAAGACTCAGTGAAGGCTATCTGGCTTACAGAGGGCTCGACCTTAGAAGGGATTGACAGAAAGAACTCAAGAGCCCTGGCTCTGATACCATAAAATAGTGCGAAACACGCATATGGATTTCCAAATGAGTTCATTGATTGATTGAGCAACAATACTCAATAATAATACAGAGATATTTACAAAGATAGAAACATCAAGTTTCTATGTAAAGAATCAGTTTCATCTAAGAAACTGCTAAAAGAATGAAATTAGCAATAGCTAAAAGAATGAGCATTAAACTAGAATAGTATTATTCTAATACTTTAGGGACAACAATTGGAGCTATCATAATAAAACTAGGAGATAAAGATGTGGACCATCTAATATGTGTTGTCAATAGGAAGCTAGTGTTAATAGAGAAGATTTATATGATGACATAAAGAGAAGTGTTAGGTATGATATTTGTGTTGTAGAAGTTTCAACATTATTTTCTTGCTAACAAGTTCCTTTTCTATGTGGTTCATTAGGTCTTGCGGTATTTTATTAACAGGCTAGCATTGTTAGGAATTTTGAGTAGGGGGCTCATGTTGTTTTGAGAACATGACTTTAAGATCTTTGAAGCCAAGAAAATCACATGCAGGACAAGATCATTTGTCCCATATAGGAAGTAGAGAGAAGGAGAAAGTAAGTGAATGAGACTTTCTAATACCATTATGTTTCTTCTACAAATCAAATGGATATTTGGAAGACGTCTACATTGATGAGTTGGAGTCCTTTCAGCATGAACACATCTAGAATGGCAATGGGTGGCTTCTCCACCAGGCCTTGATATCTATCCTACTTTTCATTGATGATGTGGTCCTCTTGGCATTATCTCTAGAGGGGTTGCAAAGACAACTAGCTACCTTAGTCCTTTTTTGTGACCTTCACCAGTGGATGGTCAATCTAGGTAAAACCAAGGTCATGATCTTCAATGGGTTGAAGAAGACCTTATTGGATCATTGTTTTTTTAGAGGGGTGGAGATTGAGATCACCAACACCTATACTTGCTCAAGAACCTTGTTTTAGTATGTGGCATGCCCTTTAGCCCTGAGTTAACAAGGCTATGGATCCTTAACCCTTCTTGAGAGACCACGTTTTTAGAACCATTTGTAGGACATATTGTCCAAGATATCTCTTATGAACACCCTTATCCATGCCATAATTCTCTACCCTCACATCACTCGACCCACCTCTATTTCCCCAAGAGCTAGTTCATGCCCCATGAAATGGTGGTATCATGCAAACCGCAAAACTCTCCATCACTAGCTTAGACATGCCGATGATCATTATTCTTATCTTTGCCTTAAAGTTTCCTATCAACACCTCCTCTACCACAAGAAATGCCTCTTCATCTTACATAGGAGATGTGAATTGCATGCTTCCCTTCACCATACCCTCAAAAACTTTTGGCACACCTTCCCTCATCACTGACCCTCCCGCTTGATTTCGATCCAGAACCATGTTTTCCCATACCTCCGCTCTATATGATGCCCATCGATAGGCCAAGATTTAGCTCATCCTCCCCACACCCCCACCCCCCCAACTTTTTCTATTTATTCTCATATTGAGATATCCAGGAGGCTATTTGGGAGATGAGTACCAACAAAGTAGTAGATGAGGAAGGGTTCCAAGTAGAGTTCTTCAAGCATGGTCTTCATGCCCTAGATTACCACTTAGTTGACTTGTTTACCCATGTTGCTTGTACAAGATTTCCATAGGCTTGGTAACTGTTACCACAAAATCTAGTAGGCCTAGTGCAAAGCCCCACTAGGCGACCTAGGTCTTATGGAAACAAGAGATCAACCACCACTATCACCTTGGTGGCTTCTCTCCAACTGTTTAGTGGTGAATTTAGTTGCATAAGGGAGGCTTCTCTATAAAGATCACTAGAAAGATATTCAACTAAGGAGGGTGCAATGGTGATACACGTTCCAATGATTTGAGGAGAGGTACCTACAGAGCCTAGAAAGGCTAAGATAAGAGTTGCCCAAAGTTCAAGTATGCTTCCTTAAGACCTATGTAATTTAGAAGAGTGTTGTTATAAGTCAGGGTTTGTAAGATATGCAGATTTAGGGTGCATGATGGCATATAGCAGCTCTAGAACGTAGCCTATAAAGGATAAGATCAACAAAGCATCAATATGCTATGAGAAAGGAAAACTAGGGTCAAGTAAACATTAGATTTAGATGGCTGAAAATGCATAAAACAACAACAAGTAAGATGACATAAGCCCTAGTTTAGGGTTTTAAGATGCAATTAATGCTAAATTTTACCTTTTCAAGTTTATTAAATGCAATTCCTTTACTAGGGCAATAACATATAAATATACATTTTTTGAAAATGCAAATTTAACCTAACCCTAATCCTAGTTACCAAGGAAAGAGGGAAAAAGAGAAATTAGGGGTTTGATCACACCTATAGTTTAGTGCCTTGATCTAATTGGGCAATGGAGTCATTTAGGGCAAGATCTATGAAGAGGGCCTTTGATGAAGAGGGTGAGAGAATGAAGATCTCAACTTTGAAACCCAATGACTTCTTTATGTGGGAGATTTTAAGTTCAAGAGATGCATATAATAAAGTTCTCTTGAAGAATTCTTGCAAAAAAAATTACATATCATGAGAAATTAATATTTGAAGGAAATATATTGCAATTTTTAATATGGCATACATAGAAAACCCTAATTCACGTAATATAACACGTGGAAGAAAATTAGCTTGAAACTTATACCATTCCATAAGAATCACTTTAATCAATCCAAAGAAGTCTTCCCATGCAAATATCTCCCTCCCATGACAGTTTGCTTCATAAATATCACATTGCGTCCAAGTAGAGGAAGAAAAGTAGCTAGTGCATAGTTCTTAAGAGAAGAGAAATGTGTTGAATGATGATGATGGTTAAATGAAAATGACTCCCCTCTATTTATATGAGGGTAACCAAGTCACTTTTCATTAATTTACAAGTAAAAGCCCTAAAAAAAATTACTTGAGCGTTCAACTAGGTCAAAGGTCACAAGTCAACCTTGAGATAACTCAAAAACATAATAAAAATTTCAAAATAGCTCACATATGTAGGAAATAAGACTCTCATGATGTCATGCTCAAAGAATGATCAATCTGCACCAAGTAAGTGCTGAAATGGTCCATTGACTGCTCCTCACTCCAAGAATTCATCAGTGTATGGGTACATTTCCAAAGGAGCTTCCTCCACCATGACATCATCCGCAAAGAGGCTTACGTCACCCTCCTAGGGCACGTAGGGATGACATGTCATCATCTATGGCAAGCGTTGGCATCAAGGCATGGTGTGATAGCCCTTCCAAGTCATCTCGGTGACATCCATCCTCATATGGGCTTTGGAACAAGGTAACGTTCATCAAACAGGGTCAAGGTCAACCTAGGGGCATCCTGGGTCCATCTGGGCACATTATCAATGAAACCAATGCCCAAGCTTCCTGGGTTAGCATTTTAACATATAGAGGTACATGATATATGAAGAGGTGTGGAACCATGTGGAATTTGCTCAAGGCCCAATGCTTATCTCTAGAGGGGTAATATTGGGGCTACAAGGTCACATCTCCTCTTAGAATGGGTCAAAGCATCCTCTAAAATGTGTTGGAAAGGAGACAAGCCATCCCTCAAGGGATCTTTGTTGCATGTGTGATACCACTTGAACAAACCTCTCGAGATCAAGTTAGATCAACATCATTAGGGACACAAAACTATTAATGCATTATAATGGACCATATCAGCATAGAAATACTTCACACAAAATGTTCCTTCAAATGTCTAACTAGCTCAATATTTGTAAACTAGTTACCTCATTAATGTTAGGGATGATTAGGTCAACAACCCTATTAGGTGTTCCTAGCCCCAAGGGCAGTGACATGTCCTAGGTAGACCCATCAATACATAGGTGTATGTGATTATGTGGTTGAGTGGGAAATACTTGAAGGAAGATGCCACAGTCATGAGACCAACTAATGGAGCTCCAACATTTTGAGTATAATGATGTAAGGAGGGAGAAATCATGGAGGCATGAGTTACTCCTTTCCTTGGCCTGCTTTTTCCACCCCTTTGGTGCACCTTTTACTTCAATGATATTTATCTTTCTTTGGTGCATACTAGCATAGCTTAGGAGTCCAAGCTTGCTTTGTGTTTTTCCAATACTCCTTAAAGATGTAACTGTTTCTTGCTCATTGGGATTGGGACATTCAATGGTTCCTTTACTTAAGATGAAATATTAAATGTTGAAGAACTAGGTGATGGCTAATGAGTGGGGTGGATTTCATGCTAGGATTTTGCCCACGTGCTAAACAAGTCGCAACCATCTTTTGCATTTTACATTTTCTTCCCATTGTGGTTTTATATGCTTTTATCATTCTTTCAGCTGCATCGACCTCTGGGGCCAAGTTTCTGGGCTCTGACTCAAGGATGTGGATATAGGGTGCCAATCCCATTGATCAATGACAATCAACCCAAAAGATGAAGATGACTAATAGGGAAGGATGGAAAGTGGTAAGTATGGACTATCATGGACATGCTATATCATCTAGTGCCCCTCCTACACCATGAGGTCTCAAAGGAGGTCCCACTGGACTAGGGTCAAAGGCTAACCTCCCAAGTGAAGTGTGGGGACAGGGATACAATCAGGAATGGGCAATCATCTAGTTTGCTCTGTGATTCATTTTAATATGCCCTTAACATTAAATGCACACACTTGATTGCTAAAATGGTTAGAGTATTTGTTGATAGGTGACCCACCTTCATTCAAGAAGAATGCTAGATGGGTAAGAGAACTGATTGGAGCAATAGGTAGAGAACTCTGGTATAAATCTATCTAATGACCATCATAGGGATGCTAGCTAGATGGTTGTCAAACGAGGAGAACAAATTTCTCCTATGGGTTACCCACTTTTCGAGGGTAATAGTCACATACATTATTCGCCCAAGCCATAAATCTGATCCTAGTGTAGATCCAAATAACCATAGAACAATTATGGTGGGCCACACCTTCTCCAAGCTCTATGTTATAGTCCTTCATATGAAGCTCTTTTGGGAGCTTAAAAGGAGACTCGTTAGAGCTAGGGGAACAACAGGGCTTCCACTAGCACATTAGACCATTGATCATATCCTTACGCTATAGGCCATCATTGAGGCGTGCCATCGCTCTTAGAAAGTCTATTGTTGGTTTGTACACTTCCAGAATGATTTCGACTCTATTCCCCACGAGGCCTTATTCTAGAGACCTAGAGCCATCAATATTTCCGAGACACCCTTGATTGCCATTATGCGCTTGTACAGGTTGGTTCATGGTCATCTCCATATTGCACATGGGATGTTCGACTTTATCATGAGTACCATTGGGGCCAAACAGGGGTGCCCCCCTATCCCCCATCCTTTTTGGTATCCACACAAATGAGCTTGAGTCCTTTTGCAGGATCATATCTAGGACAATGATGGGTGCCTCCTCTACTAGGTCTTGCTATTTATCCTGCTCTTCACTGATGATGTTGTACTCTAGGACTCGCTTTAGAGGGGTTGAGCAAAGACAACTAAATGCTCTGACACCTTTTTGTGATCGTCGACATTCGATGGTCAACTTGGGTAAAACCAAGGTGATGATCTTCATTGCTTCGAAGAAGACTCTATTAGACCACCATTTCTTTTTCAGGGGAGAGGAGATTCAAGTCACCAACATTTGCACTTATTTGGGGGTACAATTCTTAAATCCTCCCTTCAATCTTGGACATGCTTGTCAACCTTGTGTAAACAAGGGTTATGGATCCTTAGCTGCTCTTGAAAGACAATGGTTTCACCATTATTTTTAGGACATTCCATCCAAGATGTCTCTTATGGATTCCCTTATTCGACCCACCATACTCTATGGTTCAAAGGTTAGGGGACCTTGTATATTGGAGACTAATTGGCCTTTAGTTGTGAGAGTACAAACTCCTCTCCTTGGACACATTATCAGATGCAAACAGATTGTGCTCCAACACTTTATCCTTGCAGAGTTTGGTGCTTGTCCCTTTCGGTTTGAGGCTATTTTTTGCCTGGTTTCACATTTTGCCTTACATTTGGTGTTTCATGAATTCAATGATGAGTCAAGATTGGTACCCGTCATTGTGCATTTCTCATCAAAGTCCATTGCCTTATCTAACCGCATGGTCATACTAGGTGTTGGTTTGTAGGGATCTTAGACCTTTTGGAGTTCATTGGTATTTTGATGGATCAACTTCCTCCTTTAGATACCCCATGAATGCACCTGACCACCTCCTACCTACTATACAAAAGTTGAATAGGATCCTCTGGGATGACATATACAAAAATTTGTTTAGGTCATTTGGACAAACCCTCAGTGTAGGTTACCTTTGAAGATGGCCTTCTATGCTGGACACTTCATAGATGTGAGTACAAATTCATTATCCAACTCAAATACACATCATTGGGGCACACTCTCTTTGCATCCTCCTACGCTAGTTTTGAACGGGTTCACATAGACTTCGAGTTGAGGTTGATCACTTGACTGTACATGTAGAGAGGATCTGCTAGCTATGTCATCTTCATGAGGTTGAGATAGAGGAGCACTTCATATTCCATTGCCCCATTTATTATGAGATTCGTGGGAGATTCGATTGTTTGTTCAGGGGGATCTAGATCCAATCTAGTTTCTTTAGGTACTTAGACAAGAGATGTCTACCCATTTACACGCAGGAGGCCCATATGTTGAGAAATCTAGGGCATCAAGGTTAAGTGATTTCTCTTCTCTTAATGACTGCTTGTGAATGCTTTTTACTTCTTAGATTAGGATATTCTTTTACTTATATTATTATAGTGTTATTCTTCATCAAACAACTACCGATGCATAAACCATAAAGAGACAAGAGACACGGAATATAGGGAATCAGCTAGGGCTAAAACCTCTCCCACTTGAGAGGAAAACCCGAACAAATTCTTCTTCTTATAGAGACTTCAATTGATGAATACCAAGACCAAGACCCTTAACCTATTTGCCACACCAAGACCAAGACACAAAGCTTCCTGTTCTTCCTTGAGTCAACGATAGTCAAACCATTTACTTCTTCTTTCTTGGCTATCCTTCAGAATTCCGGCCCCTTGATTTAGCTCTACAACTTTCGGTTTTAAATCAGAAACCCTAGCTCATATAGTTGACCAACTTTGACCCTTAACTATCCTCACTTTAAAAGGAGACCTCTTCTTGATAACTTGGCTTCCCTTTGACTTGTCCTTCTCCCAGTTCGGTTACCTTGGATGACTATAACCTTCTCAGCCTTCGTGCAGTAGATGATCCCCTTCTTCTTTGCATGCGTGATAGAAAAACAACCCTAAAACAAACCCAAAACAAATCCAAAAATGATGCTAAGGACTTCGCTCTTCTTCCTCTTCTCTTCACTGATGATTAGGTTCCTTCCCCAGTGATCTTCACACTTCTTGATTTCAGACTTGCTTGATCGAAATTCTCTGTACCAAATGAAACCTGAATTGCCCTATTTATAGTTGTTTCCCCATCAATTAAGCCGACTTATTGGAGGGTGAGTTGACATGTCATTTGGTGAAGACCTTTTATTCCATCTTGTAGCCGACTTGTAGGAGGTGTCTTTTTTTGGTCTTGGAGGGCCTTCTTATACATTTAATGACTCATACAAAAATGTAACATGCCCAAGAAGGGTCCATACATGACATTGACTCAAATTGACTTTTATGACTAGATGACAAAACCTAAAGGCTCACAATGGGAACCTTAACTAAAATAAAATTCCTTGATCATGAAACCCATGATTCAAGTACTACAAAAATAATTTTATTTTCTTTTTTTTCATCAATTACATAAAATCACAATTACACATGTCATTATGAAGACCGAACCTAGTTACACTTTTCAACACTCCCTCTTAACTAGGGAGGTATTGATAACGGTACTTGGTCATTTGCAATTTGAAGAATTCTCATATAAGAGTCAGATTGGTAACCCATTTGTTTAGCATCATACAAACCAACATTTTTACATAGCAAGGCCTTGAATAACAACTTTATCTCTCCACAAGATCTAAGCTCAGTGCTTTCAAGACCACCAATGATGCATAAACACCCTCATCATTGTCTCTCTTGGAACATACCCCACCCGGGTTTTTAGGTTGTGTTCCACCAGGACTATTCTTATCTTGGATTCCCAATCCTCAAAGAATACCGGTCCTCTACGACTACTCTTATCTTGGATGCCATAACTCATCCTCAAAGAGCATCAGATGCCAGATGTTTACCCAATCCTCCATTCTGTCTTCCCAAGTGAAGACAAGAATGATGTGTCTATCTCTCCCTCTTAATTAGGGAGTACATATCTATTCCAATAAAGGAATGTACTCATTCCTACGGAAGGAATGTACCTAAGCTCCCTTTTGGCTTAGGAATTTTGCTTCCAAGTTTCTACCAAGTAAGAAACTTGTTTCCAGGCTCCCTCTTAATTAGGGACCTACAACAACTCCTCAGGTGGAGATGATGGGACAACCAATTGCTTGAAGAAATCTTCCTCACAATGTCGTGAACTTCTCTTTTTTATTAAGGCGTCTTCATGTTTTCGGACTTCTTCGTAGGGCATAGACCATCCATCTCTTTCGTCCATGAGTCAGTCATGGCATTGTTCCTTTCATCAGAAAGTGATCCATTAGTTCATATCTGGCCTTTCTTCATGCCATGCTACCTTCTTGATGCCATGTTTCCTTAAGGATCTTTCATCCTACTACATGGGGATCAGTGGTGGAAGACATCAATTCATATCTGGCCTTCATTTATGCCATGTTGCCTTCTTCATGCCATGTTTCCTTTAGGATCTTTCATCCTACTACATGGGGATCGGTGGTGGAAGACATCCATAGATCTTCCCTCAACAATCCTGCATAAGCCCATCTAGATATTTGTTCAAAAACAAGAAATGGACACTTAAATTATAATTACCTTTCTGATGGTCTTTCATCATGACATCTTCTAGATTGCATCAACATCCTGCATGCATATCGACACATCTCCCAAAGATGTATATTGTCAAGGGTCTCTTTCTTTTTCAAACTTCATCAGAGTCTACATATTTGTCTTGGAGATATCCTAGTCAGATCTCTTGGTCTTTGGAGGTTGATTTCCTTTTTCATGGTTGCATATCCCGCGATCTCTTCCTTTCTTCACACATTTCATTTCCAGGAATTTCCAATCAGATTTCCTCCAATTGTTGTCAACCACCTCATATTACACATGAGGACATTTTATATTGATTTCATCCAGTGTATGTGTGACCCATGCATTCCTGCATCCCTTCGAAGGAGGAGATCCTTTCTTTCGATTATGCTCTCAAGATAGAGCATTGATCCATGTTATCTGCAACCATACGACATGTCTTTTACAAAATCGAATGTAAGCATACATACATCATTTTCTTTTATGTCATCCAGACTTCCTTCAGCAACTTCCTTGATTGAAAAGAGTTTCAATCCCTTGATTTGCTTCACCTTTTATGCCATCATACCATCATCCCATGAATTCCACAAGTTTGAAATTCTTGATGAAACACTTGCTTCCCCTCTTGATCGATGAACCTTTCGATGAAGATACCATCATAGAATTTTGAGGATCTGGAGTATCCCCATCCAACAGATGTTCCCTTTTGACAGATGTATGATGAGGCTTGTACTAGATGACCTTTTTCTTTCTTTTCCATAAGTGCTTCCTATGTTACAAATGAGGTTTCCAAGAGCTATATCATTCTATAGTTGACTGCCATGCTTCAACCATCTTTCATGCTTCTCTATGATGATGTCACGAGCTCTTGTTTTCAATGCTTCTATGATACCATGATGCATCCCATCATATTTCTTATTGAATCATGATATCCATATCTTACAATAGAAGACTTACGAACTATGAAAAGAACTTAGGTGAGGAAGGCTATCTTAGTCATAGTAAAGATCTCTTACTTCCTCTTTCTTGGACTTCTTCTTTTCAACGTCCTCTACTTCTTCAATGATATGTGATTTTTCTCTACCTCTTTTGTTATTGTCCTTCTTAAGCTTAGGACAATCTCTTTTGTAATGCCCATGTTTTGGACATCCATAGCATTGAATCATAGCCATGTCCCTTTTCTTTTTCTGAGAACCAGACTTCCCAAATTTTCCCTTTCTTCTTGTCATTGTAGCATAAGCTTGATTTTGCTCACTTGCTCCCACATCAGATTTGGCCTTTAGTCTAGATTCTTCAATCTTGCACAGTGACCATAGATCCTGGAATGGAGTAGCTTCTTTCTTCCCATAAGTATTTGAAGTAAAGTCACCCCACTCCTCTGGTAGTGCATTTAGTACAACTGTAGTCATTTCTCTATCAGACTTGACTTCACCCAGATCGAAGTTGATCCCTGATTTCAGATATCCTCATAAAGTATGAGGCTATTCCATCTTCCCTTGACATCTTTAGCTTGTAGAGTTCTTGCCTTAATGAGATGACTTCTCCAACAGTGCTTACGGAATACAACTCTACTAGTTTGTCATAGATTTCTTTTGAAGTTTCGAGTTTTGATACATATGGGATGAGGGGATCCTTGATGGATTCTATGAGAATCCTTTGAGCCATAACTCCCCCTTTCATATACTTTGCAAGTGCTTGAGCATCTTCCTTTGCTGGTTTGGTGATTGATCCTTTGACACGTTCCATAACCTCATTTTCAATGAGATTCAGATCTATCCTTTTCTTCCAAGCAAGATAGTTTGAAGCCCCAACCAATTTGTTGCTTTCCTTGCAAAAAGACATTTTGACAGATTCAAATGTGGACATAAATATACTTACTTGATAGGATGCTCCTTGCTTCCTTGATGAAGATAGTTTTCTTCAAGAATGATCCTTGATCTCACAGAGAGGGAGATCTCTTTGGATCCTTTGATGGTGGAGTCTTTGTTGACGAAGATCAATGAGACTTCTTGATGATGTCTTCAATGGTAAGGATCTTGCTTCAACGAGAGAGAGATTGCCTTAGAATCTTGATGACAACGTCCTTGGTCTTGCTTTTCTAGGAAGGAACTTGATGTATAAGTCCTTCAACTTTAGTAGGGTCTTTGTGGTCTCTTGAGATGACTTCAGGATTCCAAGATTTCTTGATGGTATAGATTTCTTCTTTGATCTAGGGTTTTGTTACTTCCTTGTTGTTCTTGACTTTGCTGATGATCTTCTAGATTTGCTTTGATGCCTTCCTCGAGATTTGTTCCTCAAGTGTCCCTTGATAAGATGCCCTTCCTTGACTTAGTCACCTTAGCTCTGAAACCATGTTGAGAAATCTAGGGCATCAAGGTTAAGTGATTTCTCTTCTCTTAATAACTACTTGTGAATGCTTTTTACTCCTTAGATTAGGATCTTCTTTTACTTATATTATTATTATGTTATTCTTCATGAAACAACTACCAATGCTTAAATCGTAAAGAGACAAGACATGGAATATAGGCTATAAGCGAGGGCCAAAACCTCTCACACTTGAGAGGAAAACCCAAAAAAATTCTTCTTCTTATGGAGACTTCAATTGATGACTACCAATACCGAGACCCTTGACCCAAGACCAAGACACAAAGCTTCCTCTTCATCCTTGAGTCAACGATAATCAAACCCTTTGCTTCTTCTTCTTTCTCAGCTATCTTTCAGAATTTCGACCCCTTGATTTAGGTCTGCAACTTTCGGTTCTAAACCAGAAACCACAGCTCATCCTCACTTTAGAAGGAGACCTCTTCTTGATAACTTGGCTTCCCTTTGACTTGTCCTTCTCCCAATTCGGTTACCTTGGATGACTATAACCTTCTCAGCCTTCCTGTAGTAGATGATCCCCTTCTTCTTCGCACGTGTGATAGAAGAACAACCCTAAAACAAACCCAAAACAAATCCGAAAATGATGCTAAGGACTTCGCTCTTCTTCCTCTTCTCTTCATTGATGATTAGGCTACTTCCCAAGTGATCTTCGCACTTCTTGATCGAAATTCTCTGTTCCAAATGAAATCTAAATTGCCCTATTTATAGTTGTTTCCCCATCAATTAGGCCGACTTGTTGGAGGGTGAGCTGACATGTCATTTGGTGAAGACCTTTTATTCCATCTTGTAGCCGAATTGTAGGAGGTGTCTTTTCTTGGTATTGGAGGGCCTTCTTATAGATTTAATGACTCATACAAAAATGTAACACGCCCAAGAAAGGTCCATCATACATGACATTGACTCAAATTGACTTTTATGACTAGATGACAAAACCTAAAGGTTCACAATGGGAACGTTAACTAAAATAAAATTCCTTGATCATGAAACCCATGATTCAAGTACTACAGGAATAATTTTATTTTGTTCTTTTCATCAGTTACATAAAATCACAATTACACATGTCATTATGAAGACCGAACCTAGTTACACTTTTCAACACTCCCTCTTAACTAGGGAGGTATTGATAATGGTACTTGGTCATTCTCACTCTGAAGAATTCTCATATAAGAGTTGGATTGGTAACCCATCTGTTTAGCATCATATCAACCAACATTGTTACATAGCAAGGCCTTGACCAACAACGTTATCTCTCCACAAGATCCTCACCAATCCACGCGATGGCTCTACTAGCCCATCAATAAACATGAAAATCCTTCTAGACTCTTACAAGTTTGGGACCATCACCGACAAACGCAGAAACCTTGATATGTAGGTTTTTTAACTCCTAGTTTGCTTGAGCTTAGTAAGCTCCCCAAAATACTCCTCTGGATCCTTCCTCTCAAACCACTCCAACACACTCTTGGTGAACTCATCATAGGCAGTCACTCTAGCATGCCCCAACGTGGTCAATCCATGGGATCACCAATTGTGGGCTTCCTCTTCCAAGTGCAACGTGGTAGTCTTGATTGCCTCACCTTCTGTCGTTTGGTTTAGCTGGAAATAGACATCCAACTTCTCAACCTAGGCCTTGGCCGAGCTCTTGGAGGACCCATTGAAAGTTGGGAGAAATAGCCTCCCCACCGTGCGTTGCAGGTCTGCCCCCTGCACATAACTTCCTCCATTTTGTCCCTTGGACTTGTTGTTGCCTTTCAGCTGGCATAAATCTTTGAAAGTAATGGCCCTCCCAAATTCAGGCTCATAAGACTAATACTCGAGGAAGTAGTCTCCATAGGGTGCTTCCTCCTTCTCTAGTTGCCCTTCTACTCCAGATTGTAGGAACGTGGGAATGGTGGATCTAGGGGTTGTGTTTTGGACCAATGGCATGTTGGCCTGGAGAGATGCATGGTGGTGTGATGTGCTGGACCCTTCTCCATAGTGGAAATCTCCTTGGACTCCTTTTCCCTTATTGCCATTGCTACTTCGCTGCCCCATCCCTTTAATGTTCCGAGACAAATCCCGCACTGCCTTCAGTAGGAGTTGGGCAAATTCCTTCTCCTCATCACTTTTGTCTCCCTCGTTATCCCCCATGTTAGGTTCCTCTACCTCTGGTTCTGTCACCACGTGAGCAGGGGTGATCTCTAGATGTTGTTCTTTGCTCCTGTACCTGTGTCTCCAATATGTCACGTTCTGCCTATCCTTCGGTGTCATAGACTGCGATGCTCCCACAAGCTATGCCAAGTCTATAGCTCTGATAAAATTAATAGTAAATAATCAAAGCAAAGTAGGCAACACATCACAAAATCGAAATAGACAATCAGACCACGAAAATGCTTCCACAACAACGCTGTCTACTCATTTTATTAAATGTGAAGGTGTACAATCAAGGTTCTGGAATGTGTGCACCCGGGCTTGCTTTTAGCAAGCTAGCAAAGCCCTCAATGATCCCTGAATCACCCTCCTTCAAGCCCTGTCAATTCAGTCCAACTGTTGCGCTGTAAAACCCAGAAAATGGTGCTGCTGCTTGAAATCAAGAGCTACTAGAGCCCTCTTTACTGCTCAGAAAATTCCGGGAATTTAATCCTGGCCTTTACTCAAGAAACCCATAATAACCCACAAAGGGTTTGGCCAAAGCTTGACCCCGAAATTTCGACCCCCTTGAGCTTGACTAGCTCTCCAGCTGGGAAATTTGGCCTCCTAAATGATTTGCTGCTGAAATGCCTCCAAAATACCTGCAATCCATGTTAGAAGGCTTCCCGAGTCTTCCCACCAATTCTCCACCTCAAATTCCCTTATCTCCCCACACTCCCGGAATGCCTCTATCAATGACTGTGCAGTCCCTACGCTGCTGTGGCTCTCTCTGGTACTACAAATCAACCTCCTGTTGCTGGTGTGGATTATGCTGAAGAAGAACTCCCTCCTTGGGCTGACACTCGAAGTCCATCGAAGCAAGGGCTGGGTTTTCCGCTTGGAAACACTCGGTGTGTTGAACAACACATGCAGACCTGACTCACTGCTCAAGCGTGCTCTTGTCAAAGGCATTCGAAAATGATGAATGATGATAAAAAATGAGAGCTCCTCCCTCTTTTATCGAATTGCCTCCAAGGTTGTGCCCATGTGGGCCACTAGGCCCACATCAACTTCCACCCACCTACTTCAAGCCAATGAAAGCGTATTCTCCTTGTGGGCCGAAAATGCCTTCGTGGTGGCGCCACGTTCCACCAAAGCCGCAATTTTTCGGTGAGCCTATAGTTGGAGTGTCTCTTAGGCCAAATATCACATATGGGTCCCCTAGGCCCCCTTTTTCCTAAGTGAGATAATGTGAATGCCAAAATTGATCAAAATTTCGATATTCCTTTAGTGGAACACTAAGTAGGAATATCACACATTGTCACACTGAACTATTCATGTATGCATTTCTAATCTTGATATGCTTGTCTTAGAGTCTTTTTGCTTATGTGATATAATAGTGGGAATACTTAGGGTTAGTCTGAAATAAACCTTAGAGAATGCTTGAAGCGATAAGGTTTGTCTTGAAGTCTTGATGTGAGGCTTGGACTAGACCCAGGGTTTGTGGGATGAAACCCTAGAGCAAGATTCGTAGAGCTTGGATGCAAGTGGAGTTTGTGTGATGTATACATGGTAAATCTCCTTGATGGCATGTGTGATGCAAGTGGGAGATCCAAGGTTGTACTTTTTGGTATTGATGCTAGCTTGTCGTGGAGCTTTTAGTGTGGCTAGATGGCTTGGTGGTATGCCTTGCTAGGTTTTTGTATTGCTAGTTAGGGTTTGTTGTTGATGGTGGATGGCTTAGCTAAGGTTTGGGGAGCAATTGGAGAGTCTTTGCTTGGGATTGGCTAAACGGATTTGTTGTACCAGCTTGGGATGAGCTAAGGTATTGTATTGCATCTTCATCTATGTTGTAATATGAAGTGTACCATTGTCCAAATTTATGTTACAAATCTGAAAATTAGACTTGTGTTCTCATTGTTTATGAGTAGTTTCCTAGCTGTTTCTTTATGTTGATTTATTGAGACAACTTGGTTGATATGTTATGTGATTTAGTTTCTAAGAAAAAAACTAGAAATCAAATTTACAGCTATAGTAAATCTGCTGTTGCTAAATAAGGCAGAGATTGGAATTGATAAAGAACATGTTGAAAGAACTCGAGAGACTATAAGAGGACAGGTAATGTTCTGAATTCTAGCTGGTCATGGCAATGGACAAGATGAAGTGAAATCATGACAGCAGACTCAAGGTGCACTTTTGTGGAGGGGCAACTAGTTTTACTGTATGATAGCTAGAAAAGATAGAGAAGTTGAACTACAAATGGCTTGGACTGTCTAGATTGAATAAGCTTTATTGAAATGGGTTAGTTGAACTAGAGATTCTTGATGGTTTGCCACCATGTTACAATAAGTTTCTAGTATGTAGAGATATGTACCTAGAAAAGATAGAGAAGTTGAACTACAAATAGCTTGGACTGTATAGATTGAATAAGTTTTTTGAAATGGGTTAGTTGAGCTAGAGATTCTAGATGGTTTGCCACCATGTTACAATAAGTTTCTAGTATGTAGAGGTATGTACCTTGTACATGTAGAGAACCTTCCTAAAAATTTGAGGTATGCCATGGTACAACAAGGGTTTCAAACATAAGGGACCTTGCACTAAATATATAAAAATATAACAATGATTTAAAGTTCAAGTTTTAAATCAAACGTTTTGATTTTTTTTCCTTGGAATATAGATCCTTGGGAAACCACCAGTCGTCTTGTTAATTCCTGAACCTAGCACTTGGCGATTAGTTCCTAGCAGATTGTTACTGATGCAATGAATAAAAGCACAACTAGGTTCTTAACACAATTATTCAGTGGAAGCAAACATATTAACCAATCTCAATCACATGTGACACATACAAAATTTTTCCCAATCGACAATTCTTCATTAACTTAATAATTTGAACCTACTTGAGCTTCCATCCTGGGATAATGGCCCAACTGAGGAAAATACATTTACGACATAACCTGGATTTGATCCAGTGGATTAGGCCCTAGATCTGTCCTTAATCTACTTGGCTGATCTAGGTCTCCAAAATTGTACCTTCCTTGAACCCAATACACTTGAATATCTCACTCTTACTTGAGAAAATCTCTTTCTCGATGGCTTGTGCCGTTTTATGGTGTGCCTTCTCCTCTCCTTGGCCTTGCTTTTATAACTTTTTGTTGAGCTAAATCCCTAACCGTAATCTCCAAAGTGATGGATGGCAGAGATTAGATCTTGCCTCACTTGAGACCAATGGTTAAGAATAAAACATAATCACTAAAGTAAATACTTTACTTTTCTTAAGTTTCTTTAATAGCCAAACATTTATGTGCTTTTCCTACGTTAGAATTAGGCTAAGTTACAAAAACAACTTACTCAATAGTTGCGCAACTGTCTTAAGGACACTTTGGGTGAATTCTGTAGGCCTAAATACTTAGGCCTATGCAGAAGTACTTGTCTGACCTACAAACTTCAACACCTCTCCTCATTTTGAGGATGGTATTGAGTGTAAAGTGGGTGGTATAGACCTTTCTATGCCTAACTTGAAAAAGATATTGAATGAAGCCCACAATATCAAGTGCATCAAAGAGGGATCCAACTCGAGTGCTTGACCTTTCGACCTCTTACATGTAATTCATAGTACTCATCCACTCATGTTAACCCACTAGGCTTAAATATTGTGATTTAACATTGAAGTTTGAACAATGAAAGCCATGAAAAACATCACAATTCACAACTTAGCTCCAAAGCAAAGCCCAACACCAAATGAACACCCAACAACGATAACTAATGGTGTGATAATCGTGATCGGGATTAAATTGGCGAGGGTCCGAAAAAAGAAAAAATCATAAAAATTGGCAAAATTAAAAAAAATACAAAAAATTCATTTAAACTTTTTTAGTATCTAAAGCATCCACAACATAAAATAAATGTATTGACACATAAATATGAAAAGAGAACTAATAAATAAGATGTGTAATATGTCTAGTGCTACATCACACATAATAGTGAAGCATGTCCTGAATCCTAAGTCCTGACTTAGCCTCAAAATATCAACAAAAAATATAATAATGTATCTCATATCATGAGTCATATACAATGAAATGAACCAAGTAACTAATGATTTCCTTTGCCCCTCTTGCGAGAAAATGTAACAACTTTCCCTCTAGATGAAGAAGGTCTAGGGGTTGTCATTGGACTCTGATGTCCTCTAGAAAGTGAAGAACTAGGAGCTGGAGGAGGTAGACCATATCCTCTACTGGTGACCATGATAGGTGGTGTCAACTCCTCCTCCTCCTTTGCAACTTCTCTCCACTCCACTACCTCCTTCTCTAACCAATTAGGGGCTGATTCCATGATAGGCCTCCCGGCCTCAACCCTCCATGCAAAGGTGGTGTCAATCCCATCCAATGAGATGGCCTCCACGTCAGGTGTCCTCTCAAGTTGCCTCACCCACAATCGGAGATTAAAGTAGATGTAGACCATGTCCTCTATTGGTGACCATGATAGGTGGTGTCAACTCCTCCTCCTCCTCTGCAACTTCTCTCCACTCCACTACCTCCTTCTCTAACCAATTAGGGGCTGATTCCATGATAGGCCTCCCGGCCTCAACCCTCCATGCAAAGGTGGTGTCAATCCCATCCAATGAGATGGCCTCCACGTCAGGTGTCCTCTCAAGTTGCCTCACCCACAATCGGAGATTAAAGTAGATGTAGACCATGTCATTAAGGCGATGGGACTCCAACCTGTACGAGGGTCATAAATTATAAATTAATAACTATAAAAATAATAAATTATATTTTTTTATTATTTAATTGAATTCAAAAAATTAATTGGAAAATTTTGAACTTGTTGCGCTTCTTGGTGTGTATTTTTTCAAATACACTCTAGTTCCACTCGCATCCGGAGGAGCTACATGTTTGGCTAAGCACTCGAATGGCAAGCTTTGGGAGATTGGGTACTTTGCCACCATAGCTTCTCCACCACGCATCTACAACAAATAAGAGGAACATAAGAAAAAAATTGAAATTTGAAAGTTGAAGCAAAGTATGAAGAGACAATGAAATTTGAAAATTGAAACAAACTAAAACTTACCTGACATTTTGGTTTTCCTATCATGGATGGCCATGTCAAAGCTAAATGTGCCACCTGCCATCCTATAAATCTTTGTTTCTTTAGAAATTTCTGCATGGTCTGCTAGAGATGTCACCATCTTCTGAACATAAGTGAAGAATCCATCCACGGCCTCAGCATCAAATATGAAACCAAATGAGTAAGAAAATGCAGGGTTTAGGTAGATCCTTGTAGCATGAATGAGACGATGGAGTGTATTGTTCCATCGCTCATCAATCACTCTCCATATCAGTTGTTGTTTCTCAAACCCCTTATCCCCCTTATCATTATAATAGTTGCGAATGGATTCTTTGGCCCTATTCATGGCCTCTCATATAAGTAGCCCATTGTAGGTTTGTCTCCATTAACTAATCAAAGAACCATTACCAAAGATTTAGTAATGCTACACACTCTTGCACTCCCACCCATAAGATTTCCAGGTATGAAACTAGTTTTGCATATGGCTTCTCCCTCTGGTTTGCAGCTAAATGGCAAAGTACGCCACTCCTTTGAAAGAAACATTCTTTTCACATCCCACATAGAATTCAAGAGATATTGAAGAGATATGAAGCTAGTGGCAAACCATGTAATAGCAGGGCGCACCAACTCCTTGTTGTTGGTGAATGTTCTCATCAAATAAAGCACAATTGCATGATTATATATAAATTTTGTAATGTTTTTTGACGATTCAACAATATCCTTGACAAAATGAATTTTTCCTATGTCTTCCAACATCAAGTCAATGCAGTGTGCAACACAAGGTGTCCAAAATAAGTTAGGATGACTCTCCATAAGCATCCTGCCAGTAGCAACATAATTTTCTGCATTGTCCATTATGACCTGGGCAACATGTTGTGGATCGACCTCCTAAATGAACACATCCAATAAATCACATAGTAATCATGCATCTTTGATATGTGCAGATGCATCAAGAAATTTCATAAAAATTGTTCGCTTGGACAATTAACCAAGAATTAATAAGGGTTCTACCCTTTTGATCAGTCCAACCATCTGACATCACAGTGCATCCTGTTTGTGCCCATGATGCCCTGAACTCCTCCAATCTTGCAGTGCATTTAGCCTTTTTATTCTGAAGAATAAGCCCTCCAAATTCATCATAGGAAGGGGCTTTCCTCGGGCCAATAATAGTAATAACATCATTCATGGGTTGAAAAATTGGATTGTTCTTAGCAATGTTGAAGGGAACATTACTCCAAAGAAGACATCTGCGTAGCAGATTGTCAGCTTCTTCCTTATTTTTTTTAAGAACTGACCTGATAGATGGTTGTACACTAGGTGTGGTTCTAGGAACAAAAAATGATGAGGGAACTATGGGGTTGACTGTAGAAATTGATGCTAAAGAAGAATCACTTTCACGGTCACCTCCCACCACTCCACCCCCTGCCATTTGATTCTTTAGAGCTTCTTTGGTCAGTTTGGTTGTCTTTATATCTTCTAATGATTTGAGGGCTCTATGGATGATTTCTGGATTTGTATTTGTGTAAAGCCCCACTTCGTGTCTAGGAATTTGTGTTAGGTGGGATTTCAATTGGTATACTCCCCTTGTCATATGCTGCCCACATAAATTGCAAGTCAAATTTGATCTGTCAAACCCCCCATCGAGTTCATCAAATTCCCACATAGGGTCTAATTTTCTTGGCATGTTTGTAACTTTGTTGAGCTCTTAATGTAAGATTGAACCTAGGGCACAAGAAGAATTTAAAGTTAAACAAATCAAATTAACAATCAAAATTTTGGATTTTTGACAAAAAAAGCCCTCCACTCAATGCAACGATAATGGCAAAAAAACGCACACCCAAACCTAAGCAAAAATCATGGAAAAAACCTAGGGCACAAGAATTTAAACAATTAAAATTAACAATCAACATTTTGAATTTTTAACAAAAAAGCTCTCTCCACTAAATGCAACAAAAATGAAAAAAAAGGGCAGACTAAAACCCAAGCAAAAATCATGGAAAATATATGGGTCACTGAAACCCATGGAAAAACTAGGAGAAAACAAAAAGAATAGGGCCAAATTTGATAACCGTATCTAAAATCGATGCCCTGTTGAAGAAACTCTGTACAAATTCAAATTTCTTGCTTGGGCTCCTAAATTCATTCAATTTTCTCCTCTCTCGCCCTTGTAGATTAGTTCTCCTCCTCCTTAGCTCTCATCCTTGCCCTCTAATTGCAAAATGAAACAAAAAAAACCCAAATTAATGTTTTAAAAGTTGTTTTTTCTACGGGCCACGATTTTTTTTCATATTGGATTGCAATTTTTTGTTGTTGAAAAAATCATTGATTTAAGCGGTTTGGCAAAAAAATCGCAATTTTTCAAACAATTGCGATTAAAACTAGTGTTGCGAACATCTCGATAACACCCCGATTTTATCTCGAAATCCTGATTTTTTGGCCGAGCCGATGTTCGCTGTTTTTCATCGATATTTTGATGGTATCTTGATTTTTCCGATGTTTACCAATTTTTATCGATATTTTCTTGATTTTTACGATTTTTTGGGTTTTTGGACCCTTGCCGATTTTATCTTGATGCTGATGTTGGCAACATTGATTAAAACACAATTTTCACAACACTGTCGAAGGCAAATGGTGAATATGAATTGATTTAGGGTTTGTAAGGGTTTAATAGATGGTAGGAGGGTTGGTGTGAGGTAAAAACCCATTTTACACGGGGATCCGTCCCCCCAAAAATACTCATGTATCTTTGCATTCCGAGGACTTTTGGACCCTTAGGAAACGCCCCCAAACTGTTGGGGACTCCATTGGGGACTTGGGAACTTGGTAGCTATCCCCAAGGCATTTTAGACAGATTTTAGGGATGTTTTTGGCAAATTTCAAGGGTTTTATGGGCATATTTCAGGGATGTTTTGGGAAGGCTTTAGGGATAATCCAAGGACAAAGCTTCAATTTTGACAATCACGGACATTGATGATTGAACAATATGATCATTTTTCTAATTCATTTTTTTGGAATGCATTGAATCTATTTTTTTTTGTACAAGTTGCAGCTCAAAACATGGGTTTTTTATGATGGGTTTCATTTTGGATTTCTAGTGATTTAGATAACAGATTTTCAATGGCAAAATTACAAAAAAAACACCTTCCATATCAAGAAAACAGAAAATACAACGTTTTAAAAGGATGATCCTTGTGGTTATTTTTCTTGTTCTTTCTTAGGGTCATCTCAGCTTTTACATATTTTATGTGGGTTTCGAGGACTCATTCAAGTTCAGTTCTTCCATCATCCCAACCCCAAGCATTGTGAAAACCATCAGATAGTTGTGAATTGGATTGAGTACTAAATGTTTAAGTAAATTCCTATTCAATCCCCTTCTTAATCCGAAATATGAATTTAATATCATTAGAAAACCAAATTATTTTATAGTGGTTTTCAACACAACTATAAAAGTTTGCAAAACCTATTGAAAAGGGAATGCCTTTTGTGTTTAACATAGTCATTATTCACAAGAAATATGAGGAAAAAAACTAATATAAAGAGAGTTCTCCTTGATAGAATGTTCATGGACCTTATTACAAATTTAAATTAGTTACACTTAAGTTTCCTAAAGCTAAAGCTCATGTCTAGTGGCCAATAATGGAATGTCACTCAACCCCTCATTTGTGGTTAACACAGGTGACCTTGCAGTTCTCTTGTGGGCAATCCCTTGTAGGAATGGAGGCACTTGGGTGGTTAGAACTCCACGGGAGGTATCGTTAATGAGGCCTTAGCTTCCTTCCTTTCGACTTCTCTCTACAACCTACATTCGAGACTAACTTCAAAATACTTGAGAGAAAGGACTCACCTAGATAGGGCATTCAACTAAAAGCTACCAAGATCTTACATTTCACTTAGATCTAGGTCTTGCACTTTATTTAGGATAGATTTGCATCTTGCAACGACTGTTCAATCGGTAACTTGGAAGTATAATTAAATTTGTGCTAGTAGTCAATTTTAAAGGCACTAGTCTCTAACTAATAATCTCAATAAATCTAATAAAGTGGTGCTTAATAATCATACTTGCCCATTAATTTTAACCAAGTTGCTAGGCCATTCAGTTTTGTCTCTTGCACTTGTTGGTTTCCAACAAGTTGTTCATCTCTTCATTCACAGGGACTACCCCCCTTAGTTTGCAATTAGGAGACAACTTAAATGGAGAGGGTAGGGATCAGAGTGACAACCCTTGTCGTAAGCGTTGTCGGATTCTTGTGCACAATTTGAGCGACAACATTTTTTGCTCAAATTGTACACAAGAATTCGATAATGCAGATCAAAGTGAGAAATCCAAGACCAAGACCTCCCACAAGACCCAAGTCAACGCTCCTTCCAAGCTCTTCCAATGAGCCAAGTCAACTCAAGTCAACAATAGTCAAATATTTCCAAACTTGGTCAAAATTCAGATTTTCAGCCCCTGCAGCTAGGTTTGCAATTTTTGGCCCCTACAATTCTTGAAATTTTTGCACGTGTGGCAGATTCTAGGGTAGATTCTCTCTTTTGACCCTCGCTCTCTCCTTTGACTTTGGCTTTTCTTCTGTTGTATTTCATTGAATTTCTCCCACCTCTTGGCACAAGAATCGAACTTGCTTGCTTGTCTCCAAATGAGGTTGAACTATCCTCTATTTATACACATCCAAGAGGTCAAATTGTCCCTTCCAGGGCCAACTTGTTCGAGTATGGCCGACTTGGCCTTTTGGGAACAAAAATGACATTTTTGATTCAAATATTTTTTTTCCCACTTTCTTTTCAATGTCCAAATGGGACTTGATTCCAATACAATATTTTAACTTATAACATTATTCTTTTGACTTAGAAAACCCTAAAAGTATGAAGAACATGCTTGACCTAATTAGCAATTTGACTTGAGCATGAAACCCGTGCTTGAAAAATAATATTCTTTTTTCTTCTTTTGCTCTTTACATGAAATATACAATAACATAAGCACAAAGATAATTATGAAGACCAAACCTAGTTACATTTTCCAACACCGAGGAGGTCTAATGTTCTTTCCTTTCGGTTGGAAGGTTGGTTTACGAGGAAATCTAGTCTTAGGGACTGCACCCTGCATATCTCTTGCTTTGCTAATGGCAACCTGTAAAGAAGTGGGTTTGTAGGCCTTCACTCACTCACGTAGTGGCTCAGCCAATCCCTTTGTAAACAACTTTACTAGTCTGGCTTCGGATATATCTGTCACCATTATTGCTAGCCTCTGAAACTTTGATATATACGCTTCAACATTGCCTCCCTACATGAGCTGGACCAATTCCCGGAAGTGTATCTCATGATCCCTCATATCAAACCGCTTAATCAACTTTTGTGTGAATTCCTCATATAAGGTACACCTCCATGCTCCAATGTAGTCATCCCACGGTGCCACCAATCATGCACTTCTCCTTTTAGGTGTAGGGTGGCTAGCTTGATAGCATGCACCTCCTCCATTAGGTTCAACTGAAAATAGGTATCAAGTTTCTGGACCAACGCTCTCGCTGTGCATCTAGCAGAACTATCAAAGTTTGGGAGAGTCAATTACCCCACTGTACCCTGTGTGAAATTTCCACAATTGCAATTACTGGATATTATTCTCCTAACTTGTGCAATTTATTTGTCTTCTGTAAATTAATATTACAACAAATAGTGAATAATTCACAATCGCAATCTTCATAATTAAAATACATTGCAGAAGATAAAACTAGAACTAAGAAAATATGCACACACACATAAAAATATGACACCGTTATTTTTGGACAATTGTCTTTGGAAAGACCACGAAGGGAAAACCAGTGTAGTAGATGAGGGTTTATTATTATTCAACAATTTGAGAGTACAATGATCTGCTTTCCCTTTTGGCAAAGTTCCAACAATCTCTATTGGCAAAATATACTAGAGACACCTTCTCCTTCTGCAATCAACTCAACCTCCTCCTAGCCACTCACACCTCATCCTAGAAATCGCACTGTTCTCCAAGAATGCGTAGATTTGACAGAGGATAATTCACACAACCCTGGAATCACCCTCCTACAAGTCGTCTTACCCCCCTCTGCCTCTAAAACCCACTCGCTCTATCTCCAGTAAATAGATTTTACCTCTAGCAAATGAAATGTGGTCTCCTTTGGCAACTCGCACTGGGAAATCTAGCTACTCACACTAGCTAATGTGACCTCCTCTATAGAAGAATTTGGCCTCCTGTTCTTGTCTCCTAGACATTGGAAAATACCGAGGAATTCTCCTCCGTAATCCTGCTCCCAAATCTCTGCTAAAACCCCTACCTCTATGCTTCCCTAGCTTCAAATGCGCCCTTGTTGAATCACTACAACTGGGTAGTCGAACTGCTCTCTCAATAAACTGTGTCTATCTCCAACCTCGTCGACTTGCTCATATAATCCTCTGTTGGGCAACCAACGACCATGATCACATCTCAATTGATGGCTATGATCATCTTGACTCCGTCAATTAACTTTTTGGAAGTCTCTAGAGCAAAATCGATTTCCCTCAATTAATCTGATTGAATTAAGCATTTTTCCCTAAGTTAGACTTAGGAAAATATATAATTATGGCTAATTAATCTAATTGAGGTGTTTCTAAGGCTTTTTTGATGAAACTTTTTCTGGGTTTTGGAGATCTTGTGTTCCTTTGCCTCTTAGACACCATAGAGACTAGAACCCCTGTTTGTTGCTACTCCAAAAATTAACACTCCCTCTTAGCGAGGAAGGTGGTCTCCACTATAGCCATCTGCTCCTTGAAGTAGACAAACTTAGCCCTACCCAAGGCTTTCGTGAGTATATCAGCTACCTACTGGTTTGTGGGAATATGCTGTAGCCGAACTAATCCACGTTGCACACAATCTCTGATTCACCTGTTACATGCTGTAATTAAACCATCTCGTACACCATTGCGCTACTATGATCTCACACTGCTGATGCCCTTGCGCTGGAGTCTCTTTGGCTGGAATTGAACCTTTCTCTTTGCAACCAGCCATTTCACACTGCCTTCCTTGTCTCTGCGCTGCTGCTATCACTGCAACTGTGTGTATTTATCTCTCACCGAACTATTGAGTCTCTGTAATTGTCTCTCGAGTGTCTGATTACGCCTTGCTACTCTGCACGGTCTCTCAAGTACCCGGATGCACCTTGCTAGTCTTTCGAACTTCTTGCTACTTTAACTCTTGGGCTCCTGTAGCAAGAGTAATGATCCAACTAAGAAAACACAACAAATGGATATGATTTATTGATCAAGCCTTCCATGGCTAGATCTAGACCTCCTGGTGCTCTTCCCTCGGATCCTGCCCAAATCTGGCATATTAGAGTGTCATACTCCTAAGGATAATGTTGCAGACATAGCAAATTCATCCTCCAACCTGGCGGAAAAATCATTAATCTTTGTTGTAGTTGTTGTCTACTTCCCCTTCTTGTCCTTCTTCCTCTTCCAACACTGGCTGACGTAGTGACCAAGCTCACCACATTCGAAGTAGTTGACCTTCAATATGTCCTTCTTTTTCTTTTCTCCCTTTGATTCTGTTCTTGGCTAGTACCCTTCAACGTTTTTCCCTTCCTTGCAAGAGTGAAATTCTCATCTTCTTTCTCTACCTTCAGTCCCTTGCCACTACTGCTGGTAGTACCATCAACAAAACTGAGCCTCAACTCTTCCCGAGTGAAGTCACTCCACAGGTGCTCCCAATCTGGTAGCTTATTTCGTCTAGTAATCACTTGAACGAAGGTTCACCATTCCTTGGTAAACCCATTTAGAGTTGTATGCACTAGTTCGTCCTCTACTGGCTTTTCTACAACTGCTGCAAGTTCATCTCTAACCGACTGAATCCTGGTGAGATAGGACCAATGTTTTAAGACTCCGACTCCGACTCCGACTCGGCCGAGCAATGACTCCGACTCCGACTCCGAAACGGTAATGACTCGGCCGGCTCGTTTTCAATGACTCGGTCGTTGTAAAAAATACATTAAATATTTAGTTTTTTTATAAAAAAACATAATTTTGAAGATTTTAAACATAATTTTAAAGATTTTCATTCATGTTTCCAAACACACAACATTATAATATAGATGGAAGACAAGATATGATCAAAGTAGGCTCATGATCAAAGAAACTGTCTTCTTGTTGAAGAATCAATGTGTCTTTTCCCTCTACCTTACCCTACTTTCATAGCTTTAGCAAAGAATCTATTTTTAGGATTACCCCTGGTTTCAGTGCAATTGTAGACTCAATACTAAGACTAAGACTTTCGCTTTTCTTTTATTAAAGGTAAGGTCTTGAGATAGAGGTATGCATGGTTTAAAGAATAAAGGAAACTGGAAATGGAGTAAAGGGAATTGTTTCCAATCCGATTAGTAAGGTTGCCAAAGTCCTTGTAACTTGTTGGGATTGGCACAACTTAACCCAAATCCCTGCTCTTTAGGCCCAACTTCCCCTTGAAAGGCCAAGGGAGGCTTTTTAGTTGATACCCCAACCAACTCCAGAGTCCAAATAAGACTAGTGCCTTAAATAGGGTCAAGAAGAGGTGTAGGAATTAATTCTGAAAGATGTCCTTCTGATTCTATGTATATATCTGCAGCAGAAAGCTAAATCAGCAAGAACATTGCACCAATTAATGTTAGGTATAACATACAAGTACTCAAAAATGATATAGAAAAGATATTCTAACCAATAATGAATCAATGATGTTCTTTTTTAGTTTCAATGACTGGTTGGGTGGTTTACAGAGTAAATTAGTTTGCTGCTGTGTAAAATCATACTGAAAAATCTGCAGTAAACAACAGGGATAACAACATGTTTCACTCCAATAGACCACCTAGTGAGTTCCAAAGCAATCTTGGATCATAGATTTAGAGGTGGGGAGGTTGGAGGATGAAAGATATGTCTTAGAAGATCACTTAACAAGCTTGATTAGCAGAAAATAGCAATATCCAGCAAGCGGGGAATTGTATTTTTGTGAATATGAGATCAGGTCCCACTAGGAAAAGTGCCTAGAAAATTTTCAAAGATAAGATAGACTTAAAAATGGTTGAAAAATGTGTATTGTAAACTCTAAACCAATGAATCAACAAATAAATTCAATATAGAGTCATAGAGCAAGGTTCCAAATGATTCATTTACTTGTTGGGAGATGGAAACCTTGATGTTTGTTGCAGATTTCTTGAGTTACAGCTAACAAAACATTCCAGATATGCACTAAAATCACTCACTAGGTCCCCGCCAGTGACCCGGCCGTTTTTTTGTGGGACCCGGCCGGGTTGGCCGAGTCATCAATGACCCGGCCGAGTATCAATGACCCGCCGAATCATTGCCTGACTCGGCCGGGTCATTGATGACTCGGCCGACCGAGCCGTTTCAAGGGCTGGGTCACCATCCAAGCCTCCGACCCGGATCGACCCGGCCGGGTTGGTGATGACCCGGGCGGGTTGTAAAACACTGGATAGGACGTTATACCTTTGCCCTTGTTCGTTTTTATGGTCCTCAACTTGTCCTTGAGTATCATCTTCCGACGCTCGGATGGATCTTGGTACAACTTGTTGATGGCATCCCACATCTCCTTCGCTATAGTCTTTTTTGTGATATGCGGAATGATATGATCCTATACTCCGTCGAGGACCATCCTTTTAGCCTTAGCCGTGTCCTTCCTGTAATCATGTAATAGGATAGGCTTTGCTGGTACAGTGACAACCCCTATCACAAACTCCTTCAGACTGTGCTCATCCAATCAAAATAACATCCCGACGTTCCAGATGCCAAAGTTGGAGGCTACATCCAACCTGTCTTGATCTCTAAGTCCTGCTGCGACCATTTTCTTTGAAAACTGCGAAACTCAAATAATCTGGAGAACCAATGAATTGGGAAATCTCCTTCTCCTTTTGGTAAACTAACTCAACCTTCTCCCTGCAACTCACGCTCCTTCCATGACTGCGCAATTCTACTTTGGGTATCTTGCATTTGCCCCCAGAACCTCTTCCAGAATTTCGCTCTGCCTATTGCTTCTTGTGGGCAACTCCCTCTACCTTCGGAAAAATATCTCGTCACTGGCATATGCACTGCTGACCCTGAAACACGCACTGGCTCTACTAGCAAGCTTGCATTGGCAGTTCGCATTGCCTGCTACGTCCTTCTCTTGCTGGAAACCATCTAAGATTTTTTTGAAAAATCCCTCTGAAAAACTCTGTGTGCTTTCTCTTCCTTTCCCAACGCTGATCTGCTATTGCAAAACCCTTTTGCTACAAATATTTGCACCAGATCTGCTCACTGAAAACCCTTTCGACAACCTCACTACCTGTTGCTGCCAGTAAGACAAATCAATTTTCCTCTAGATCACCTCTCTGGATTAGAAATTGAACTGTTGCCCATGCAATTCACACTGCTTGGCTAGGGCTATGCAAATTTGGTTTTCTGTGCTTCAGATCTCCCTCTAAATTGCACAATCCTCGCTGCCATCGCTTCTAGAGTCTCTTTGATCTGATTTGCTCTGATACCATGTGGAATTTCCACGATTGCAATTACTAGATATTATTCTCCTAACTTGTGCAGTTTATTTGTCTTCTGTAAATTAATATTATGGCAAATGACAAATAATTCACAATTGCAATCTTCACAATTAAAATACACTGCGGAAGATAAAATTTGGAACTGAGAAAATATGCACAAACATAAAAATATGGCACCATTATTTTTGGACAATTGTCCCTAGAAAAACCTTGAAAGGAAAACTAGTGCAACGGATGGGGATTTTATTATTATTCAACAATTTGAGAGTACAAATATTTTCTTGCCTTTCTGGAAAAGCTTCAACAATATCTACTAGCAAAATATATTGGACACACTGTCTCCTTTTGCAATCAACTCGACCTCCTCCTAAAACTCGTACTGTTCTCCTGGAATGCGCAGATCTGGCAGAGGATAACTGGCACAGCCTTAGAATCACCCTCCTGCAAGACGTCTTGCCTCCCTCTCCTTTGAAACACATTCGCTTTGCTTTTGGTAAATAGATCCAACCTCTAGAAACTAAAACATGGTCACCTCCGATAGCTCGCACTGGGAAATTTAGCTACTTACACTAGTTGATGCGACCTCCTGTGCAAATGAATTCGGCCTCCTCTCCTTGGCCCCCGGACATTGGAAAATACTGAGGAATTCTCCTTCGGAATCATGCTCCCAAATCTTCGCTGAAACCCTACCTCTGTGCTTCCCTTGCTTCAGCTGCACCCTTGCTGAATCACTGCAACTTGGTAGTTGAATTGCTCTCTCAATAAACTGTGTCTATATCCAACCCCATCGACTTGCGCTTATAATCCTTTGTTTGGCAACCAACGACCATGATGACATCTCAAGATGGCTATGATCATCTTGAATTCGTCAATTGACTTTTTCGGAAGTCTCTAGAGCAAAATCAATTTCCCTCAATTAATTTGATTTAATCAACCACTTTTCCTAAGTTAGACTTAGGAAAATATTTAATTATGGTTAATTAATGTAATTGAGGTGTTTCTAAGGCTTTTTCGATGAAACCCTTTCTGGGTTTCGGAGATCTCGTATTCCTTAGCCTCTTGGACACCATAGAGACTAGAACACCTGTTCGTTGCTACTCCAAAAACTAACACGCTGTAGCTCCATGTTCTGTATGGATGCCCTGTTAAAGCCCCTGTTCCTGCGTTTGTGATTGCAGACTTCATTCAAGGTCATTGCGACTTGGAAATCATCCCCCATCAATTGATACTCCTGGAAACAGTCTCCTAATGGCAAATCATCTGAATCGACTGGACCCATTATATTGGTAGGCAAAAATTTGGGCATAGTGGATCGAGGTAACCCATTGTAAATGTGGGGATGACTTTCGGGATTAGTTGTTTGCATATTTGGGGATGTGCCTATCCCTTCACCAACTTTTGATTCTCCATTACTACCCCTGTTATCTTGTGGTTGATTTTGCTGTCTCAACAATCCACTATCTCCTTTTGGCCCTCGCCAAATCATTCAGAACCTTAAGAAGGCTTTGGAATTATGCTTCTCCTTTATCTTGTTCCCCCATGTATCTGATATCAGTACCTTCTGCTCTATACTTGTGAGATTCTGGTTCTGGATCAATCTGCCATTCTCTCTCCTTGCCTCTATATCTCCATAGCCTGTAAGTCACGTTCTGTTTGTCTTCATGGGTCTTATGTATTGTTTCCACAGCTGGCCAAGATCATGCTCTGATACCATTGTAACGTTCTACTCCTAAATATGCTCACTTTTTTTTTTTAATTTTCTTTGAAAATTTTCATCAATCACTTTATGAACAAACATTTTTTTGAACACTTTAGGAGCAGGCAATAAATGCTAATCAAATGAAGATTTCAAGGGCACAACCAGAGATTTTATTGATTTGATGCAAGAGTACACAAACAATGTATGAAACTAAGAACCTGGAACTCTTCTTTGGCTTTAGAAGATTAACCCAACTTTCTAATCCTCTGCTACGACGAATTTGGGCAATGACAGGAACCACAGAACAATAGCAGATTCGTCCTCCTTTGGCAGTGAGCTCGCACTCAACAATCTAAGATAACTTGTCCTCTAAAATAATTATAATATATCTACAACAATACAACCTCAACTGGTGGATTGGCCTTGGAACATGAACTTGGCCTTTACACAGGAACTCAACCTCTGAATAGGAACTCTTCCTTTGCACAGGAATTCAACCTCCGAATAGGAACTCTTCTTTGCACAGGAACTTGGCCTTAGCAATTTGGTTCAACCTTCTGACAATAATCTCAGGGTTCGGGCAAGACTAGAACCTATGAAATGCAAACTTGGCCCTCAGGAAGATAAGCTGTGATCTCTGAAAATGGCCTTGGACAAGCAAGATAACTCAGTTCTGATTATAAGCTTGATCTGCAGCCAAGCCCGGCCTCAAGGAATGATAAGGACTCAGCCCCAAATCATGCAAATCTCGACATCCAACAATTATGAGGAACTTGGCCTTCAGAAGTCAGGAATTTGACCTCTAAGATTAATAGCTCGACTTTTCTACTACAGATGTGCTTTGGCAAATAGGTGAGAAAGAATTCAGCCTCCACTAAATAACAATTTTGGCCCTCCTCCTGCACTGGAAATTTGGTCCTTAAAGAATATCACAATTCGGCCTCTTGGGTAAGTGAGCAATTTGGCCTTCAAACCTGAACAATTTGGCCACCAGATCAAGCAATAAAATTCGGCCCTCTTGCAAAACTGAATTTGGCCTCCTTGAGAAAGGCAATTCGGCCTCAATAGGACTTTTTGCAAAACAACCTGGCCTCTAAGAATATTAATTCAGCTTGTTCTAATTCACCTGCAAATTAAGCACAATTAGAAAGTCTGAGTGATTTCCCCACAAGCCAACTATGGTGGTACTCTTAGTCCAACGAAATTAGCTGAAGAACTAGCGAGGGTAACACTTAAAGTTCATTGAAACCAGTTGGAGAGCTTCGCTTGAAACCCTCATGCTAGACTCGCTTGAGCCCCAATCAATCCACAAGAAATAATGACAAATGATAATGAATGAGAAATGGTCTTGTCCCCCCTTTTATAAGAATTTTCCGGATCTTTGCCAATCTTCTAGAAATGTTTTATTATTATTTTGTTGATAAAGCCACTTATTTCCTAAGTGATTATATTTGCCCCTTTTATTCAATAATATTTGCCCCTTTTATTTAATAATATAAAGTAGAATTGGGCAAAACTCCATTGTCCCCTTAGTGATTTTCGCCTCTTGCTAGCCTAAAGGAGACAATTAGGAAGTTAGAATGATCTCTCCATGCGCAAATAATTGGGGACATTACAAATTGTCACCTCAGAAGGATTTGCTATCACGAATGACACCTTAGAAAGGATCTGCTGTCCAATTGACACCTCAGAAATGGTTTCGCGACCTCATATATGATCTTAAGGGTGAGCCGCTTCCATAATGAATACTGTATGAGTAGCCCACAACCACATTAGGGTTTACTCAAACCCTCGCTACCTCAGAAGAATGCCTCAGGAGTTTACACCGTCACAGAATTTGGCCTGGTAAGCTCCACGTTGCTGCCAAAAATATCTTAATGGTAGGCTACTGCCTTAGTTAATGGCTCATGGATTATTCGCTACCCAGAAATGCCTTAGAACCAGTGTTCCACGGGGATGCGCCCCCCAGGGTGGGGGATGCGCTCCCCCACGCTCCAGGGATGGGGAAACTCTTGGGGAAATGTTTCCCCATATCCCCTTTTTGGGGAAATCTCGGGGAAACTTTGGGGGGGCTTTTTCCTGGTGACAAAAAGCACCCTCTCGAGTCCCCCCAAATTTTTTTGCTAATAACAATAAAAAACATAAGAAATTACAAATTTTAATATAATTTAAAAAAATGAAAATAAAAACTAAAGGATAAATCAAAACTTTAAAACATAATCATTCACATTTCTCATTAACCCTACGATTTTACCTTGCCGCCCCGACATTTTCCTTCTACTGTTGCTCAACATTTTACCTTGCCGCCCGAGATTTTCCTATTGTCGCTACTTAACATTTTCCATTTGCAATTTGTTGTGATTTAGATTTACCATCGACTAGGGGCTTGAGACATTTGGATTTGCGATTTTCATTTTGTGACTTGGAGTTGCTAGACTGGAATTGCACTTTTCATTTTGTGACTTGGAGCCCACTAGATTGGAGTTGCAATTTATTATTTAGCACTTTTTGAGTATTTACTAGTATTTCACTACTTCTATGTTTACTTTTAGTTTAGTATTCTATGGCTATTTTAGACTTCAACATAATGTCATTGTCATGTGATGAATTTACTTTCAATGTGCATTGTGTAATTTCAATTGTCAAATGATTAATTTAATTTAGATGTACCTTGCATAATGTTAATGCCCATTGCTAAATGATGAACTTAGATGGAACATTGCATTATGTCAAATGATGGATTCAATTTAGTAATTTACTTCTAGATTTACAATTTTACATTAATGATTGCAGAAATGTCAAATGATAATTATGAATCATAATAGTCTAATACGAAATAATGATCATATTTAGATGTACATTTCATAATTATTAAGATTTACTATTTACTAACTTAGTTATTGACATATTGTTGGAATTTTATTTTTTAGTTTTATATATTGAATTTTTAATAATTTTATAATTTTTATGACTTTGACGTTCCCCCGTTTCCCCGAAATTTCCCTAAATTTTGGCATTGCTTATATACGTCCCCCTTGTGCGTATCCTCGCTCCCATGTTTCCCCGTCCCGGAAACTCGGTGGAACATTGCTTAGAACCCTTCGCTGCCCCATAATTGCTACCTCAGAATCCTTATTGCCACGAAATGGATGAATGTTGCCTCAGAAATTATGCTAAACAGAATAAAGAGAAAGGTGGATTGGCTACTGTGGAATCTTTCACCACATAAACCAAACAGGGGAAAACGAGGTCTTAAAAATTTAAAACCCTATAAGAGCCTTAACCCAGAAATAAGAAAGATCTACAAACCATGATGATTAAAATGAATCTACTTGCTCCTTTTTATAGATTCCCTTGTGGGTCTTCCCTCCTAATTTTAATTTGAGGGGCTAACAAGTTTCCTTCTATTTGCCCCAAATTTGGCTTTTATTACTTTTACCCCATTTACCCCAAATTATCTAATGTTACCCCAATAACATCAAATAATGTATTTCCCCCGAAATGATTATAGCATATGGGGTTAGATATGCTACTTCGTCCTCCCTTGGGAAATTTAATTAGAAGAGGACATTACAGACCCCTCTTCCCAACATTGCTTGTCCTCATGCAATTGCAAATTTGGGTGCTACAAAATGTGCTCTCTGTGAAAATTCCAAACTGGAAACCTATTGCAACAATTGATATTATTTCTCCTAATTGTTAATTAATTAACAATTTATTTGCTATGACAAATATTAAAATAAATACATTGCAACCTTCACAAATAAAATTGTGTGGAAAAATAAAACGCTGGAAGTTGAGAAATGCTAACACACATAAAAATAACACAATTATTTTTGGACAAAAGTCCCAAGAAAAACCCAACTTGGGAAAACCAGTGCAACAGTTGAGGGTTTTATTATTATGCAGTAGTGATAAATTCTAAGTACAACTGGATGTCGCAATCTGGCAATCCTACAAAGAAAAATATTGGCAAAAATATAATGAGGAATTTTTCCTCACTCCACAGGAAAACTCTCGGCACAACTTGCCTTCAGAAACTCGACCCTTTGACCCTTTGCGTCAGCCTCTGCGCAATCTTCTTGACGTCAAGCCTCTGACTAGTCTCTGATGAAGCTGTTCTGCTTTCTGCTGGCTGGAAAGATGCTTCTTCAACACTCTGGGACTTCTTCCTAGCCTCTGGAACTGAAGACATCTTTCCCTCTCAGCAAATCAAACTTGCCTCTTCAAGCTGCTGCACTGCCACTGTGTTAGCTTCTTCGTGGATCTTCTGCCTCTCTGCAAATGCACTCGCTGGATCTGGAATACTTCCTCCAGCTTCACTGTCTCTGCCCCTCTCACACTGCTTCGATCTCTATCTCTCTTCGACAACTAACTGTTGCTACTCTGGAAATCGATCTGCCAAGAAATCGAACTGCTGAAGTGTACTCTCCATCACCACATCGATCTTCTCTTATAATTCTCTATTGGAGCACCAACGACCAAGATTAAAACATAATCGATGGCTAGGATCATCTCTGGATCGATTCGCATGAGTTTCTAGATGATTCTCACCTTGACTTAATTAATACTGATTAGTTAACCATATTCCCTAAGTTTAGACTTAGGAAATATTTAAAATTTGGTTAATAATCTAATTAAGTCATTTCTAGGCAGAATTTCTAGAAACGATTTATGGGTTTTGGAGATCTCATGTATTCTAGCCTCTCCACGAAATTTTAAGGCTATAACACATCCGATGCTACAAAAACTAACACTCCATCTTAGCGAGGAATGTGTTCTAGTGCTGCACACCTTGCCACAACACCTTGTCTCTACATCATCTCCTGTCACGCTGTTGATGTCTGGCCATACTGCCCATCAACCATTGCACAAATCTGATATACACTGCATTTGTGCTACTGCTGACACTACCATACTGCTGCCAACACTGCATCTGCACTGCAACTCCCTCTCATCTATTGCTGCTGCAACTGAAAAGCATCCAAAACACTGAATCAATTGTGATTAATATGATGCATCTGTCTCCCGAGTCTTTGATTGCTGCTAGTATTTGCACTGTCACTGAAGAATCTGCGTTGCTGCTGACTCTACACTGTGCCAACTTCACTGCTGCCAATTCTACACTGCGCTCCTCAGCATATGATTGCGACTAGTCTTTGCAATTGTCACTCTGGCACCTGACTGCATCAACTGCCACTGATCCATCCTACTACTGAATACTGTGGACCCCTGTAGCAAGGTATTGATCATGAGGTGGACTTCCTCAAGGATCCTGCCCAACTGTAGCACTCTGGGGCTACAATACCAAGTCACTCTGTCTCACTCCTGGAGGTATATCAACAAACATGGTGAAGTCTTCCTCCAGCTTGGAGGGAAGCCTATTGATCGTTGTTGAACCTGCTTGCTGGTCCTACTTCTCCTCCTTGTCCTTCTTCTTAAGAGGACACTAGGTATTGTAGTGACCGAGCTCACAACGCCTGAAGCACTTGACCTTTGATAGGTTCTGTTGTCGCGCAGATTGGCACGACAACGCTCAGACCGGGGGCTGTCACTCTGATCCCCGATCCCTCCGTTTAAGCTTGTCTCCCGCGGCTAAGGGGGGTAGACCTTGAGAGATGATGAAGACCAACTGTCGACCAGTTGGTTGGGAGACATGAGACACGATTAAGATAAGCACTAGAATGATTTGATTAGTTAGCAGACCAGTGCCTTGAGAAATCATTATTAAGATGATTACTTGTTAAATGATATAGAAACGTGAAACGTGAACAGCAATCATTTGTCATCAGCTAGATCACAGTGCTCTTAGAATGACCCAAATGATATCCAGCAACTAAAGATTTAAAAAAAAAGATGAATGCATCAAACCACCACGAGTTATAAACCATTAACTAGATATCATATTCGTATCTCGACTTGAAACTTCAGATCTCAGCGTGAAAGATATAGCATGAAAACCACTGAATCTGGCAACAAAAATAATTTTCCCACAAAAACTTTTATACCCCTTCAGACAAAGATTAAACTTAAAACAAA
>APFE031114469.1:442214-510801 GCA_000404065.3 Pinus taeda
CTCCTTAATAGTCCCTCTGTTAGTGACATGACACACTACGTGATCCTTTATTCCATCAAGGATCATCCTCTTGGCCTTTGCCATTTCTGATCTATACTTCTTCAACGGATTTGCATCTGCAAGCACAACGACCACACTGTTGATGTATGTTTTGAGGGCATGCTCATCTAGAAGGAATGACATTCTAGCCTTCCAGATGGCATAGTTGGGTGCTCTGTCCAACCTGTCCTGATCCCTCAAGCCACTGGTTACCATTTCTGCCTAAAATAGAAAGTCGAATGACCTCCCCTCTCCTCTGTGTTGCTGCTGGGCTAGCCTACGCACTCCTTGCTGGACCTAGTAAAATTGCTACCCCTTGTTGCTGCTCAGCTTTAGAGAATTTGAATTCCTTGGCTAGGAATTCTCTGAGGAAGAAATTCCCTCCGCTGTGTTTGTCCTCTTTGTTCTGGCGATTTTCTGCCGAACAAATTGCCTACAAAAAACTCTGTCCCACCAGCTCTCCTCACGCAGAGGCTTCTATGTTGCTCCTTTTGCCTTGACAAAAACTCGATCTATAAGCCCTTCTCTCTGTCGACTCACTCAGAGAGCGAGTGCCTCAAAATTTTAGCCCTCCGGCTAAGAACTGCGCAAACCATCTGGGATTTTGAATTGTTGTTTCCTACAGCTTTTCAATTTCCCTTTTCTGCTCAGCACTGGTTCTACTGGCTCTGCGCTTCTTGCTTCACCTGCACCTCTGATACCATGTGAAAATTCCTAAATTGGAATTCCTACTATAGCAAACTGATGTTACTTCTCCTACTTGTTAATCCATACAAGTTATTTACTGTCTGCTACGGTAAATATCGAAGTAAATACTACTACAACCTTCACTTATTTAAATTATATGCAGAAACAAGAGATTGAGCAAGAAAGAATATACAACATAATATCATCGTTATTTTTGGACAAATGTCCCCAAAAAAACCTAATGTGGGAAAACCGGTGTAGCAGTTTTGAGGGTTTACTATTATTAAGTAGTAGAAAATTCTGAATACATCTCTGAATACCTCAAGGGTTATTCAGTTACAGAGAGAGAAATACTGGCATAAAGATTTGTGAGATTACCTCACACAATCACTGAGAAAAATCTCGGCTAATCCAATCACTGGATGAGGTGCCTTTGGTAGGCTCTGCACTGCCTCTACACAATCCTCACGCAATCCCTGCATCAATCCCTCTAGGCATTGTGTCACCCAACCAGCTGATCGATTTGCTGCTCGAAGTCACAAATCTCAGCCTCCCGGTCTCACACCTCGGCTCCTGGCTTCTGAAACTGACTTCGCTGCAAACTTTCGAACTCTCTCTCACCCTCTATGTTGCGTCTACTTAGCCTTGCGTGGCCCTGCGTCAGCCTCTACATGAGAGCTACTAGATCACTCTCTGCCTCTCTCTGCAGATGATTCTTTGGTTGAGAAAATCTCTCTCTTCAGAATCCGGATGCTATCCCTGCCCCTCAACTGCAAGAAATCTACTCTATTAGAATTTCCTCCTGAGAACTTTTCACTTCAGAATTTCGATCTCTTGATCTCTCGGTGTGTTCTCCAAGTGCCTATGAAGCCTTCTCTTATAATCCTCTCGTTGATGAATCAACAACTCAGTTAGATTCTAATCAATGGTTAGAACCATATTGACTTGATCTCCGCCTTCTTCTAGAAGTTTCACCCACAATTTATATTAATACCCTTTAATTATTTTAATTTCCTAAGTTTAGACTTAGGTTCCCATTAAAAATAATTAATTATTTTAATAAAATTGTCTCCGAGTGGAATTTCCCAAAACGATTTTTGGGTATTGGGGAATGCATGTGTCTAAGCCTCCCTACAAATTTTGAGGCCTAGAGCACATCCGATGCTACCTCAAATCAACGATTCCGCCCTGTTAGGACATCAAATTTTGAACTGGGAAGTGTCTCGCTATGGCTTGAAGAGACTCCAAGGTCAACGAGGATTGTTACAGAATTACTACAAGCTCGGTCTCCTTTTGAAGAAGAATAATGGCTAGTATGATTTTCTAAGTTCATTCGTCCTATGGAAGGATGTTCTAATCAAACAAAAGGCCCAATCTTGACTCGATCCTTGTACACTAAAAAGCAGTGAGGAGTATTGACCATGATTGCAGGAGTTTGTTGTGGTGTCACTGTAAGAATGAAATGCTAAACCTGGTCACAGTCCCGAAAACGTCATTTTGCCTTCCTTAAGGACATAATTTTGAGTATTCTATTCTCTAATCATATGTGCAAAACTGTTAAAGGACTTGTCTGAAGTGAATGGAATATAAAACGTATGGTTCATTGGTATACTTTTGAGCAACTTTTTATTGCTAATACAAAGTTCTTACAACTCAAGTGCAGGAGATTTTCATGTATAGTGACAAGTTTTGGAAGGGTTTTCATCCATTTCAGTACTTCGGCTCTTCTAGATCAGTGAAGAGTATTAATCGGTGCAGCTAATTCTGAACATGAGGGCTTTTGTGCTGTTTCTGAAGGGATAAGTTCTCAGCATAGGAGACAAGTTACTCGTGTGTTTGTAGGAGCTATCCCTGCGGTCTTATTTGGCAACTCTGTGGTGAATCTAACCAAAGCACTTCAAGATTGACACTCCCCTATTCTGAAACATTGCAGTGGAACCAACAAAGAAGGGCAATACCTTTGTTTTGGTGTCTTGATTTTGTGGCATCTCAGTCCAACAAGGATCTGTGGCTCCTTGGTATATTCTTGGGAATTCGTTGTTGACCTAGTCACAGTTTGAAGGGAAGATCTCAAATATGTCCTAATCACCAATCTTCTACAACATATCTGTTCCATGCGACTCTTCTCAATTGTCAATTAGTTATGTTTGAGGCTCTCGTCCAAGTCCAGAAGCATCCTCATTCTTGTTTGCATTGAAGCCTAATATAGTTACTACATGTGCATCTTAAAAGCCGACTTCTGTGGATAATCTGAATAGTTCAGTCTTGTATATAACTATGAAGTTATGAACTGAATTATTTTTGCAATGTGTGATTGATCTCTCTCATTTAAATTCTGCTGCATATATTCATTTCTAGAAGTTAAAAATACCAGTGGTTTTAATTTTCGATAATTCAATATTTATTTGGCTAAATAAATAAATTGCCGTGAGAAAATAAATCTGGCTGGTATTCAGAAATTTTACACTTTTGATGTCAAGGATCTCTAGTGATCAAAATTGATGTAGGGTCTTACTATAATCTTGAAACAGAGAATGTAATTGTTTAAACATGCCATGAATTTTCATGTAAGAATTTTTTTATTGGAATTGATAATTTGTTTCCTTGATAAAGATTTTAGCTTTTGAACGAGTAAAAGTATAATTCAAACCATTCAACTATAGGAGACCAACTTATTCCTACTGTATTTTCTGCAGAAATGATAGGCTATTGACCCATGGCACCAATACTATTATACTTTTTTCTTTTATGAACAACCTTGTCATGAATGTACTAAATTTCATTGTGAATTTAATCGCCCCTGAAAAGATTTCCATTTTATGTGGCAGGGCAACAGGAAAAAAAGGTTTTGATTTTTGCTGTAGTTGCATGGTGTTTCCGCAAGAGCTCACGTTCAATTTCTTTGTTGCTTATATTCCTTTTGGGAGTGAAACCTGGGCTACTCCATGCCTTTTATAGTAAGTTAAATTTTTTCTTGAACTCAAGTTGATTATTGTTTTTTAAATGCAAAGTATCTTTACGGGTATGTATTCCTGCAAATTATTCCTGGCAAAGCAACTAGAGATTTTCAGGGACAGTAATTAACGACATTTATATGAGAATAGTTGAATGAAGTTTTATGGAAGATCCCTTTTGTAGATTATTCAAAATGAGAACATGTATTCATTTGGGAGATCTAGTGACTGGTGAGGAAGGCTTATTATCTGTTTGATTGCTAATATTGTGAATGTTTTGCCTTGTGTTGTTTGTTCTTATTGTACCAATCCACTATATATATATATATATATATTTATTCCAACTCTCTCTTGCGTCCTTTCCCTTCTTATGCCTTTCCTGCAATCATCCATCTCATATGTGATTATAACTGCTACTATTTACCATTGATTATCATGTCGACCTTATAACTTCTGTAGATAACTGAACTTATAGTCCCTATGATAAAATGATGGAAAGTATGAGGATTGTCTTTCCCTCCACTGATCTGTTGCATTGATTAATCTCAGTTGTTATAGCCTTATAGGTAGAGCTATCATTTGTCACGTCTTTGCTTTTTGAAAGATGCAGTATGTAAGAATTCATTGTAGGCTTCAACTGAATAGAGAAAACACTCTTTGTAGTAGTTGTGGAAGAAAATATTGTCATTTGTTCAGTACAGTGACTGCAGGAGTATATGTATGTTAAATATTCACAAGAAAGTAATATCAATGCTGAATGAGTGAACAAGTTTGAAACTATTGCCATCTATATGGCAAGATATGGTTGAGATTGATGTAGGGAATCATGAGTCAATACATAGTACATACTCATGGTAATTCTTTAATTACTCAGAGTTATTGTACCTGTTGTCGCGCGGATTGGCACGACAACGCTCAGACCGGGGGCTGTCACTCTGATCCTCGATCCCTCCGTTTAAGTCTGTCTCCCGCGGCTAAGGGGGGTAGACCCTGAGAGATGATGAAGACCAACTATCAACCAGTTGGTTGGGAGACACGATACACGATTAAGATAAGCACTAAAATGATTTGATCAGTTATCAGACCAGTGCCTTGAGAGATCATTATTAAGATGATTACTTGTTAAATGATATAGAAACGTGAAACGTGAACAACAATCATTTGTCATCAGCTAGATCACAGTGCTCTTAGAATGACCTAAATGATATCCAGCAACTGAAGATTTAAAAAAGATGAATACACCAAACCACCACGAGTTATAAACCATTAACTAGATATCATATTCGTATCTCGACTTGAAAACTTCAGATCTCAGCATAAAAGCAATAACATGAAAACAACTGAATCTAGCAACAAAAATAATTTTTTATTTTTTATTTTTTCATGATGAAGACAAATGCTTTCAAATGAAAGAATAAAGTATGCGATGATTTTTTCAAGATAGAAAACAAGCAAGGGCTTCAGGAAACTCCCCCCGAAATAAATCTTTTTGATGTCTTATGAGATTGCTGGCTTGAACAACTTGTGGGACCCTTGATATCCTTGGAGTTGACTATTCCCGCCGAAGAAGTCCTCGCACTCCAATAGAGCTGGCAACCTATCCCTTGAAAACACAGAAACACTTACAAACGAATTGTTAGTGCAAAAAGAGACTTGGCATATAGAGACCAAGTTGAGCTTGTCATTTAACCGAGAATGACAAGCTACAACAAGTGTACAAAATATACCAAGCCCAAAGGAGATTTGAGATAGCTGCAAATCTCTCCTCCCTAGACAATAATGCCCTCAGGCAAATGCAAAAATGAAAAACAACTAGATAGCAAATGAAAATCAAATGAATATCAAACGACACAGGTATACCTCATGTACCAAAGCATGCACCACAAGAGAAGCTAGTAACCCCAAAGACTTTTATTTATTTATGTGAAAACTGAATACAAAATCCGGCAGAGTCTCCGCCCGCCCAATAGCTTGTTCTATATTGATACAATAAGAGCCCAAGGCTCATATAAATAGGAAAATGGGAGATGATCCCAAGGCAAATTCCAATGACAAATGGCACAATGGTGAAGATCTCAATGCTTCAAGTCAATGACAAGTGGCTGAGTTACTGGCTTCATTACTGGAGATAACTGCTCTTTAGACTGCTGTTGACTGAACATGAACTGCTGTAGCTTCCCTGACCTGCGTAAACTATGCATTGGCTGTTTGTGGACTGCTGTGTAATATGCTGAGTTATATGCTACCTGCGTTAAACTGCTGTCCACCGAATCTGCGTTGAATTGCCTACCAAATCTGCGTTGAATTAATTGCTGAGTGGGCTGGCTTCATTGCGTTAAACTTCAGTTCAAATCTGCGTTGACTGCCACGTAAACTTGCCTACGTAAACATTGTTTGACCTGCGTATGAGCCAGTTGAATATGCTGCCCACGTTAATTTGTAAACCTGCTACGTTAAACTGCTGTGCTGACCCTTTGATAGCTGTGCGTAATAAACTTTGTTGACTGCCACGTAGATATGCGTACGGACGTCATTTTTGCTGGGTTAAGTAATACGTATTTCATGGTTGGGCCAAGGTGGGGTCCATACCCACTCAAATAATTCTAATACATTTTAATTTCTCAGCCTTATAATTAAATCAAAGTTAAAACTTCATAAAATTCCATTTGCCTTATGAAGTTTGAACTTCAACGTTGGCCCATTTGCTTTGACTTTGACTCTGATTTTTTTTTTTTTTGACTTTGAGTTGACTTGAGTTGAAACTTTATGTGGTGGGCCCCACATTGCTTGCCACATCACCCTTGACCCTCTGCTTGACTTCCATGTCAAAATTTGACTTATTTTGACTTTGGAAATTTTTTTAAATTTTTCCAATTATTCATTTTTTTGAATTTTTTCTTCATTTTTGCCACTGTCACTTGAAAAATCGCCTTTTGAGGGTCTCTGAGTCATTTTTTGACCCCCAAAGTAGGCTCTAGGAGAATGTTGGGCCTCTGAGGATGAATTTCGACTTGTCATACGCCCCAGACATCTCTTAAGGCCACTTATTTATGCCTTTACATAAAAAAATAATTAAAAAATCCCGTTTTGCGGGAAATTTTTAACTATTAAAAAATCCTACTTAGACCTAGCCAAATTCCACGAAACTTTTTGTGTGATCTAGTATGGTAATATACATCGACCCTAGACACTAAGATGTGTCAGGGGCTCAATCTTCAAACCGTCACCTCGGCTTTGGGGTAAAAATGAGTGAAAAAATCCAGAGAATTATCCGCCTCTGAAAAAGAAGGGATAATTAACCGGATAAAAAAAACACTCCAAGGTGTACTCGTTTGCTGATCGAGTCCCACATCCTAGGCCTGTTACAAATTCAAGAAATTCATCATACTAGCATCACTTATTACAATTCCCCGCAGGGTGTGGAATCTGGGTACAAAGAAGAAAGATGATGAGAAGATAGAAGGAGAGTTAAAAAACTCTGTTGACTGATGACATCTGATGGTACAAGTGTCCTCTGGATCATCCTTGGGCATGGAGTCTTCACATAATCATCAGGTGCTACTCCAGTAGTCAACAGGTTCTTCTTCTTTCTCTGCTCTCATTGTCCCTGACTAAGACCCTTTGATGTGAAGGCCACATTCTCCTCTTCCTTCACCGTCTTTGACCTGTCGCTGCTGCCATTGATGGAGCTCTTTAATGTAGCTTGTCTCAACTCCTCCTGCTGTGAAGCAACCCACATCTATCCCAGTCTGGTAGCCTATCTCTGCCCAAAATGCTTTGGAAAAAGACCTGCCGCTCCTCTGAGACACTGTTGAGTGCCAATCGCACTAGCTCCGTGGGTTGAGGCGCTGCCCCAACAACTGACATTTGGTCTTAGACCTCCTGAATCCTGGTAAGGAAGGGGTATATGCCTTCCCCTTTCTGCATCTGGATGAGTCTCAACTTCTCCTCTAGGGACATCTTCCGTTGCTCAGAAGTGCCCTAGTACAATGTGGAGAGAGCATCCCACATCTGCTTGGTAGTATCTTTTCCAGCTATATGTGAAACAACATGATCTCGGACTCCATCTAGGATCAACTGTTTCGTCCATGCCATCTCCTTTTTGTACGCTTTTTGCTGATCTGCATCCTGAGGAACCACCACTATTGCAACAATATGGGCTTTCATCCCATATTCATCTAGAAGAAAGGACATCCTTGCCTTCCAGATGACGTAGTTGGAAGCTCCATTTAACCTGTCCTGATCACGAAACCTAGCAGTGGCTATCTCAACGAACTGTCAAAAACTCTCTTTCCTTCTATTTGGTTGTTGCTCTGCTACACTCCCTTTTGAAGTGAGAAGATCTGCTCACAACTATCGCTGATCTACAAGGAAAATCGGACTTCTTGAGACTAGAAGTTCCTTGAGGAAAACTTCCCCTTTGTGTGTGCTCTTCTCTCTCTTCCACCTCAAAGATGGTTTTGGTCTAGCGAATTGCTGTAAAAACCTCTGCGTCCAGCTAGAGATCTGGCCAATGAAATGACTGAGCTACTCCCTCTGCCTCTGGGATAACTCGATCTAGAAGGATCAAATTTTTTTGTGTCTCTCTCAGAAAAAATTGGTCTTCCTTAAGCAATTCGACCTCCTGGAAAAAGGCTGTGCTGCCCTTGGGAATTTCGGCCTGCTGCCCACATTGAGCAACGAAATTCCTTCTTTTCGCCTTTGAGCTCTCTGGCTGATCATTTGTGCTCTGATACCATGTGAAAATTCCAAACTGGAACCCTATTGCAACAACTGATATTATTTCTCCTAATTGTTAATTAATTAACAATTTATCTGCTACGACAAATATCAAAATAAATACACTGCAACCTTCACAAATAAAATTCCGCAGAAAATAAAACATTGGATGCTGAGAAATGCTAGCGTGTACACACACATAAAATTAACACAATTATTTTTGGACAAAAGTCCCTGGAAAAACCCAATTTGGGAAAACCGGTGCAACAACTGAGGGTTTTATTATTATGTAGCAGTGAGAAAGTCTCAATACAACTAGATGTCGAAATCGGGCAATCCTACAGAGAAAAATGTTGGCAAAAATCTAGTGAAGAATTTTTCCTCACTCCACAGGGAAACTCTCGGCGCAACTTGCCTTCAGAAACTCGGCCCTCTGACCCTCGCTGCTTTGTGCAACCTGCTTGACGTCAAGCCTCTGACTAGTCTCTGATGAAGTCGTTTTGCCTTCTACTAGCTGGAAAGATGCTTCTCCGACATTCTGGGACTCTTCCCGACCTCTGGAACTGAAGACGTCTCTCCCTCTCAACAAATCAAACTTGCCTCTTGAAGTTGTTGCGCTGCCCCTACATCAACTTCTCTGTGGCTCTTCTACCTCTCTGCAAATGAATTTATTGGATATGGAATAATTCCTCTAGCCTCACTGTCTTTGCCCCTCTTGCACTGCTTCAATCTCTAGCTATCTCTGGCAACCGACTCTTGCTACTTTGTAAATCAATCTGCCATGAAATCGAACTGCTGAAGTGTACTCTCCATCACCACATCGACCTTCTCTTATAATCCTCTGTTGGAGCACCAACGGCCAAGATTAAAACATAATTGATGGCTAGGATCATCTCTGGATCGATCCATGTGAGTTTCTAGATGATTTTCTCCTTGACTTAATTACGACTGATTAATTAACCATATTCCCTAAGTTTAGTCTTAACAATTATTTAAAAACTGGTTTATAATCTACTTAAGTCATTTCTAGGCAGAATTTCCAAAAACGATTTCTGGGTTTTGGAGATCTCATGTATTCTAGCCTCTCCACAAAATTTTAAAGCTAGAACACATCCGATGCTACAAAAACTAACATTCTCCTTCTTCCATCACTACTTCAAATTAAACTCTAGGAATATCCTTTGGAGTGCGGCCAAACTCATTTGTAATGCTAACTATTTGTCTAGATTTTGCAGTCTCTTTCCTCAACCTCCCAACTCAATCTGAAACACTTAAATCATCAAAGTTTTCCAAAGAGGATGAAGATGAATCATTTGTAAATTCATTGTTTGCTATGTCTAGCACCTGAAAGAGGGACAATAGAAAATATTTCTAGGCATACAATTTTTCTTGGGCAAGCTTGTATTCTGCTTCTTGATATTTTCTTAGGCCATGAAGAGCCTGGTTAATTTTATTCTCAATTTTCAGAGCTGTGATATGAACAGGTGAATTAAGTAGATCCGAGGATCCATTTATTTCTTCTGGAAGCAACCTTAACCTTCTCTGTAATATATCATGAACAAATGAACTTCCTTTCTGAGAAGTTGTATTGGGTAGAGTATTTATTGCTTAAAAAAGGTGATAGGGTTGGGTTCGAGTTGCAAATGAATCGCAAAATGGAGATTCACTCCTTTTTTTGTCTTGATCTCCGGAGTTCGCAAGAGAGACAGGGATAATATTTAGAGGCTCCACCTGATAGTTAACCCTTTCAACAGTAGTGCCTTCATCAACTGTTATTGAATTTTGATGTAACTCCACAATAATTGCCAGATTTATTCCATTGCGAAGCTTCTTCAGAGATAACTCTATTATTTGGCAAGCTTCTCCCCACAATCTGTCATGTACCCTGTATGATACGTAAATAAAGAGAAATTTTTCTTAACATTAGCCCATACTTCCAGAGATTCAGATACATGGATGGAGTATGCTAGAAACAAGCATCATCAGGTTTGTCTTTCTATCACAATTCCTACAATAATATGCCACATCTAAACCAATGCTTTGCTCTGCCATATGACAAGGTAGAGCACACTCTAGGTGAGCAACATGCACACAAAAAAATTCATCATTCAGCTTTCTCTCACATATGATAAAACAATTGTCTACCATTCTCTGATCAATAGCCTTCCCACAGAGAATACGAGAGCATTTGTGGCAAAAACCAAATTCGATGCAACATATATTGCAATTCATTGCTTTGAGAAATTTGGCCTTGCCAGTTTCTAGTCCACATTTTAAAATCTCCAACTTTACATCTCCTTTTTGGAGTATTCCCATGCAATTCTGATTCTCTCACACTCTTTACAATAGTTTTTCCTCTACGAAAACTAGTATTCTTTGCTTCGTTTGGATGACTAATGCCTGAATCTAAGGGACCTTTGGACTCGCAGGTAAATGCTGTTTCTTAGCATCTGAATTATTAGAAGAACATGCTATATAAGGTGTAGCACTTGAAGGTTGATCATCTTCATCACGCGTTAATCAATCTAGCTCAGGCCAAACTTGCTCTTGCAAACATGCACTGTCAAGCCTGCCACCTCGATCGTTAACTATATTTTTAGGTAGCCAATGGAGTCTAAACACCTCCTTGAAGAACAATGCTACCACTTGTTATCTACTGGGATTGCAAAGAGATGTCCGATCTTGGTCAACCTAACAATTATCATGTAGATGCAATCCTTGCCTTGTGCATTGGGTAGACCTATGATGAAGTCCATTGATATGCTTTCCCACTTCTGCTGTGGAATTGGAAAGGGCTGTAGCGATCCTACAGGGGGAGTATGCTTGGACTTGTTCTGTTGACAAGTCATGCAGTCCCTTACGTGCTTCAACACATCAATCTTGAGTCCTTTCCAAGAAAACCTTTCTTTGATCTGCCTGTACGTTTTGAAGAACCCTTGGTGTCTTGCTAGTTGTGTGTCATGTGCTGCTTTCAAGATCTCCTTGAGTGTAGATTTATGGATTAAATATAACTTGTCTCTATAGAAAATGACATCATCTTCTACTCTATATCTGTCATCCTGGATGAAACCATCCATTAACTCACAAGCAAACACATTTTTGGAATATTCTACTAGGACGTGGGCTTTCCAATCTTCGGGGATTTCCATGAGTGCATCAACCACAACTTTCTTCTTGTACTCAATACCAAAATCATAGGGCTAATACTGTTGGCTGCTATCTAATGACTTTTGGCTCGTAATCAAACATTCTGATATGCAAGCTATATCTCCATGCTTGTATGTAGTGTTGAAAAAGGTACCAAGGAGGTGTTTTCTAGTGTTATTTTCCTAAGCCTAGGAACACAAAGTGAACCCACCTTTTTAGTGTGACTTTATGTGGTTATTAAAGTCATGTGACTTTTTAGTCACTTTATGAGGTACTAAAAATACATTGTACTTTATAATATTAAAGTGATGTTATGTTTTTAAATTGACTTTATGAGAAAAAGGTACATGGTACAAAAAGTAATTAAAGTGACTAGGAGGGGCTCATTGATGAAGGGGGAGACATGAGAGGGGGTCAATGTGAGATTAGATCTCCACCCTTGATCAGGGGAAGCTAGATCTAATCTTAGCCCTTGATCTTAGGGATAGGGCTTCTCATCATTAATGAGACTAAAAAGGAGGAAAATGGCAAAGGAGCAATTCATTATTCATGTGTAGAGTTGTAGAAGTGAAGAGGAGGAGAGGACAAGATGTCAAGGCTGAGATAAAAGACTTCTGCTGAAGGAGAGAAGAACTTGCAGCAAGGAGAAGACCACACACAGGCCCGAGTTTCAAGGCAGAACTATGGCATGTAGACCAAGGTTCAGTAGTCCATTCAATGTGTTTTTTGAGGCACTTCCAATGCATTAAATGAGGTCTGACAGGCTTGAAAATCTAGGAAACTGAGTGTTAAAATCAAGGGAGGGATAATAGTCAACTCAACACTGAAATTGAGGGGATTCAATGCCTTAAATGCTAGGTTGACTGACACAAATTTCAAGGCAGGAATTTTGAGTCTGTGGCCTGAAATTTGAGGAGGAATTTCCTCAGCAGTGGCATGAATTTTAGGGTGTTCGTGTTGAACTGTGGCATGCTTTTCTAGATCTGAAAGTCTGAACAGTGGCACAATTTCGAAGGCAGAGAAGTGCTGGACAGTGGCACGTGGTTCTAGACAACAACACAAATTTTTAGGAAGCTGACATGAATTCCAAAGGTAGAGATACGTACTTTATGTTGTATTTAATGTTGTAAATTCTCTGAGACAAAAGCAAATAAAATCCTCTTCCTAACTGGCTTTCCCTTCAGGGGCCCAAATTCCACTTTGGACAGCTCCTTTGGGGAAGATAACTGTAGCATTAAATTCCTCTTTTTTCGAGAGGACCAAAATTGATCTAAAGATGGTCAAATTTGGATAAGTAAAAGTGGTTTTTTGAATTTATTCTCTCACACAAATATTATCAAGGTCGGCCTTATCTCTATGTCAGCTCAACAGATCCAATAGACACATCTCTTGACCCTCTACCGAATTGTATAAATAGGGGTGCTTCCATTCTCATATTGAAGTCATCCTAAGAGCAACTCGCATTACAAAGGATCTCTGTTTGGCTGCAGATTAGGAGCATCCTAGACAAGGAAGAGAGGACTGGTTCTATAGACTTTTCCAAGACTGGTTGAATGCCGAATTGACCTTACAGCTTGGCTGAATAATAGAGGGTGCTTTGCGGACTGTCTGGGCATGTTTTGGGTCTGGTTGTGAGCAAATCCTTGGTAATAAGGCCGCAGTCCTGTACTGAAGCTTCAAGGAGGGTCGAACCCTACACCACTGTTTGGAGGAGGGCTGTGAGTCTGCACAGTGGGCTGGGAGTAGCCCTACTAGCCAGCGAAGTATAGAGGAGCCTCACAGAAGGTAGCGGCAGTGTTAGAAGTATTCTTGAGCAGTAGATTAGGGCTGAAGATGTCTGTTGATTAGCCCTAACCAGGCCGAGACGATAGGCAAAAGGAGCTGACCTGAACAGTGAAGCATGCAGGTATGTACATGATTTGTTTCTTGGTGTTGGATCTAAGTTTTGGATCAGATTGGATGGAGGTCCTATTTGGACAGTGTTTTTGCCATCCTCTTCTTCAGTTAAGAAGGCTGAATACGTATTCAGGATTGAGCTGCTTTTGAAGTCCGGTAAGTGGCTGCATCATTCAGAAGAGCAGACTTGATTGGGTATCTCCTTGACATCTAGATAATGGTTTTGCTCAACATAATGGCAAGTCAATTTGACTTTATGTGTACTCTCTCTCACTCTCTGCTGAACATTTTATCATAATAATAAGAAGAATTGATCAAGGGTTTTCCCCTTGGGGTTTTTCCCTGGCTTGTGACATATTCATGTGTTCTCTTGTCTTGGCTTATCCTCAGTATCATTTATTTATGTTCTTGGCTCAGTTAATATCAATGTGATAATAATCGATGTGCTTCTAATAGAATGATTGATGTCTATGAAAGATTGAAATAGCTGTCCTTAGCAAGAACATGTTAATCAAAATTTAACAATGATTGACCAAAAATCAGTGTCCAAATTTATTGTGTGCATGCATATCAAAATTTTATCAGCTGAAAATGAAAGTGAAAAGTAGTGGTAGTCTCAAGTGTTTTAATTGCAATTTTATATTCACGTTTAAATAAATAATTAAACATGGGATGTGGGCATTAAACATGATGAGAAAAACAAATTGAAACTGGGTTGGGGCTATAGGACATAAAATTTCTACATGGTATCAGAGCACCAAGTGAACCTACAACTAATAAAGTGCAGACAACAAGCATAAACCAATCTATATACCTTGTGATTTGTGGTTGAGAGGGAGAGTGGTTGCTCATTTTGTGTGCTCAAATGGTGTGAGGGTGGACAATAGTTTGAGTGGGGCTGAAAATGTTGGTTCCTGGAAGGAGAGGATAGTCTTGTTGCTTGAAGAGTTTGAGTTGTGGGATATTGTCGAGAGTGCAGTGGTTCCACTTACTGATCTTGTTCAGTTGGCAGAATTCAACAAGCGCAATGTGAAGGCTAAGAGGATCCTTCTAGATGCAATTAAAGACCACCTTATACCTCATGTGTCAGGGAAAAAGTTTGCTTATGAGATGTGGGAGTCCCTGGTAACACTTTACTAGAGCACCAATGAGAATAGGAAGATGGTGTTATGTGAGAAACTAAGAAACAACAAGATGGCCATGATTAACATAGTGACCTCATACAAGATGAGTTGGCTGTAGTGGGAGAGGCTATCCCTGATGACTAGTTGGTCAGGACGACATTGAGTGGTTTTCCCAAGAAGTGGGATGGATTCATTGATGGCATTGTTGTTAGAGAGCATCTTCTAGATTGGAGGAGGATGTGGGATGATTTCATCCAAGAGGAGACTAGGAGGAGTGCCAAGAGTGGCAGTCAGCATGGTGGGGTAGATGAGGAGGAGAATCTTTCCCTCTCTGCTAAGGGAAATAAGAAGGCCAAGATAGGGTCTTCTAGTGGGGCCAAGCGACGAAAGGGGAAACAAAAAGTACAAGAGAAGGGCATGAGAAAATTGAGATGCTTTGCTTGTCAGAAGATGGGTCAGTATGCCTTTTAGTGTCCCAATAAGAAGGGGAAGAAAAAGGGTGTTGCAACATTAGCCAAGGTGGATGAGTTTGCCACTAGATTTGACTCAAAGTTTGCTTTAGTGGTGAGTCTTGCCACTAATGTTACATCCTCTAGTGTCTGGATTGTAGACAGTGGAGCTTCTTGCCATATGACTAGAGACAGAGAGCACTTCACAAATATAATAGAGACTGATATAGATTTGGAGGTAGTGTTTTGAGATAATTCCAAGTTCAGTGCAGCAAGTGTAGGGACTGTATCCTTTCAGAGGGAGTCACAACCTCCCTTGAAAGTGATGGGGGTTCTATATGTTCCAAGGTTGAAGAAGAATCTGATTTTAGTTTCCAGTATTGAGGACAGAGGATATGTGGTGGTGTTTCGAGATGGATAGGTACTCATGTATCCCAAGGGATCTAGTATCACTTCTGCTAGAGTGATTGGAATCCGCCATGGGAGAATCTGCAGATGCAAGTTTCAGCCTACAAGAGCCTCAGTGTCGATGATCAACAACAGTGATTTATGCGAGTTATGGTACGGGAGGATGGCCCACTATGCACCATGGAGCATTCAGGTTACTGAGGAAGATAGTCACTGGTTTGCTAGAGTTCAGTATTGAGAATCATGATGTGTGCAATGATAGTAGGTTAGCAGGCTTACTTGATTTTATTCACTTTGATGTGTGTGGTTTTATGCCTTCTGTGTCATTGAGTGGATATGCGTATTATGTGGCTTTCATTGATGACTACTCTAGGAAGACCTGATTTTCTTTATGAAGACCAAGGATTAGGTCTTTAGGAGGTTCCAAGAGTTTAAGGCTCTTGTGGAGAACCAAATGGGGAAGAAGATCAAGGCCTTGAGGACAGATAATGTGGGTGAGTATACCTCCAATGAGATGAAGGAGTTCTGTGTGAGAGCGAGCATCAAGAGACTTCATAGTGCCATATAACCCCCAACAAAATGGGGTGGCAAAGACGAAGAACAAGGCCATAGTAGGGGCAGTGAGAGCCATGTTACATGAGTAGAGGCTACCTTTCTTTTTATGGGCTGAGGCTCGTAACGCTGCAGTATATTTGCAGAACAAGAGTCCACATAGAGTACTGGGGAGTAAGACTCTTGAGGAGGCTTTTTCTAGGGAGAAGCTTGAGATAGGGCACTTTAGGATTTTTGGGTGCCTTACTTATTCACATGTCCCTGAGGAGAAGAGGACAAAGATGGAACCCATTGCAAAGAACAACATCCTTATGGGTTACGACGAGACTTCTGAGGCCTATCGCATATATATATTCCTACCAAAAGGAAAGTTGTCTTGAGGCGTGATGTGATGTTGAGGAGGAGAGGGCCTTGAGGAGCTCATGAGAGGATGATCATGTAGATCAACAAGCTCCTCAACAGGGGAAGTACACAAGTTTCAGGATCTTTAGGTTCAGGTTCACTGGGGTCAGGAGGATTACGGACTTCAGGGGTGACAAGTTCCCAAAGTTCAGGATCACATGGCACAAATTTTCATAGTACAGGTTCATCGTAGGCATATGGGCATCTTCATTAGGATTTCAGGCTCTTGGGGAGGATGTTCCCACACCGATTCAAAAGGCTACTTCAGGGAAGAGGAAGCGAAGATGGTTTTATGAGATCTTGAAGGAAGCACAAGAGCTAGTGGGGAGACCCAAGTGGTCAATTAGGGAGAGCATACCACTGTTGGAATTTCTAAGTTTAACCCATTAGAAATTCTTCCTGTACTATCTGGTTTATTTCTTTCTACTTGTTTAATTACTTAACAAGTTATTTACCATGTAAATATTGAAAATAAACACAATGACAGTATCAACATCTACAGATCATCAACTGAAAGAAAACAAGCACACAAGTGGCACCGTTATTTTTGGACCAATGTCCCTGGAAAAACCCAATGCGGGAAAGCCGGTGTAGCTATTCAGAGGGTTTTATTATTATGCAGTTTTCAGAATACAACTAGGGTGCCAGAAATGGCTCACCCAATAGAGAATGCCCTCGGCAGTAGTACCTCTCCTCGCAGACAGATATTCTGGCTAAATAATCACCGGATGAACGATCTCATAGCAATAATTGCAGCGCCCACTACTCTGTGCCACTCTCAGAGGGATTGCGTCACCCTGCTCGGCTCAACAACACCCAATTTGTCCCATGAAATCCTTCCAGCGTTGCCTCTTGGCCCTGCGTCAGCTCTGCTAGCCTTTGCGTCAGCTTCTGGAGCTTCTGCGTCAGCTTCTGGAGCTTCTGCGTCAGCTTCTGGAGCTTCTGCATTAGCTTTTGGAGCTTCTGCGTCAACCCTTGGACCCTCTGCGTCTCACACGCTGGCCTCTCCTGGCTTTACGCAGCTCATGGTTGCCTCTACGTAGCACCCAGCTGCCTCTGTGTCAACCTCTCTGGGCTTTGCGCTGTCTCTGGTACCTACTCTGCCTCTCTGCTATGTATTCGCTGCCCCTCACTGTTGATCACTGATTCTATCTCTCTTAGCAAACCCCGCTCTAGAGAATAAAATAATGGTGTATTCCCCAACCGACCCTCAAGCCTCCTCTTATACTTTTCTCGTTGGTCCATCAATGGCTGAGATTAAATCTCTAATCAACGGCTAAGATTAGATTTGGCTTGATCCATGACTTTTGGAACATTCTAACCCAGTTCTATATTAATACTCATTAATATTTTATTTTCCTAAGTTTAGACTTAGGAACTCCATTAAAAATATTAATTATTATAATATCTCCCAAACCGGTTAGAATCTGCCCAAACCATTTCTGGGTCTTGGAGATCTCATGAACTTTAGCCTCTCCACCAATTTTCATGGCTAGAGCACATCTGATGCTACCCCAAATCAACACTCCCTCTTAGCGAGGACTGTGCTCTAGCAATACTCCACATTGAGCGTCACCGTGATTATCCAACGTCGGTCCCTGTGCTGATGCTAGGCCTCCCTGCTCAACATCCTTTGCACTGCTACATCCTGTACTGCTTCCCATGGCCCCGCCACTGCCACTGCTGTATCTGTACGACAACTCCCTCTGGATCCGTGCTGTTGCTGGTCCATCCTCCCAGCACTACATCTGCACTGCATCCCCTCTCATCATGCTGGCCATAGCACTTCCAGTGCTAATGGCTGCACTGCAACTGAGTTATTGAGAAGTAAGTAACTGATCCACCCAACTTTGACATCCCTGTTAGGCTAGAGACACTCCCGATGCTGAAGCTCCCTCTACCGCTAACAAGTGCTCCCTCTACTGACCTTTGCGTTGCCGCAACAACTCCTTGCATTTCACACCATTGCACACCTCTCTATGCCATCTTGCACTGGTGCAAAACTCCCGTGCCTCTCGCACTATTGCAGCCTGCTAGCCTCGCACTGTTGCAGCCTGCTAGCCTTGCACTGTCTCGGAACTTCTGCATTGCAGCACTCTCTGCCGCTCCATCTGCATCCGTCTCTACCGACATCTGTCAGTCCTGCTACTCCTCTTCGGGGCTCCCGTAGCAAGGTGTAATCCAAGAGGTTGGGTACCTCAAGGATCCTACCCATTATTTCCTGTAGTCTGTCTGACTATAGCTCGATGTCTCCCCACTTCTTCTCAAGTGGCACATGAGCACTCATGGCGCAGTCGTCTTCATCCTCGACTTCTTTCTCCACCCTCGCTGGCACTGCCTTGGTCTCAGAAGCCTCTCCCTTACTCTTCTTCCTAGGACACTGGTTCGCAAAATGACCAGTTCCCCACAATGGAAGCATTTGATCTTGGAGAGGTCCTTCTTCTTTCTCTTCTCTTGCTTTTCTACAGATGCCAGAGCTGCATCCTCTTCTTCCTCCTTGATTCTGACCCCTTTTCCGCTACTCCTTGTCTTGGTCACCCTTTTGATCTCTTCTTGACGAAGAGCCGCCCACAGTTCCTCCCAATCTGGAAGGCTCGACCTGCCCAATATGCTTTGGACAAATACCTCCCAATCCTCTGAGACTACGTTCAATGCGGTCCTCACCATCAATTCCTGATCCGGCGTGGCCCCTATGGAAGTTAGCTGGTCATGGATCTCCTTCAATCGACCAAGGAAGACATCTATCTGCTCTCCCTTCTGCATCTGGTATGACTGCAGTTGATTTTCAAGTAACATCTTCTTTTGCACGAAAGTATGCTGGTACAATTTCTTTAGGGCATCCCACATCTCATTTGCTGTGTCCTTCTTGGCAATATGCGGCACCGCATGATCCTTGACCCCATCAAGGATGATGCACTTCGCCCTGGCCATTGCCTCCTCCTACTCATTTTCAGCTGGGTCAACTGGGATTGCTATTGTTTTCAAGGCGAAGTCCTTGATGCGATATCTGTCTAGAATGGACAAGATCTTGGCCTTCCAAACCATGAAGTTAGATGCTCCGTCCAACCTATTCTGATCTCTCAGTCCATTACGACCATTATGCTGCTCTTCTTCCGACTCCTCTCAGTGTCTCTACTTCCCTTCTGGAAGTCCTTTGTTCGACTCCTGCTGACTCTCTCAACTTCCCGTTTGGAAGTTCTCAGTTTAACTCCCTCTGAGTCTGATTTCCCTTCTGGAAATCCCTCCTCCTTAGTCTTGTCCTGTTAGGTACTGTTTTGACCACAATACCCCACCAACTTCGCTCCACAAATTACCCGCAACCTCCTATATTCCAGCAACTGAAGGATTGAGCCACTTGGCTCTGCGTAATCCCGACATCGGCTGTTAAATTGGCAACTAGGGCCAAACTCCATGTGGGTCATCTTATTTATGGCAGTTGATATTTTTATTGGATCCCTCTCATCGAGAGGTGTAGGATTGATCTAAAGATCATCCGATTCTGATAAGTATTTATGAAGTTATGAATTTATTTATGTTATGGACAAATTGTTAAGTCGGCCAACATCTTATGTAGGCTCGAAAGCCCAACCGATGTGTCTATTCGACCTCTACGCTTTAGTATAAATTGGCAAGGACTTGAAGTCATTTGAACACATTCTTGAGGTGATCTCATCTCCATGTCTTGGGTTTTTGGAGAAGGAGAGACACAAAAAGAATACGCTGGCCTAGTTTGTTGATGCCCTAATCCAACGCAGTTTTTGGAGACCTTATACGCTATACGCTGTACATGGATTACACGTACTTCATGAAGACACAACGTAATGCCCTAATCTGCTACTCTAAGTCGCAGTCAAAGGTGGAAGATGAGCAGCAGTAAGCCGCAACAAAACACAGTCAATAAAGAGGCCTTTATACGCTGTTCATGGAGACAGTGATACGTTATACGTAGATATGGAAACACCTTAAAAGCTGCTGTAGCCATAGTGAGGAATGCTAAGGGCCGCAGTCATGATAATCTATAGTTAAGTCATGAGGAAGCCGCAGGCATTTTTGGTGAAGGTCTTGACTGCACTTCGTGGGTTTTTGGTACAGTCAAGCTAGATCTTGGTTGAAGAATGCAGAAGGAACTTTGGATGAGTATGAGAGCAGAGATCCGCACTGCTGGAAGGCGTAATACAGATTTCGGATGGACACAAGATATCCGTGTTTCGGATGGACACAAGATATTCGTGATAAGGTGCAGGCGTAGCATTAAAGTAAGATCAAAGTCTCAAAAGGAGCAGTATGTCTTGGCATTTAAATGATATACCTATCTCAGATGGATGAAGCATTATAGACTTCGGATAACGACATTCTCGGCATAGTCACAATTCTGGTGAGAACAATCCCGATGGATCTATCTCACTGTAGTCAAGGTATATGTATATCCTCATTGTAGATATCACAATAATCCTAGAGGCACGATCTCAGTCTCGGCATATGTATGTTATATATATTCATGTTGTAAAGAGGTCAGAAAGGACAATGTATGAATTCGGATTACTTTAGATGACTACATGATTGTGTAGTTTGAGACTGTGTGGAGGATTCTGGAACTATAGCCTAGCTGCTTTGCTAGGTTGCAAGCCATAGCAAGTAGCTAAGGCTGATACGCATATGGCTGTATAATGAAGCAACAGAAGGATAGTGTTGCAGCATGATGAAGCAACGAGAAGTTATAACAACAGCATGATGGGCACATTAGCAACGGCAGCATGATGATGAGAGCATGAGCAGCTCAGTCATCAAGGTTCAACACACTGTGATGGTACAACAAGGTGCTACACGGCGAGGTGCAACAAATGATCAAGAGGCAACTCTATGATAGGTGAAGGAGTCACCTTAGAGAAACAGTTGAAGCAATATGTCTTCAACTGATCTCATGCAGATATCAAAAGTCAAAGTATTGACTTCTATTGTAAATGTATTATCTCTCTCACTTTCTTTGCTGAACTTTGAAGAACATAAAAGAAGAATTGATCAAGGGTTTCCCCACATTGTGGGGTTTGTCCCTGGCTAACGCCACATCCTGTGTCCTCTTGTCTTGGCTTGTCTTTTGCGATTTATATTTATGTTCTATCTGCAATTTACTTTAATGCTGATGTGATTGCTAATCTGGAAAATTGAGATAAATTGCTCTAGCATAGAACATACCTAAAATTAACATCGGCAAATCAACTCTCCTAGCCAACTGCGTCAACCCTCCTGGCCTTTGCGTGAGCCTGATTCTGCCTTCCTTAGCCTCTGCACTGCCTTTCTCTAGCCTAGAATGATGACACAGTCTCTCTGCGCCACTCCTTCCTCTGTCACCTTCTGCTTGGATCAACTCTGTCACTCGGGACAACTGAATCTGCTGCTACTGCTCTGCTAGCTGATGCCTTCAGTTATCTTGTGATCTGCAATCACGCTTTGATACCATGTTGGAATTTCTAAGTTTAACCCTTTAGAAATTCTTCCTGTACTCTCTGGTTTATTTCTTTCTACTTGTTTAATTACTTAACAAGTTATTTACCATGTAAATACTGAAAATAAACACAAGTACAATATCAACATCTACAGATCATTAACTGAAAGAAAACAAGCACACAAGTGACACCATTATTTTTGGACCAATGTCCCCGGAAAAACCCAATGCGGGAAAACTGATGCATCTATTCAGAGGGTTTTATTAATATGTAGTTTTCAGAATACAACTAGGGTGCCAGAAATGGCTCACCCAACAGAGAATGCCCTCGACAGTAGTACCTCTCCTCGAAGATAGATATTCCGGCTAAATAATCACCGGATGAACGATCCCACAACAACAATTGTAGTTCTCACTGCTCTATGTCACTTTGATAGGGACTGCATCACCCTACCTGGCTCACGAGCACCCAGTCTGTCCCACGAAATCCTTCCAGAGCTGCCTCTTGGCACTGCGTCAGCTCTGCTAGCCTCTGGGTCAGCTTCTGGAGCTTCTGCGTTAGCCCCTGGACCCTTTGCGTCTCGCACGCTGGCCTCTCCTACCTTTGCGTACCACCCAACTACCTCTGCGTAGCACCCAGTTGCCTCTGCGTCAACTTTTGTGGGCTCTGTGTTGTCTCTCTGGTACCAACTCTGCGTCTCCGCTATGTATTCACTGCCCCTCACTGTTGATCACTGATTCTAGCTCTCTTAGCAAACCCCGCTCTAGAGAATAGAATCACTGATCACTTTGGTGTATTCTCTAACTGGCCCTCAAGCCTCCTCTTATACTTTTCTCGTTGGTCCATCAACGACCGAGATTAAATCTCTAATCAACGACGAAGATTAGATTTGGTTTGATCCACGACTTTTGGGACATTCTAACCCAGTTTTATATTAATACTCGTTAATATCTTACTTTTCCTAAGTTTAAATTTAGGAACTCCATTAAAAATATTAATTATTTCAATATCTCCCAAACTGGTTAGAATCTGCCCAAACCATTTCTAGGTCTTGGAGATCTCATGTGCTTTAGCCTCTCCACCAATTTTCATGGCTAGAGCACATCCAATGCTATCCCAAATCTATAACCACCAGAGCGGTTGGGTGGCTATGTGGCAAGTGTTGTGGAGACCGAGCCAACTAGCTATGAGGAGGCTGCGAATCAGGAGATCTGGAGGGATGCCATGGTGGAGGAGTATGCTTCCATCATGAAGAATGATGTTTGGGAGATAGTGCCAAGACTTGAGGGGAAGTCAGTGGTGACTTTTAGATGGCTTTACAAGATCAAACATGTTGCGAATGGCAACGTGGAGAAGTTCAAAGCTCGATTTGTGGCATGAGGGTTATCACAGTTAGAGGGAGTTGATTATGAGGAGACCTTCACACCAGTGGCTCGATATACCTCGATCAAAGCAGTGATCTCCATTTCATAAAGATGGCTTGGAAGATTTGCCAGATGGATGTGAAGACCACCTTTCTCAATGGGGTCATATAGGAGGATGTTTACATTGAGCAGACATAGGGATTTGAGGTGCATGGTGTTAATTTGGCAACTCAGAGACAAATTCCCTCGTTTGAGAAGCATTCCTCATCCGGAGGAGACCCTACTAGCCCTTGCAAGAATTTAATTTGGACATGAAAAGATATTATTTTTATTATGGAACAACATCTTCACAAAAAGTATAGATTGACCTAAAGGACAAATGGGTCCTCCTCCACCACATATAAATAGACCACATGTCACATCACTTTGGAGCATCATCACACATTCATATCTTCTCTTCTATGGTTTTGTTGTAGCGGCTACAACCACCTTCCAAAATTTTGCCTATGCTTCGATTTTGGATCCTTCCTTCTAAACCACAACAACTCATCTTGCAATGATCCAGGTACCTATGCTTCGACTGAGTCTTATTCTTTTCATATTGGCTTGTGTTTGTTCACTTAGCTCATTTTCTAACCCACCAGCCTATCTCCTGACTTGGTCCCTTGACAGTTCCGGGTTGCCGCAAAGAACTGCGCAATTCTTGAGGGCAATTGGCCTTGCTTCTAGGAATTGCGCTGTCCTAACTGCGAGTGAGGCTTGAGCTCTGAAAATGTGCAGCACTGAATGGCAACCAACCTTGAGTTGGGAAATTACACAGACAGGAGAGGCAGCCCAGAGGCCATTGAGCTCAGAAATTGTGTAGACCTCATTGTGCTCAGAAACTGCGCAGTGCATGAGCTTGAGAGTTGTCCAGTCCCTTCCTAGAACTGCGCAATCATTCTGGGCAATGCATGGCAATTTTCCCGACAAAGGAAAAAAGCAAGAAAGGGCAAAAAGCATCCCTAGGAAGTAGGGATCTATTATTAGTTTCCCCAAGGTGGCACATTGCTATCTTTAGAAGTTTCTGCCAAGTGTAGCTTTTGCCTTGATCTCAAGCATGCGCATCATAAATTCCAATTTGCTCAATTCTATGTAACAGATGCCTATAGAGCTCATTTGTACATTCAATCATCAAGCGCTAGCATTCCCGAGTAGATCAAGGAACCTTCGGAGCATTGTTGTCGCTTTTCTGGGCGAATTTTGCTTTTCTATTCTTTTGCTGTTTTTTCTGTCGCTTTTGGTTGTTTAGCTTGTGTGAGTGTTGTTTCACTTGTTTCTTTGCACGACCATTGGTGTTTTAGCTTGTAGAAGTGTGTTGTTTCAAGTTATAGATTGCCTTTCCCAAGTGTCACATGAGTTTTCCCCTTTTTTGCACCAACGGTCGCCGTTGCGGCAACTCTTTCCACATGCTTCATTTTCCTTTAGTTTAATCAATTCTTGCACTTGTTTCACATGCATGCATCAACACTTAGTCAGATCTGCTTGTTTTTCACACTCCCGTTGGGCAAATCTGGTTCCCCTTTTGCTCGGATCTCACTGTGCACAACTAGCTCTATGCAATCAGGAGACTCAAGCCTTTGGCTTGGCTTCTGGAATTGCGTAGAGCCTAGCTTGGGCTGGCTCCAACTGCGCGTTTTGCAGTTCCAAGAGCCAGTCTCCCAATTTGGCCACTAAGACTGCACAAATGCGCCGTCTCTCCCGGCCTTGGCCCTGATTGAACTGTGTGCATTGCGCAGTTTCAGTCATCAAGCTTCCCCACTAACTGCTAGGACTGCGGAGTGCGCAGTTCTCACTGTCAGCCAGTGACCCCTGTCAGTCAAAATTGCGCATTCCTTCCCATCATGAGCCCGACTTGTTGCTTGATCTTGTCTTGAAGTTGTTTTTCTTTTTAGTTGACATTTGCTTGCTATGAGTGTCCTCTCTGTCCCACAGGTACAATAGTTGGTGAGCATCTCTCCAGCAGTCACAGTTAACATGGCATCCAAGAGAGCTACATCAAAGGAAACCGTCGAGAGCAGTACTGGGGAAGATTAATCGATGTATCAGTTTATGCAGATACTCAGCTATTTATTGAGAAGGGAACAACACTAACATGGCAACAAATCAAAGACATCTTTGCACAACAACAACAATAGCAAAAGGCAACAATCCAGTGCAGGAGAAGGGAAAGAGGAAGATTGTTGACAATCAAGAGGGAGAGCAAAGTTGCAAGATGAAGGCAGATCCTATCCCGGAGAAGGCAACCTTGGTAGCGGAAGAAAAGAGGGAGCAACGGATGAAGAGAGTAGAGCAAAGGAAGAGAGAAAAATAGAGGCTGTAGGAAGTAGAATTGAAGTTGCAGGAGATAGAGAAGACGCTGAAGGAGGAACAAGAGTTGAGGAGGAGGGAAAGAGAAGAGAAGTAGAAGCAGGAAGAAGAACAAAGGCAAGGCGCAATGACAGAGGAAATAACGACAATATAGGTTGATGAGCCGAAACAACCAACAACTGAGGAAGAGGGTGAACAAATGCCGGATCGGGAGCTTGCTCAGCAGATTGAGCAATTGATTGAAGTGACAGACATGGAGTTGGAACAAAAGCCACAAAATGAAGATACTGACCTGATGTTGAGAGCACCATAGGTCATCACTCAGTCTCCACCACCTCTAGTGTCAGAACCAACCCTGATCGAGCAAGGAGATGGTGTTCTCCTTGATGATGATCTGGTCATGAATGTGTACAATCTATCATTCGATGAGTTGTAGAAGAAGATTGTATAGGCGCGGAGGAAGCACTTTCCGGATGATCACGCATCACCTGCGTTCATCAAGGAAAGGGTTATAGTGTTAGACACCAAGAAGCGTCCAACTACCATTGCCCAAGCCAACTTGGCCTATTTAAGAGCAACAAGCTCAAATGTTTAGTACCTATTGGCTGATAATGAACAACTGGCAAAGAACTTGCAAGCTACTAAGCAAGAGGTAGAACAACTCCGAGCATCAGCGCAGAATGCAGTTTCCTCATTGGGGGAAATGAGGACAACAATACTTGTTGAAGTTTCAACACTTGGTGATACCATGTGGAAGCTCTATGATGGATTTGTCACTGTGCATAAAGCAGTTGTCCGTGTGCATGGCCTATAATAGCGGAGCAAAGAGTTTGTTCAAACTCTCAAGAACATACACGCTGCCATTGCCCATGTACAGGAGTGGACAATGCGGTACAAAGGGGCCCTGCTTGACTTAGCAGAGAAGATTAAGCCACAGGTAGAGCTGGAGAAAGCAAAGGTCTGAATGTTGATCCATAACTACGAGGAGCTCACCCCATTCATCGACAACATACAAGTCTCATACGTGCGGTTGTACAATAGTTTGGATGTCATGGTGAGAAAGCATAGGATCCCATCAATCGGTTCCCTCACCGATGTTAAACCCAAGAAACAAGTCTGGCTAGAGATCGATGAGTACATGAAGCAACTAAGACGAGAGGCCACAGGGGAAACTTGGAGTTGAATGCACACAACATGCAAAAGTACATCGACGGTCCTGTCAAGGTCAACACCATGCTGCTCATGCTTTAGAATGAGTTGGATACTGGTTCCAAGACCATATACCGAGATGCCATGGAGGCAAGAGTCCGCTTCCAGAAAGACACCATCAAACAATTTGGGGACACGATTACACAGTACCAAGCTTGGCACCGATACGTGACCGAGAAGCATCAAGTGGATGTTGCTAAGTTGGACTTTCCCCAAACTCCAGAGTCACAGTGTTGTGCCTTGTTAGGCTGTCTCTAGCCTATTTTGTTTTATATGGGTACATGTGGAAAATGTATTATTATTTGTAAATGTGTATTAAGTGAAATTCCAAGTGTCAATATTGTTATATGAAAAGTCATCATGTAATGTAATGTGTCATTTTGTGAAGAAGCTGAAGAGTCATGAGGGAAGTCAAAGAGTCACAAAGGGGAATGTCAGGGGTCAACCCACCCTTTGTCGTAAATAGAACCTCATAATTCATAGAACGGGGTTTTGGGAGCCAAGCTTTTGGCTAGGCTTAGGCTTAGAGAAGGCCTGGGGGTATTGTGAAGAGCCTTGGCTTCTCCATAGTGTAGAGTTAGTATACTACTTTGGAGGAGCAGGTGTTCTTGACTGTAGTGTTCCATTATTGGGGCTAGTGGCCTTTAATGGTGTACGTATGGATGAAACTTTCACTTATAATAATAATATCAATGCCAACACGCTTTCATGCATATGTTGTAAATGTAGTTGGACTATTTTGGTTGCATTGGCAATGTATGTTATTTAACTTAAGCATATGCTTATGAACTACTTTGTATGCATTTGTATGAATCTGGTTGAATGCGTGTTGTTGGATTAACTCACCACTTTAATTTGTGGACTATTCTGCATTTTAGCTTGTGATGTCATTTTGCTCGTGTGTTCCTTTCAAGTTGTGTACTATTAGAGGCTTCTACGGGTCACACTTCCTTTTCCCCTCTGTGTGTTAGAACCTTCATGCATCACACTTGACTCTCCGCAGGGTCACACTTTCTCTCACCCAAAGTTCTCATACTTTCCTCTTCACACTACTGTGGTGAAGGCATTACACTACCACACATTGTTGGGACTCCTACTCCAAATAGTGTGAGGTCTAGTTTGTTGAAAAGTGTAACTAGGTTAGGTCTTCATGATGACATGCAATTGTGATTTTTGTAAATGATGAAAAGAAGAAAAATAAAATTATTATAATGCTTGGTTCATGGGTTTCATGAGCAAGAAATTTTATTTTTAGATGGCTTCCATTGAGAGCCTTTAGGATTTGTCATTAAGAGTTAATGTCATGAATGAAGAACCCTTCTTGGGCATTTTACAAATGTATGAGTCTGTAGAATTGTCTAGAAGCCCTTCAAAGACAAGCACAAGTTCTCCTCTTCAAGTCGGCCTCAAGATGAAGTAGAAAAGTCATGTCGGCTTCACCTAATGGAGACACAACTGTTCGAATACATATGTCGACTCATTTATGGCACAACCACTATATATAGGTGTGTAGGGTATTCACATTTACATAGTCAAGTAATTCGGATCTCTCTGAAATTTCGGGTGACTAAGTATAGTGACAAGTTCAGATACCTCTGTAATTCAGACAGGAGATTGATGTGATGCATTTAGATCTCAGAGAAGTACAGTTTGGTGTCATAACAGAGAAACACATTTTCAGACAAGGGTATAGAAGCTACAGTTCGGTATGGAGACCACAGTTCGGTAGAAGCTACAGTGCAGTGCTAATTCTGTGCTATGATTCGGTTCTGCTTTCTTACAATCTTGGTGCCACCTTAGTTCGTTGATATCACAGTTTGGTGACTATCTTAGTGTGTTCAGATAGGAGATCTCAGTCTATCCACAATTTGTTTTGGAGCTATCACCGAACTTTGTTTTGGTGCCTCCACATTGAGAAAGGCTCGTTACTACCACAATATGAAGGAATTGATAAGGACTCAATGGTATCACAGAAATAAGATCTCTGTGACATATCAATGACAAGGTCTCGGTGGTAACTATGTCTAGGTGCTAAGAAGATCGAAGCAGAAGAGGAGTCAAGAAGAAGAAAAGAGCAGAAGATACTCAAGAGAACTAGTGTCTTGGTCTTGGAGTGGCTAATAGGTCAAGGGTCTTGGACTTGGTATTCGTCAATTGGAATCTCTATAAGAAGAATTTGTGCGGGTTTTCCTCTCAAAGAGTGAGAGGTTTTGGCCTTGGCTCATAGCCTACATTCTGTGTCTCTTGTCTATTTATGTTCATGCATTGGTAGCTGTTTGATGAAGAGCACTAATAACTTACGAAAAGAAGATCCTAATCTAAAGTTGTAAAAAGTACTCACAAGCAGTTACTAAAGGAAGAGAAATCACCTAATACTTGATGCTCTATATTTCTCAACATAGTTGGGACTTCATATCGAGGAGATCCCTTGAATGTTGGCAGGTCCAACACTATTAATATTTCTGGCACTAGAAGGAGGGCCTGATGACACGCTGAGCCCTTGAAGTCTGTTTTGAATTTCTGCACATAATTCATGAATTCTATCCAAATCAAAACCCCGACATGTTTTTCTAACTCTACTCATTTTGAAGTGCTGGCGAGTATTTTAGATGACTTGTCTAGATATAAGTTTAATGACGAGGGTGGAACAACCTTATTCAGGAACACAATTGCCTTTGCTGGCTTCTGTGACAGGCATGATGTCTCATCTGATGATATTTCTTGTGGGTTGTTCGCTTTCACGTTCGAAGGGCATGCAAAGGAATGGTGTCACACATTGCCTGCAACCTCTATACACTCTTTTGATCACTTTTTTAGAGAATTATGTCACGCTTTCGTTCTTTATGACCGTAAAGCCCTTAATAGCAAAATCTTAAATTGTGAAAATCACCTGACGAATCTCTTCAAGATTTTCATGATTGTTTTCTTCACTATTGTTTTGAATTTCCTGAAGATGAAGTTGACTGAGAATTTTTGGATGAAAGATTTCAACATCTTGTTCACGTTTACGAGAATCCACGTGAGTTAGGATCTTTCAAACCTTTTCCAACATACCTCGGTGTTAGAGCTTCTAAATCTGAGACGGACAAGGTTGCTGTCCCAAGTGACCCTCCATCCCTTTCTTATCGAACAATTCTAACTCCGCAGGTCAAGGTGGGAGAAGTTGAGAATCCGCTTGTTGGTCTATCACCATCTCCTCCTACCCCACCTGCTCAAGATTTTAGTGCAGATTTGGACTGTAACCCCAATGGTTGTCATGTGGTGTTATTTCCTCATCCTTCGTCCTTCGGTCCTTTTGATCCTCTGGATTTTGGTGTGTTGTGTTCATCCGTCTCGGATCTCACTTGTGATGTTCACGAGGATCAAGTTCTGGACGGAGTTGGTGTTGAACAACCAACTTGCGATATCATTTTAGATGAGTATGTGTGGGAGTTTGAATAAGAATCTGCGGTGGAGGATGACCTCCTTCTGTTCGCACCTCGTCTGCTTTATCCTGACATCTTCCACGTTTATGTCAGTTTTGTTCCATCTTGTGAAAATTCATTTATGGATGTTTCTATTTCTGATCATTGGCAGAACACGTGGAATGCCAGTTTTTCATTTGATTGCGGAGAGAACAAATCTATTTTCCCTGATCCTCCGAATCTCTCATCTTACCTTTCCGAGAACATAGAGGGTGAAATATCTCTTTTTTCATCATCCCCTTTGTACAATTCGTCAGGTCATGAGGATGTCGCTGTCCATCATCTTGAACTTTTTGATTGTGGCTGTCGTGATCTTTTCGTTCATTCTTTCGATCACGATTCTAATTTGTCCACTGTTGATTATTCAAAGCCACCGGTCTTTGGTGGTCCATCTTATGATGAATTGGAAACTCCTCAAGCTGTCGAGGTACTTCAACCCGAACCGATGGTTATGTTTGGTTCTCGTAGCTTTGAGGTTAGTTCCACTTCTGATCAGAAATCTGTTGAATCTTTCCAGGCTCCTCATCACTTTGTTGTTCACATTGAAAATCAATTTATCTTACCATTTTCGCATCCTCCACCGGAATCACACGATCCTATTGCTCAAGCATTGGAGGCGTTGAATGTAGCAAGCGCTGCTGTGGAGCAAAAGTTTCTTCTTTCTTTATGTTTTCTCGTTTTTCAAGTTCGAAGGTGTGTACATGCTTGTTTTACACTTGCAATGTGTTAGGACACCATGATACATCCACAAAGAGCCTTTCATGTGCTTTCCATTTTTTCTTTTCTGTGGATGCATTCAAACTTTGAACATATTGGGTTGCATTGTTTAATCTTTCTGGTATGTTTGTTTACTTGTATATCTTTCTTGTTGATCATGCTCTTGCCTACATGGGCCAACCAATGCGTTGATGGCTGCATTGGAAGTATCACTTTATGTGAATTGGCCTATGTTTTGCTTAGGTTAGGAGTAGGAGTAGTGTTTGCTTTTCTTGTTGTTTCTTGATTTGTTTACTTTGTCTTGCTTCTCTCCTTTGTTTGTTTGCTTTTGCACCTGTAGGTTAGTTTCCGCATGAAACCGTGTTTGGCTTCTTAAACAAGCAAGGTGAAATCCAAGAGGAACTTGTACAACTATCAATACTTGGGTATCTGTTTATTCCCTCTCTTTGTGTGAGTCTTGCATTTCTTCTAGTCAATGATACCCTGATGGAAAATACGTTCCTTTTGGAGATAGTCATGGTGAAATCACGATGCTTGCACTTTTAACTAGTACCACCTACTCTATTCGGTCTTCTATTTTCGGTTAACCCTTGTCAACTTAGTCAAGTAGAGTAAGGAGAGGGGGAAACTTTAACAAGTAAGTCAGAGGTATATATAAATATCATTCTCTGAAGGGACAACCTCTTCTGCTCTCAATAAGTCGGGATCCCTCTTCCGCCTCGTGAAATAAATAAGTGCCTATGCACAGTTCTTTGAAAAATGAAAAAAATAAAAAATAAAATAAAGGGCGAAAGAAGAGAAAGGCTTCCTGCGCATAGAGGTGAAGCAAGTAACTCCGTCGGGGTACAGTCTAGTGTCGCTAGTAGCGGAGCAATACTTGTGTTCCTGAAGTGACTCTGCTGGGGTACTGTTCAGGCCTGCTACTAGCGGAGCAACACCAGAGATGAAACTAAAACTCTGACAATCTATTTTACTTGTGCATCTATATACCCCTCATCCCCAATTGAAACAACTCAGTTTGACCTGGCTTGGTATGTGTGCGGCCGATAAAGAGAATGGTAGGGACTACATCTTTAACTCAAGCTAAATGAAGAAGCTATGATAATCGAAGAACTGAACAATACTTCCGGAAGAGTTAGACTTTCTTTGCATGAGACAAAGTTCATAAAGAGAGCTAGAGTACTACTAGTGTGTTGCCAATGTTGTAGCGACTACAACCACCCTCCAAAATTTTGCCTATGCTTGGATTTTGGAGTCTTCCTTCTAAACCACAACAACTCATCTTGCACTGACCTAGGTACTTGTGCTTCGACTGGGCCTTATTTTGTTCATCTTGGCTTGTGTTTGCTCACTTAGCTCATTTTCTAACCCACAAGCCAATCTCCTGACTTGGTCCCTTGACAGTTCCGGACTTGCCTCAGAGAACTGTGCAATTCTTGAGGGTAACTGACCTTGCTCTTGGGAATTGAGCAGTCTTGACTACCAATGAGCCTTGTGCTCAGAAAATGTGCAGTGCTGAATGGAAGCCAGCCTTGAGCTGGGAGATTGCACAGACAGGAGAGGTAGCCCAGAGCCATTGAGCCCAGAAATTGCGTAGACCTCACTGTGCTCAGAAAATGTGTAGTGCATGAGCTTGAGAGTTGTCCAGTCCTTCCCAGAATTGCGCAATCTTTCCGGGCAATGCATGGCAATTTCCCCGAAAAAGAAAAAAGCAAAAAGGGCAAAATGCATCCCTAGGAAGTAGGGATCTATTATTAGTTTCCCGAAGGTGGCACATTGCTATCTTTAGAAGTTTCCACCAAGTGTCACTTTTGTCCTTGATCTTAGGCATGCATGTCATAAATTCCAATTTGCTCAATTCTATGTAACAGACGCCTCTAGAGATCATTTGTACATTCAATCATCAAGCGCTAGCATTCTCGAGGAGATCAAGGAACCTTCGAAGCATTGTCGTCGCTTTTCCGGGTGAGTTTTGCTTTTCTAGTCTTTTCCCGTTTTTTCTATTGCTTTTGGTTGTTTAGCTTGTGTGAGTGCTGTTTCACTTGTTTCTTTGCACGATTGTTGAAGTTTTAACTTGTTTTAACTTGTAGAAGTGTTGTTTCAAGTTATAGATTGCCTTTCCCAAGTGTCGCATGAGTTTTCTCATTTTTGCACCAACGGTCACCGTTGCGATGACTCTTTTCACATGCTTCATTTTCCTTCAGTTTAATCAATTCCTGCACTTGTTTCACATGCATGCATCAACAGTGAGTTAGATTTACACTCAGGAGCACAACCTCTTTAAGATTTGCTTGTTTTTCACACTCCCCTTGGGCAAATCTGGGTCCCCTTGCCCGGATCTCACTGTGCACAGCGAGCTCTGCACAATCTGGAGACTCAAGCCTCTAGCTTGGCTTCTGGAATTGCACAGAGCCTAGCCTGGGTTGGTTCCAACTGCACACTGCGTAGTTCTAGGAGCCAGTCTCCCAGCTTGGCCCTTTGAGACTGCGCAATGCACAGTCTCTCTCGGCCTTGGCCTTGATTGAACTACGCATTGTGCAGTTCCCGTCATCAAGCTTCCCGACTGATTGCTGGGATTATAGAGTTCGTAGTTCTCACAGTCAGCCAGTGACCCCTTTCAATCAAAACTGCGCAATCCTTCGCATCATGAGCTCGACTTGCTGCTTGATCTTGTCTTGAAGTTGTTTTGATTTTTAGTTGACATTTGCTTGCCATGAGTGTCCTCTCTGTCCTGCAGGTACAACAATTGTTGAGCATCTCTCTAGCAGTCACAGTTAACATGGCATCGAAGAGAACTGCATCAAAGGAAACCGTCGAGAGCAGTACTAGGGAAGCAGTTGAGAAGATATCAATTGATCTACTAGTGTATGCAGATACTCAACTATTTATTGAGAAGGGAACAACACTAACATGGCAACAAATCAAAAACATCTTTGCACAACAACAACAACAGAAGGCAACAGAGTGTGATATTCCTACTTAGTGTTTCACTAAGTGAATATCGAATTTTTCTCAATTTTGACGTATTACATTGTTTCACTCGGGAGAAGTGGGCTTAGGGGACCCACATTTGATTTTTGACATGAGAAGCACCCCAACATTAGAGTTCGATGGAAAGATTGCGGCTTTGGTGGAGTGTGGGGGCCACCACAAAGGAATTTCAGCCCACATGGAGAGTATGCTCTCATTGGAGCGAAATTGGTGAGGGAAATTCGATTGGGCCCACAAGGGCAACCTTGGAGGAAAATCAAAAAAAGGGAGGGGATCTCATTTTGCTCATCATCTATCATTTTTAGAATTTGTCTTTTGACAAGAGCACGTTTGAGTAGTGAGCAAAGTCTGCATGTGTTGTTCAACACACCGGGTGTTATCGACCAGAAATCCCAACCCTTGCTTTGGTAGACTTCGAGTGCCAGCGCAAGGAGGGAGTTCTACTTCATCCCAATTCGTACCAACAACAATGCGTCGAGTTACAACAGCAGGGAGAGTTACATCAGCGCAGGGACTGTGTAGTCATAGTTAGAGGCACTTCGGGCAGTTGTGCAGAGATGGGAGTTTGTGGAGGAAATTCAGAGGGAAGGCTTGGGGAGCCTTCTAATAGGGTTTGTAGACATTTTTGGGGCATTCAACAACAAAATCTTTAGGTGGGTCAATTTACCTAGCTGGCAGTAGGAGAGCTAGTCAAGCCCAAGAGGGTCGAAATTACAGGGTCAAGCTTTGGCCAAACCCTTTAGCAGCAGATTGGAGGAGGGCGTTTCATTGTTCATTTTGGGCTTTTGCTAGCTTGCCTAGAGCAAGCCCAAGTGCACACATTCCAACACCTTGTTATACACCTCTTTCCATTAATAAAATGAGTACATCGTGTAGTTTGGATGCCAATTTTGTGGTCTGATTGTTTGTTTTGATTTCATGGTGTGTTTGTCTATTTTGCTTTGCATATTTGCTGTTAATTTTACCTTAGGGATATTACAGTGGTATTAGAGCTCATTGACTTGGCACAACCTGTGGGAGCAGCGCAGTCTATGACACCTGAGGATAGGCAGAATGTAACATACTGGAGGTAGAGGTATAGAAGCAAGGAACAACAGTTAGAGATCACCCCTGATCCATTGACTTCAGAACCGAAGGTAGAAGAAACCAACATGGGGGACAATGAAGGAGACAAAAGGGAGGAGGAGAAGGAGTTTGCCCAACTTCTACTGAAGGCAGTGCAGGGTTTGTCTCGAAACATTGAAGGCATGGGTCGGCAAAATGGCAATGGAAACAAGGGTAAGGGAGTCCAAGGGGATTTTCACTATGGAGAAGGATCTGGCACCTCACAACACCATGCATCTCTCTTTGCCAACATGCCATTGATTCAAAATACACCCCCTAGATGCACCATTCCTACATTCCTACAATTTGGAGCAGGTGGGTAGCGAGAGCAAGAGGAGGCACATTATGGGGACTATTTCTTGGAGTATCAGTGTTATGGGCCTAACTTTGGGAGGGCCATTACTTTCAAAAATTTTTGTCAGTTGAAGGGCAACAACAAGTCCAAAGGACAGAGTGGAGGAGGTAACATGCAGGGGACAAAGTTGCAACACACTGTGGGGAGGCTATTTCTCCTAACCTTCGATGGGTCGTCTAAGGGCTCGACCAAGGCATGGGTCGAAAAGCTAGATGTTTACTTCGAGCTGAACCAAATGACAGAAGGAGAGGCAATCAGGATTGCGACGTTGCATCTAGAAGGGGAAGCCCACGATTGGTGGTTCCACAGATTGATCACGTTGGGACATGCGGGTGTAATTGCCTATGATGATTTCACCAGGAGGGTGTTGGAGCGGTTTGAGAGGAAGGATCCGAAGGAGTATTTCGAGGAGATGACAAGGCTCAAGCAGATCGGGAGTGCAAAAGCCTACATCTAAGAGTTTCTGCGATTGTTTGTGATGGTGCCTGACTTGTCAGAATCTAGGAGGATCTTCATGTTTGTGGATGGGCTAGCAGAGCCATTGTGCGGGTTAGTGAGGTCTAACAAGCCCACTGCATTACAAGATGCGGTAGGGAGAGCGCGAGATTTATAGGATTCCCTACTTAGGGCACGGGCACCATTACCCCCTAGACAGGGTTTCCAACAAAGGGGGAAGGACACTAGGGCTCCACCACCGAGAGCCAATTACAGGTATGGGCAGTTGGGTGATGAGACTCAGAGAGACCTTAGAAGGAGGAAATTGTGCTTCACTTGTCAGGAGCCATGGGCACCAGGCAATAGGTGTGCAGCGGGCAAGGCCCACTATATCGAGGTCTTCTTTGACAACGATGTGGAGGATGAGACCTATTTTGAGATGGGTGGAGAGGACAACGCAACACCTCAGGGGGGAGGACCACCACCACCACCACCACCAATAGGGCAAGTTTCCTTCACTCCTACTGGAGGGGTCCTTGGATCACTGTGTGGGGTACCCAAATTCTTGCCTATGAGGATTAGAGGCACTATTTAGCGGCAACGTGTATCAGTTTTGGTGGACAATGAGGCTACCCACAATTTCGTTGATGCTCAATTGGTTTAGAGGAGGGGCATCACAACGAGGAGTTTGAGGGATTCTTAGTTATTGTGCCCAGGGACAGAATCATGCAGTGCACTCGTTATGTGCCAACCTTGATAGTGACCATGGGGAACTACTCCATAACAGATCATTTCTTTGTGGTGAATGTACTAGACATCAACGTAGCGTTGGGAGTCTAGTGGCTCTATATGCTTGGCAGAGTCACAACAGATTAGAGGAAGTTGGAGATGGAATTTATAGGGCTAGATGGCAAGACCATGTCGCTTTGGGGGTGCACTCATATCTACCACATACTATTTCGGCCCACAAGATGGAGGCTGACTTGAGACATGGAGACATTGAGTGGGCTGTGGAGTTGAGGATCTTAGATGTTGGGGGAAAGCCCAAGACGCCACATTCGAAGATACATGCTATTCTTGACAAGAATCCAATGGTGTTTGGGGACATACCATTGGGACAACCACTTGACAGGGGATTTGAGCACATTATCGAGTTGGAGCCAGGGGTGCAAGCCATCATCACCATCCCTTATGGACATCCCAAGGCTTATCGAGATGAGATCGAGAGGGCCATCCATGAGCTATTGGCACTTGGGCACCTCAAGCCCAGCTCTATCCCATTCGCTTCATCGATTGTGCTGATGAAGAAGAAGGACGGGTCCTTATGGATCTGCATGGATTACAGGGCCCTCAACAAGAAGACGCTGAAGAACTGCTATCCCATTCCTTGTATAGATGAGCTCATGGATGAGTCGAGGGGAGCTAAGTTCTTCTTGAAGATTGATTTGCGATTGGGGTACCATCAGATCCAGGTGAGGGAGCAAGATGTCCTGAAGACAACATTTCAGTGCCATTATGGGCACTTCGAGTTCTTGGTTATGCCCTTCGGGATGACCAACGCACCTGCGACATTCCAGTCATGCATGAACCACGTGTTTCGTGGGCAGTTGAGGAAGTTCGTGCTGGTGTTCTTTGACGACATATTGATTTACAACCGGATGTGGGAAGAGCATTTGCAACACCTTGAGACAATACTGCGCATTCTGGAGGAGCAACAGTTCTATGCCAAACTGTCCATGTGCGAGTTTGGGCTAATTGAGATGCTCTACCTAGGGCAGATCATTGGGGAGGATGGTATCAGAGTACATTAGGAGAAGATCAGGGCTATCCGGGATTGGCCAGAGCCCCGGAATGTGACTGCGCTAAGGGGGTTCATTGGCATTTGCACTTATTACAGAAAGTTTGTGAAGGGCTTCTCCCAGTTAGCCGCACCCTTCACAGACTTGAAGAAGAAGGGGGCCTTTAAGTGGACCACTACAACATAGGAGGCATTTGATTGTCTCCAGGAGGTCATGAGTAGTTGTCCGGTGTTGGCTCTTCCTAACTTCACTCAGCCTTTTGTGTTGGAGTGTGATGCATCAGGAGTGGGTGTGGGGGCCGTATTGATGTGGGGGGGCACCCCATATCGTTTGAGAGCCGGAAGCTATTGCCCTATGAGCTACTTTACTCCATCTATGATAAGGAGATGCTGACCATCGTACATGCGTTGGCCAAGTTCAGGGAATATTTGGTGGGGAACCCGTTTAAGGTCAAGATCGACCACAACAGCCTCAGGTTCTTTTTGGAGCAGAAACAACTACATCTGAGCAACAAAAGTGGGTGAGCAAACTATAGGCATATGACTTTGACACTGACTATGTCAAAAGGAAGCACAACGTAGTGGCTGATGTGTTGTCCAGGAGGCTAGCCACTCTTTCCTTGATGAGCATCACCTCGGACCGGAGGGCGTAGTTACTAGTGGAGTACTTCAAGGACAAGTTTGCATGTGAGGTCCTTGATGGGTTGGTGATAGATCATTAGTATCGGGTGATGAATGAGGTGATCTACTTGTGAGACCGGATTTACTTGATACCCAACTCCCCGCTGAGGGAGAAGCTTCTATAGGCTGCCCATGATTCACCATTAGCAGGGCATCAGGGGTTCACAAAGACATATCGGACCATCAGGGAGCACTTTGCGTGGAAAGGCCTCAAGGATGATGTTCTAAGGCATATCTGGGAGTGTGACACATGCCAGTGGAACAAGGGAGAGAAAACACACCTTGCAGGCCTATTGCAACGGCTTCCCATTCCGGAGGGGAAATGGGAGGAGCATATCGATGGATTTCATTATCGGGCTGCCCACAATATAGGGAAAAGACTGCATCTATGTAGTGGTGGACCGCTTGACAAAGTACGCTCACTTCTTTGCCATTCTAGCTCCGTACTCGGCCTCACAGGTGGCCAAATTGTTTTTCAGAGAGGTGTTTCGCCTACATGGTCTCCCGAAAACCATCGTCAGTGACCGAGACAACAGGTTCATGGGTGGATTTTGGCAGGATCTATTCTAGTTGGTGCATAATGAGCTCACCCCAAGTACCAGTTACCACCCTTAGACAGATGGGCAAACGAATAGTTAACAAGTGGCTGGAGGGCTACTTGCGTAACTATGTGACAAAGAAGCAAAGAGCGTGGATACGGTGGCTGCACTTGGGTGAATGCTGCTACAACACTACGCATCACATGTCTATAGGTATGTCGCCATTCCGAGCTCTGTATGGTTATGATGCGTTATCTTTCGCTAACATTATGTTTGGAGACAGCAGGGCCCCAAGGGCTAGGATTGGATACAGGAGAGCCAAGATATCTTAAGGGCTTTGAAGGACAACCTACAAATGGCCCAAAATCAGTAAAAGCTTTATGCAGACAGGGGTAGAGTTGAGAGGCAGTTCGAAGTTGGGGACTTGGTATTTTTGAGGCTCCAGTCGTACAGACAGTCTACGCACAAGCAAAAGGGGACCAAGAAGCTCAAACCCCGCTTCTATGGGCCTTATCATGTCTCTTGGAGGGTGGGGGAGGTAGCATATGAGCTGGAGCTACCCTTGGGGTGCTGGGTGCATGACGTTTTTCACTTGTCTTGCCTAAAGAAGGCACTGGGACAATAGGTTACAACTGCTACAAAGTTACCCCCATGAACAATGAGGGGCATTTAGTGCTAGAACCGGAGGCCATCTTGGACACCAGGGAGAGGCATCTGCGTAAGAGGGTCATCAAGGGGATTTTGATTCGATGGAGGAATCTATCGGATGAGGATGCCACCTGGGAGGGGGAACATATACTACAACATCCTTCTTTGTAGTTGCTTGAGGACAAGCAACGCTTTGGCGGGGAGGACTGTGATATTCCTACTTAGTGTTTCACTAAATGAATATTGAATTTTGCTCAATTTTGGCATATTACATTGTTTCACTCAGGAGAAGTGGGCTTAGGGGACCCACATTCAATTTTTGGCATGAGAAGCACCCCAATATTAGATTTCGATGGAAAGATTTCAGCTTTGGTGGAGTGTGGGGGCCACCACAAAGGAATTTCGGCCCACATGGAGAGTACGCTCTCATTGGAGTGAAATTGGTGAGGAAAATTCGAAGTGGGCCCACATGGGCAACCTTGGAGGCAAATCGACCAAAGGAAGGAGGGGCTCTCATTTTTCTCATCATCTATCATTTTCAGGATTTGTCTTTTGACAAGAGCATGCTTGAGTAGTGAGCCAAGTTTGCATGTGCTGTTCAACACACTGGGTGTTTCCGAGTTGAAATACCAGCCCTTGCTTCGGTGGAATTCGAGTGCCAGCCCAAGGAGGGAGTTCTACTTCATCCCAATTCGTACCAGCAACAGTGAGTTGAGTTACAATAGTAGGGAGAGTTACAATAGCGCAGGCACTGTGTAGTCATAGCTAGAGGCACTCCAGGAAATTGCAGAGATAGGGGAGTTTGTGGAGGAAATTCAAAGGGAAGGCTTGGGGAGCCTTCTAACAGGGTTTGCAGACTTTTTTGGGCATTCAAGAGCAAAATATTTATGTGGGTCGATTTACCCAATAGGAGAGCCAGTCAAGCCCAAGAGGGTCGAAATTTCAGGGTCAAGCTTTGGCCAAACCCTTCATGGGTTATGCTGGGTTTCTTGAGTAGAGGCTGAGATTAATTCCCGAAATTTCCTGAGTGGCAGAGAGGGCTCTAACAACAGATCATTTCAGGCAGCAACACCTTTCTGGGCATTTACAGCGCAACACTTGGGCCGAATTAGTAGAAGATTGGAGGAGGGTGTTTCATTGTTCATTTTGGGCTTTTGCTAGCTTGCTTAGAGCAAGCCCAGGAGCACACATTCTAGCACCTTGTTGTACACCTCTTTCCATTAATAAAATGAGTACACAATGTAGTTTAGATGCCAATTTTGTGGTTTGATTGTTTGGTTTGATTTCATGGTGTGTTTGTCTATTTTGCTTTGCATATTTACTGTTAATTTCCCCTTAGGGATATTACACAGAGTATACCCAAGTTGGCATCATAGCCACAAGCTGGGCTTTTTGAGATTGTCCCTCCCCATCTGGCCAATGGGTGAGGAGACTTGGGTGGGTGTGATCCAACCACTGGTAAGTTAGGTATCTCCCCCAAGGTGGATGATGATGCAGGTGTTCTACCATTGACTTTTGAGGGTCAGGATTGGAATATCAACAAATAATAGGATGGATGTGATCCTTACCTCTCATGGCAAGTGGTATCTTGCCTATTGTCATTAGACAATAGGATGGTTGTGATCCTTGCCTGATAAGTTTTATCTCGCTTATTGTTCGATATAGGGTGGTAGATGGATCTCCGCTATGACGATTCTTCTTTAGATTCCAAAATGTTCATGCAGATGAGTAGAGATAAGCAGAGATATGATATTGATGATGACGAGACAAACTTATGATGTAGTCGAAAATTTCTCCCTAACTGAGAGGGAGTGTTAATTTGGCAACTCAGGGACAAATTCCCTCTCTTGGGAAGCCTTCCTCATCCAAATAAGACCCTACTAGCCCTTGGAAGAATGTAATTTTCGACATGGAAAAATATTATTTTTATTATGGAACCACATCTCCACAAAAAGTATAGGTCAACCACATGTCACATCACTTTGGAGCATCATCACATATTCATATCATCTGTTCTATGGTTCGTATAGCTTTGAAATTGTAGGTCTGAGGCCACACGTGCAAAGGAGAGAAAGGAAGAATCTGTTGATCGAGTTTGACTTTTGTTTGGGACTACTTTGACTAGCAATCACTATGGAAGTTTTGACCTTGTTTGACCAAATTTCTAATCTGTTTGGGAGGCCGAGTTGATTGTTTATTTGACTGAGATTTTTTGAGCATTTTGACTAGCGTTGACTTCAGATTTTGGGCTAGGGTTTTTGTAGGTCAACAAGTTGACTTTGACTGATTTCTATGGGAGTTTTGTTCACTGTTTTGGCTCGGTTTGACCGATCTTGGAACATTAAATTTGTTGCTGCTTTGATTGAACTGTTTGGAGGACTATTGACCGTTGACTGATTAAGGTTGTTGTTGACTTTAACCAGAATTGCAGACTTTGACTTTGGATTAGATTTGACTTGTTGGCTCATCTTTGACTGGATATTGATTATTGGTTTGGATAGTTGAAGTTGTTGACCTTTGACTTTTTGTTGATGAACTTGAACATTGTATCTCTCTGCTGAACATTTGATGACAATCTAATAGAATAATTTGGAAAGGGTTTTCCCCCTTGTGGGGTTTTTCCCCGGTCTTTGACTAAATCTTATGTCTCTCTTGTTCTTGTTCTTGGCTGTCTTCTATTATGCATTTGGATTACTGTTCCATCTACAATTGCTTACTATCATTGGAAGATTGAATATACTGGATAAAGTGATTGCTAACTGAAGAATAAATTATTGTAAGTGATTGTACTAAGCATAGAACTCTGGAAAATTAACACATGGGAGAGAGTCTCATGCATGTAGGCTTAAGAAATCCCTATATGGTCTGATGTAGGCATCGAGAGCATGGTACGAGATGATTGATTCCTACTTGCAATAGATGGGTTTTCAGAAGAGTGATGCATATCAGAATCTATATTTCATTGTGGTTGGCGAGGATCCACTCATTTTGGTATTGTATGTGGATGATTTATTTATTACAGGAGAGGAGAAACTCATTGAGCACTACAAGAGAAATCTTGCTTCAGAGTTTGAGATGATTGATATAGGACTGATGCCCTATTTTTTTTGGAGAATGTAACTAGATTCGGTCTTCGTGATGACTTTTGTAATCATGACATTGTATATTTTATATGAAAAGAGAAAAATAATTTTAATTTATTCAAGCATGGGTTTCATGCTCAAAGTCTAGGTCAATGCATGTTATTCACGCTTTTAGGGATTGTTGAGTCAGAATTTTTTTTGTCATGTATTGTAGTCCTATTTGGGTTTGTTGCAACAAAAGAAAATCATTATTTTCGAGTCTAGAAAGTCATTTTGTTCTCCAAGACCAAGTCGACCCTGCCAAGGAGAAGTCAACATAGAAGAGGCCTATTCGACCTCTTGAGAAGTGTATATATAGCATGAGAATTTGACTCATTTGGAGACACTTCACAAGTTCGATCTGCAACAAGATAACAAGGCAATCTAGAGCAAAAAGTCAAGAAGAAAAGGAGAAGTCAAAGCGAAGGAAGAAGGCCTAAAAATCTGATTTTTTTGCCTACACATGCGAGAGAACTAGGGTTTCTGTGTGAGTTGTAGGTCCAAATTGCGGACTTGAAGTTGCAAGGCCGAAGTTTTGACAGAAGCAGATCATGAAGAGTTTGACACTCGTTGACTTTGGTAAACTTTGACTTGTTTGGAAGAGATTCTATTGGAGGGTTGACTTGGTGCTTGGAAGGAATTTTGACTTTGGTCTTTGGGTCTTGGAGGTCTCACTTTGATTTGATTCTATAAGAAGAGAAGTAATCTTTTTGGGTTTTCCTCTTAGAGGGGTTTTGCCCTGGCTTGGAGCCTATATCTTGTGTCTTTGTGATCTGCATGTTTTGGTAATTGCTTGATGAAGAAGAAATAGATGTAACAAAAGGCCAGCTAATATCACAAGTAATTATCAAGGAAGGAAAGTCAACTATAATCTACAATTACTTTGATTTCCCAACATTTTTTGAGTTTGGAGGTTTGGCAAGAGGATGGGCATATCTTCTTGGGCTAGGGCAGGCATGCACGAGACATACTGAGGAGATTTCATTTGGAGGATTGTCGGCCCTATGGTGACTTCGATGATTACCAACTGGAAGAAGTTGCATGCTTCTAATTTCGAGTTGTTAGACCCCACTTTATATCATCAGTTCATCGGGTCATTGATGTATCTGTTAACACTAGACCAAATATTTGTTTCGCAGTCAACATGTTGAGTCAATTTATGATGGAGCCTAGGAGGGTGCACAGGGTGGTTGCGAAACATGTGTTACGGTACCTACAAGGCACAATGGATTATAGATTGGACTATATCTCGGGGGATGGAGTCATGTTGACAGGTTGTACATAGTTCGATTAGGAACACAGTGATAGTGATTGGAAGAGTACACCTGGATGCTGTTTCAGGTTGGGTTTGGCAGTGTTGTCGTGGTTCAATAGGAAACAAGGATTAATGGCACCGAGTTTCGTGGACGTTAAGTACATTTCAACTAGTCAGGCCAATTGTGAGGCTATTTGGCTTCACAAGACGTTGTGTGGCTTATTTGGTCAGCTGTTGAGACCAACTATGATACACTGTGATAATTAGAGTTGTATTAAACCCCCACTTAGAATCCAGTGTTTGATTATAGGTCAAAGCATATTGAGATCAAGTACCACTTCATCCGGGATTATATTCAGAGAGGGGTAGTGAAGCTAGAGTATATATCCACTTATGAACAGTTTGTAGACATTCTCACCAAGTCCGCATGTATGTATATTTCAGAGACAAGATGGGAGTGGTGAGAAACACCTCCCTCGGTAAGGGGAAGTGTTGAAAAAAGTACTAAGGAGGTATTTCCTAGTGTTATTTGCCTAAGCCTAGGAACACAAAATGAACCCACCTTTTTAGTGTGACTCTATGTGGTTACTAAAGTCATGTGACTTTTTAGTCACTTTATGTGGTACTGAAAGTACATTGTACTTTATAATATTAAAGTGACTTTATGAGAAAAAGGTACATGGTACAAAATGTAATGTTCCTAAACGAGAGTGTAAGTGATATACAAAGCATGCAAACAATCCAGCAATAAAAAAAACAAAATATACATTAAGCACCCATGGAAACACTAGAAATAGAGAACTGCTGAGCCATTTTATTACTTCTTTAGGAGCAAATACAATAGTAAAATAGAATGGTGCACCTGGGCTTGTCTCAATGGACAAGCATGACAAAACCCAGGTGAGAAAATGTTGAACTGAATGCTGCTACAATCGCTGCACCAAATTGAACTACGCTGCCCCAGAAAACGGCTCTGTCTGCTGACTTCGAAGGGCTGGAATCATTGCTTTCCGTGCTCAGAAAATTATAAGATTTCAACTCCTTGCTCCTTGGCCTAAACCCAGAAAAACCCACGAAGGAATTGGCCAAATGTTGACCTCAGAATTTTGGCCCAAATTCCCCTTAGCTCTTCTAGCTGCTGGCTGAGTTGGGACCCTTGTTTGACCCCTAAGATATGCCCAGAAAATTTTATAAATGTAGGAGTGTGATCCTTGCCCAAAACCCAAAAAAACCCAGAAAGGGTTTCCCTTGGTTCCAACCTTCAAAAATTGACCCTTCACAACTTGGCCCTCCTCCAATTTCGAATTTTGTTGTTGTGACTGATCTTGTCAATAACTGCTCTACCAACTCCAACAATCCTCCTCAAATGGCCCTCCAAGTGATCTCCTACTTCTCTCGGCTAGCACCAGCTCTACAATTCCTTCCTGCAACTCCCACGTGAGCCTAGTGATGGCTCTTTGTGCAAGCCCAGGTAATTGTAAATCAAACTGCTGGGATGCTAGCTTTGCTGGCTCTAAACTCACAAGAAAGGTTGGCCCTTTGCTGCTCTCCCAATCCTCTAACTTTCCTGGCAAATGCTTAATCACTGATAGCTCCAAACTCCCCTTGCGTATTCTCCAGCTAACCAGAATTACGCACTTCCTGTTGTGGCTGAATGGTAGTGCTGTAACACACTCCCGGAACTCCTGAAATACTTATGGAGCTGCCTCTCTAGGGTGGGCATGGATGGTCCCCCAAAGTAGAGGTTGAATTTCTCGCTTGAGAGATTTGTGGTTAAACAATGGGTTGATTTAGCTAAATAGCAGAGTGAACAATCAAGTAATTTTGATTGCAAGGTGTAAGAATGAATCCAAAATGAGACCTGCTCCCTCCTTGTAACTCCTTGGGCCTCCCTAGCCTCATGTGGGCCCCTCCATCCACCTATTCGAATTTCCCTCCAAGCTATTCGAATGGGCCAATTCGAACTCCCATGTGGGTGGCCCCCACATTCCACTAGCAACCAAATAAAGTCGAATTGCCTCCTAAGTCCCTAAGTAAAAAATTGTGGGTTCTCTTCCTTAGCCAAAAATGTGTAGCAACACCTTGTTACAAATGTGTTTGAGAAGGGACATGACACAAAAAGTAATTAAAATGACTAGGAGGGGCTCATTAATGAAGGGAGAGACATGAGACGGGGTCAATGCAGTGTTGTTAAAATCGCGATATTATCGTATAATCGCGATATTTTCAACAAAAAGATAAAATCGTGCTTAGTACTCGGAATTTTTTTTTTGCCGGATTTTTCCGGTAAAAATCACGGGAGGCTCGGGCAGCGTGTTAAAAGGCAAAAATGAATATTTTTGTACCAAACGATTTTTTCCTGATTATTACTGATTTTTTCCTGGTTATTACGAATTTTTCCGATTTTTTCCTCGCGCCGATATTATCCCGATAACGATTAGTGCAACATTGGGTCAATGTGAGATTAGATCTCCACCCTTGATCAAGAGGAGCTGAGATCTATTCTCAGCCCTTGATCTTAAGGACATGGCTTCTCATCATTAGTGAGACTAAAAAAGAGGAGAGAGGCAAAGGAGCAATTCATTATTCATGTGTAGAGTTGGAGAAGTGAGGAGGAGGAGAGGAAAAGAGGTCAAGGCTGAGATAGCAAACTTTTGCTGAAGGAGAGATCAACTTGCAGCAAGGAGAAGAGCACACACAGGCCTGAGTTTCAATGCAGAACTGTAGCATGTAGACTGAGGTACATTAGTTGATCATTAAACGCATTTTTGAGGCACTTCTAGTGCATTAAAGGCAAGTCTGATGGGCCAGAAAATCTAGGAAATTGAGCATTGAAATCGAGGTAGGGACAACAATCAACTCAATGCTAAATTGAGGGGATTCAACGCATTAAACGTTGAGCTGACTGACATAAATTTCAAGGCAAAATTTTTGAGTCTGTGGCCTGAAATTAGAGGAGAAATTTCCTGAGCAATGGCACAAATTTTGGGGTATTTGTGTTAAATTGTGGCACAATTTTCTAGATCCAAAAGTCTAAACATTGGCACATGGTTCTAAACAGCAACACGAATTTCTAGGAAGTTTTTACATGAATTCCAAGGGGAGAGAGAAGTACCTTGTGTTGTATTTAATCCTGTAAATTCTCTAAGATAAAAGAAAATATAATCCTCTTCCTAACTGGTTTTCCCTTCGAGGTTTTTCCAGGGTCTGTGATTGACCAAAAATCAGTGTCCAAATTTATTGTGTATGCATATGAAATTTTTATCAGCTGAAATTCAAAGCAAATAGTAGTGGCAGTATTAAGTGTTTTAATTGCAATTTTATATTCATGTTTAAATCAACAATTAACCATGGGATGTGGGCATTAAACATGATGAGAAAAATTGAAACTAGGTTGGGGCTATGGGACATAAAATTTCTACATATAGCCTCCATTTTCTTTGCTGATACCATTGGACATACTTTTCAACTCTACCTAATTGCCATTCGAGGCCTTGAATTCCATCTCCATCACTTGGTAATTCATTAAGAATTTTCCTAACAAGTACAACAACTGTACCCCCAACACAACATTGGTATCTGCAAGATCTACTATATAGAAATCATTAGTGAATGTGTAATTACCTAGTGTCACGCTCAAACGTGGAATCACATGCGTGCATGTCATGCTATACCCATCAGCTACCACAATGTTGAAGCCCTCAAACTGCCCAGTGGGAATACCTCTCCTTGTCACCAAAGTTGCATCGATGGAGTTGTGTGTGGCTCCACCATTAACCAAAGCTATGATTCATTGCCCTTGTATGGCCCCCTTGATTTTGAAGGTGTAATATCTAGGTGTTAGAAAATCAGCAAGGCAGAAAGATTTTCTTATATAGATAATTACTTATGATCCTTTTATCTTTATGTTCTTCTTTTATCTTTTAGTACATCAAGCAATTATCAAAATAATAAACACAAGGACAACAAATGTAGGCGGACAGCCAAGGAAAAACCCCTATCTAGGGGAAAACCCAGTCAACAATTCTTCCTTCAATAGTTTCTCGAGATAATCCAAGACTCTAGACCCAAACAAGACTCCCTCCATACCATGTCATCCCTCAATCCTTCTTGCATATGATAGCCCTTCCAAAGCAACTTCGACCTAGCAGCATCAACAACAACTTCCACCTAGCAGCGGTTTTGACCCAACAAATGTAGCATCAACAACTTTGACCAAACTTGGAAGGCTTCAATCTCCCTTGATAAACCTCGGAATTGAGTGAGACTTGTCCCAAAATTTCGATCCTGAGGCCTTCTAACCTTCTCCAGAAACTCACACTTCCTATTAGCTCCTTTTCAAGCCCTTAAACAACTTTGCACTTTTCTAGCTTCCAACTTCAAAGATCGAACTATGTGTGAGAAAATGTGTTAAATTGGCAACTAGGGCCAAACTCCTTGTGGGTCAGCTTATTTATGGCAGCTGATATTTTTATTGGATCCCTTTCGTCGAGAGGTGTAGGATTGATCCAAAGATCATCCGATTCCAATAAGTATTTATGGAGATATGAATTTATTTTGATTATGGATTTATTATCAAGCCGACCAACATCTTATGTAGGCTCTAGAAGCCCAAACGTCATGTCTATTCAACCTCTTTGTTTTTAGTATAAATAGAAGAGGACTTGAAGACATTTGGAGACACATCTCTTGTGATCTCTCTCCACGTGTTTGGGTTTTGTGGATAGAGAGATCTAAAGGAGTATACGCTGTTCTAGAGGTTGATCTAGCCTTACCCTAGTTGCAGTCAAAGACGGCATAACTGCAGTCTGATTGGAGCTAAAGTGCCCTAGCCGCAGGTCAATCAGCAGCCCTAATCCACGCAGTCAAGAAGGCTTCCATAACGCAGTGAGGGGAGGCTTGAATGCTGTCAAAAGAAACCCTAAACGAGATCTAGCTGCAGTCATAAAGGTTATCTAAGCCGCAGTTGGAAAGGCCTGAACCAGCCATATGTAAAGGCCTAAATCCGCAGTTCTAAAGAGCCCTTATACGCTGTACAAGAGGCCCTTACACGCAGTCATGAAGAAGCTCTATACGCTCAAAGATGGAGGCCCAAATGCTGCTGCCATGAAGAGATCCTAACGCTCTCAAACCCTAGCCACAGTAAGGAAGTCATCACAAAGATCTGGCTGATGTCTACGTAGTCTTCTAGCTGTGACACGGGTTAAGGCCGCAATCCTTGAGGGCATATACGCAGCAAGAAGGGACACGCTGATGCCCTAGGCAGAGATGTATACACAGCCCATGGAGGGATCTAAGCCACAGATAAGGAGGGTACCATAGGCAGCTCAAGGTGGCTCCAAACAGCAGCATTTAAATATGCATTAGGACGCCGTCATTAAAGACCTCAATCCACAGTTGAGAAGCACTGTTCGAGGTAGGCTGTATCCTGAAGAAAAGCAGTGGGTTGCTGTCCTGTAAGAAGCCTTGCACAGTCATCTAGTTGTAAGTAACAACACGATTATGTTTTGATATAATATGCTGTCATAATATCAGATTGCTGTAGGTGACAGCATGAAATTAGAAGGATAGATTCAGATGGGTCTGCTTGAAGGAATCTGGAATTACAGCCTAGCTGCGTTGCTAGGCTGCAAGCCATAGCAAGTAGCTAAAGGCTGATATACTCATTGCTGCATACATAAGACTACATGGTGATGTAAAGGGCAGCATGGTCAGTAATGGGGCAGCATGATGTATGACATAATGTGCATGGGTAGCACAATGATACATCGAGCATGGACAACATCATGACCATAAGCATGGGCAGCTTGATGATGAATGAGACCATGGAAGATGCAGCATGATGAGCAGCATGAAGATAAGAGCAGCTCAGCCATCTAGGTCCATCACTGTGATAGGGCAGCATGGTGCTACATGGTAAGGTGCGGCAAATGGATGAGATGCAGCACTATGATAGGTGAAGCCGTCACCTTGGAGAATCGGTTGAAGCTGAAAGTCTTCAACTGATCTCATCATTATACGAAATGATCTGTGCTAGATCTAGATAAGTCAAAGTGTTGACTTATGTTGTAAATGTACTCTCTCTCTCTCTTTCTCTGTTGAACTTTGAAGATAAAAGAAGATTTGGTCAAAGGGTTTCCACACACATTGTGGGGTTTGTCCCTGGCTAGTGCTACATCTTTTGTCCTCTTGTCTTGGCTTGTCTTCTGCGATTTATATTTATGTTCTATCTGCAGTTTATCTTAACGTTGATGTGATTGCTAACTGTGAAAATTTAAATAAATTGCTCTAGCATAGAACATACCTAAAATTAACAGAATGAGATGCTCCAAATGAATTCGAACTCCTTATATTTATAGCCCTTTTGTGAGCTCAAATTACTTGTCTTGAGGCTGACTTGTTGTGGAGGAGACTAAATTCATTTTTGACTAAAAAATAATTCTTTTTATATGATTCGAAAGTCCAAGAAGGGTCTCCTTAAATTACAATGACTCTAATGACCCGGAATAAATCCTAGAAGTCCTCATTGGGGACTTTGACCTAAAACATGATGACCCAAGCATGATACCCATGCTTTAATAAGTCATAATAAAAATAATAATAAAAATATTTTCTTCTTTCTTTTGATAAGTACATCTCAAATACATTTATGAAGACCGAACCTAGTTACAAATTTCAACACTAGGGACTCCAGAAAGAGTGGCAATAGTACCACCCTTGATTCCTATACAAGGTCTTTCATCTCCTTTTACTTCTTCATGAGGTTGCTCCTCCTCGAAACTGCTATGCTCAATGCTGGGTGCTGGCATTGTATCTTCTTCGTCGTCAGTGTTTGACATTACTTCGATATAGTGGACTTTTCCCTTGCCCAAACATCTTTGTCCTAGTTCCCAGGGTTCCCTGCAATTCAAGCAAAGTTTCTTCCTTCTTAGCTCGCTTCAAGTCTCATCATCTAACCTATCCTTACCAGTTCACTCTCTCTGAAATGGCTTCTTCTCTTTCTTCTTCTGAGCGATGAGTGGTTTGGATGGAAATTTAGCTTTAGGTATTGTGTCTCCCATATTTGGAGTCTTGGTGATGGCATCTTGTAAGGTGGCGGGCTTGAAGGCCTTGGCCCAACCACGTAGGGGTTCGGCTAAACCTTCTGTGAGGAGCATGATGAAGAAACATGATCAATCTCTGATCAGATATGTTTGTCACCATAACAACTAGCTGTTGGAATTCTTCAATGTAGGCAGGTGTGCCGGTCTGCTTGAACTGTGCTAGCTCCCTAAAGTGTATCTCTGGATCCTTCGTCTCAAATCGGTGTATCAATCTTTGTGTGAAGTCCTTGTAAGAGGTGATGTTGGAATGTCCCAGGGTGACCAATCCGTGGTACCACCATTCATGCACTTCTTCCAAATGTAGGGTGGCAAATTTGATAGCCCCTGCTTCCAACATTGGGTTAAGTTGGAAGTAGGTGTCTAAATTTTGTACCCAAGCCCTTGCGGAGCACTTAGATGACCCATCGAAAGAGGGAATGTACATTTTCCCAGCCTTGCGCAGTAGATCATGGTTCTGCTATGTGCCCCTGCACCTATTTCTATACTTAATGCTACTGAACTCTTTAAAGGTCATGGCTGCTTGAACGTCCTCTCCTAGTGATGCATACTCGAAAATATTTTGAAAAATCCCCATTCTGTCCCGTGATTCCTTGGTTTGCTTCCCCTTGAATATCTAGAAACTAGAGTAGTAGAGGCTTAGGGTTCCTTCTACTGGTTGCCCTTGTGTTAGGTTGTGCAAAGATGTTAAAGGAGCAAGGATTATGGCTGTTGCTCCCCTTTGCAAAACTCCTGTTACCTCGATGACATCCATTAGTAGCATTTTTGCACGCATTGCTCAGACTTGCCATAACTTGGGCAAAAAACTGGACCATTTGCTGCTGCCCTTGTGTCAACAGTTGAGCTATTTGCTTCTGCTCTTGGGCTAGCTGTTGCCACCCCCTTGCTAGCTCCAGTATGTCAAAAGGGTTAGCTTCTGGTGGCTGCTCTTCCCTGTTTGCCATGACTGAGTTATGGGTGCCCTTCTCCTTCCTGACTGTAATGTTTTCCTTGTCTTCCAAAAGCATCCAGAGTTCATATACTCAAAGGCTGGTAGGATGCACAACTCTGATACCAATGTAATAACCCCTTTGGGAAATTTACCCTTAGGGTTGGAAAGAGCACATGAAAAAATTTGTATTCTAACTAGTATCACAATATTCCTTCAATTTTTGCAAACAAAGATAATATTGAATGCACGAACAGTGTAAACAAGTATTTGATTCCACCAACAACTCATACAAATAAGCCAATTGAACAATGGGTTACAAGTCCATGATCCATCCAAAAACACATTATAGTTCAATTTCACAATCTAGTGCTAATTGTATCAGCAGTCCCTGCTGTCCCTATACTACTGATCTAACCTTATAGCCAGCTACGGTCCTGGCACCCTTGGTCACTTAGCTGGCTTGGATTTGGTCTTGTTGCTTTAGTCCCAAACAGTTGGTTCCTCCTATTCATCACAGCCTCTGTTTATTGCCGCTCCCAAGTAACATAGCATTGACTGCTGCCACAGGCTTGTAGGTTCCTCTGTGGCCCTATTTGCTCCCTTGCTACCTCAAATGGGAGTTCCCAAATTCACTGCTACAGGACAGGGGTCCCACGCTCTGTAGCCACTCCAGATTCACTGCTTCGCTACCTTACAGAGGGCAATTCCAGCCCTTAGAGATACCCTGCTGCCCAGACCAGACCTCCACAGGGTTTTGTTGCCAAAATTGTCACCTCAGAAGGATCCGCTGTCATGAATGATATCAGAAAGGATCCGTTATACAATTGACTCTATACTGCCACAGAAAATATCTTAATGGTAGGCCGCTGCCTGAGTTAATGGCTCAGGGATGAAATGCCTTAGAAACTTTTGCTACCACAGACTTGCTACCTTAAAATCCTTGTTGCCACAAAATTGACGAAAGCTGCCTCAGAAATTAGGCTAAACATTGTAAAGAGAAAGGTGGATTGGCTAGGGTGGAATCTTTCACCACCGAAACAAACCAGGGCAAAAGGGGTCTTAAAAAGTTAAAACCCTCCAAAAGCCTCAGCCCAAAAATCAGAAAGATCAACAATCCATGATGATTAAAGTAAATCCTCTCTCCTTTTTATATATTCCCTTTGGGTTCAGCCCTCCTAATTTTTATTCGAGGGGTTAACAAGTTTCCCTCCCCAACTTTGGCTTTTATTACAAGTTTTCCTCCGTTTACCCCAGATTATCTAATGTTACCCCATTAAAATCAAATAATGGGTTTCCCCTTTTACAAATGACTATAGCCTACGGGGTTAGATAGCCTACTTTGCTCTCCCTTGGGGAATTTAATTAGAAGAGGACATTACAATATCAAGGAGACCAACTGCTAATGCCTAACAGCAGCCCATCACAACATAGGGCTGCAGGTCTCTGGTTTCACAATTACCACAATGTCAGCAGCTAAGTGCTCCATCTTAACTGAAACATGAGTGGTCCATGTTCTCGGTGGAAACAATCTATTAATATTGTGATCTCACTGAGTTTACACAACATATATGTCTTGGCCACTCTTCTGCTTCTGAAAGAGCACGGGATCGTGCCCATAGCCATGGAGAAGAAGCCGAAATTTCCTTCCATTTTGGTCCTGCTCACCTTGTCTGAATCTGCTAAACCCCCAAAGAAAACCAAGAAGATATTTGCTTGCTTGAGAATTTCCTTTTTAATATTTATTATTTCTATTCTAAAATAATATATTATAATTTTTGTTGAAGTTATACATGAACCATTCCTAATGTTGTTGAAATCGTCATTTTTTTTGCTTGGGATTTTTTGTTGATTATGCTAGTTCATCTGTCCTACAACAGATTTTTAAAATCTCAAATGGGTTGATGTCTTTTGAGATTGGATTCCTTGTGTTTTTCTACCTCTTCTATTGACCATTTATCATTCATATTTCTGAAGATTGTTAGTTTTTGGCTCATTTAGGCACAGCAAAGGGAGGCTTCATTGCAAGAGGAAAATGCGGCATATGGAAAAGCAATTGCAGCTACACAGCAGCAAGTCACTGAAAAGTCTAAGGAAGTGCATCAATTGGATGCTAAACTGAAGGTATGCTTAGTGTGTGTAATATTTCGTATATTTTTATGATTTAAGGATACACTTCTTTTCAAATTTAAACTCTTTAAAAGAGTTTTATCCTCTTGAAATTGCTTCCACTCCAGTTAAGTAAATTAGGAGATATGGAAATCATGAAAAAAAAGACTTACCCTTTTGGAATTGTTTGCTCACCCTAGTTAAATAAATCAGAACACTGGGATGTTCAAATATGTTGATTAGGAATTGATTAATTGAAAACTCCAAAAAATGGGAATTGAGAATCTTAAAATTTTAGTTGCATATGGCAAATTACAATTTGGAGCTAAAGCACTGCTATGAAAGGTAGCAGAACAAAAGAAAGAATCCAGTCTTCAAAAACATAATGAGGTTTGAGTTCTGCAATTCTCTCAGTTATGCATATGTGTAAGTGTGCCATGAGGCATTTCACAGATGCATAACATATATACACATATATGACTGACATTAGCGGTCATTTTACTTTGCTTCCAATTTAATGCATGGGAAGACTGAATTTTCATGTTTGAAAATTGCAGCTTGAATTTCTAACATCATTTTTGATAGGCTTCTCACACCCCAATGGCAGGGTATCCAATATCGGATGCCTTAGGTGCAATCAAGTACCGAGCCCAAAGTGGCACTAGATCATTACTGATCCTATGATAGTAATAAAGTTTCAAGTTTTAACAACTAAGATTTCTATAGACCAGACTGTTAACGGGTTCACAATTTTAGCAAACATTTTTCTATAGTGTGAATGGAGTCACATACTTACACACTACAAGTTTCTGAATCTCCTTCTATTTGTACTTTATTTTTATTATAGATGGATTTCCTTTCCTAATTAGTGCGCTGCCACACCCACAGCTGAACCAACATTCAAAATAACCATCCACCTACTTGCACAGGAATGTGCCATTGTATCTGATCCGAGGAGCTATGGGTGTAAAAGGGTTAACTTAAAAAGTTATACTAGAAAGAACTTATTTTTAAGTTATAGAAGTTTATTGAACGGTTCTATAATCCTGTTTGGAAATTGATCTAAGCCATCTTTGACTGCAAATGATAAATCAAGTACCCTGGACAATAATATCAGAAAACTTCATATGGGCATCCAATAACTTTGATGGGCCCTTTTTATACATCTTATAATGTGAGTTGATTGGGAGATGGTAAATCATGTGCACTAGAGGGTTTCTGATAAAGTTGGTTCATTATGATCAAGTTATATCACTTCGTTTATTTTTAACTTTTGTAAGCCTTTTGAACTCGAGCGCCATTTCAAACTTCAGGTCATAAACGTGAAATCAGCTTGTGCCAAAATGGAAGAAATTCCATAGCTTAAAATATTTAAAAATATTACTTAGCCCTTCAATAATATTTAATCTTATTTGTTTCAAATAGAAGCTTGAATGGCTGTATAAATAATCTGGTCATAAGTTCCCTCTGAAGAATTTGTGATGTTATTTGACTAGATATTTGGCATCCTTATGATGGGCAAAATTCCAGATATTTTCAACAATTTTCAACACAATGTCTGGTGACACATAATCTCTTGTACATCTTCTCACTAAATGTCTAATAAGCATTGAATCAATACACCATAACTTGATATATTACCCTACTTATTCAAATGAGCCCCTCCTAGGTTAGTGCACAACATCTGAGTAGGGATATTGATATAATCTTTAACAAAAGAATTCTTTACCACAAGGAGAAAATCCCTTATCTTGGTTTGAATGAGATAATATGTATAATTCACAATTAATACAAAAAGTAAGCATCATAACTACCTTGAGGCTTCCTAGAGACTTCATTTGAAATTCTGGCCCTTATGTGATGTTGCACAAGTTTCTAAAACATGGGTATGGGTGTCTGGAAAGCTTCCTCATGCAAACCCTCTAAGTGCTTCCTCATTCTGTGAATGGTGCTTGAGGTAGACACTGTTGATGAACACTTTGTATGCCTAACTCCAACAGATCTAGGTGGATTTGACCTTGTGACCTCTTTGGCCATTGTGGCTTTGGCATGGTAAGTCAAACCCAAAAAAGAGGTGTTGGGACGGGGGTGGGTGAGATTTCCAAAAATTGAGATAGAACATGATTTCATATCTTAAATATAAATTGTAATATTAACTAAATTATCATAATGCAATCCAATGTTTATTGAAATGGCACCAGAATTGATAGAACTGGCTGGTCTGATTGTTTTGGAGGAAAAACTGGCGTGGTCAAGTGATTCAGGCCACTTTAGGCCAGTTTGATGTTAAAGCACTAAACCGGTTGGTTTCATATGAACTGTACATGACATAGGACCTGTGAATATCAATTTTCTAAAAATAATCAATAAAATTCATGAGTGTGGGGTTAAATTTCCCACCTGGGTCAATGTTTCTTATGTATTGTTGTGATCTGTAAACTGTCGTGGATGCTCCACTAGACAGTTCGTCACAATAGATCTAATAAAAATATATTGAAATCCAAAATCTATACTATGAGGATTAAATTTTCTTAGATTTTCTGGATTTATTAAATTACTGCTTTTTGCTTATACAGGCAATATATAAAATACTGAAAATAGGGAACAGATAAAACAATCACTCAAAAACCATTGTAACACCAAGATATGACTTGGGAAACCCTTTTAGGAGAAAACCTAGTTGGAAGATGAGGCTGTTCTGCTCTTTCTTTCTTTGAATAAAAAGGCACAAATACAAAGGAGTGAGACCTATGGCCCATGGGCTGCTACAGAACACAAACCATCTCTGTTCTGCCTTCTTTCTATCCACTCTCAGCTACTGTGCTCTACAATGGAACAACATACACTAGACTAGAGTCGAACCCCTTTTCCTCTTAGTGGCTTGGCTATAGCACAACCTGATAGCCAACTAAGGGTTAAGTTTGACCCTCAACCCTTGATATGAGTTGAAACTTGACCCTTTTCAGAGTCTTCTTTGTAGTGCCAACGTGGCTAGCCCCTTTTCCATAAGTAACAGGGGTTGACATGGCATCCTCATGGATTATGGTGGTCAAACATGATAGGGCAACTTTTTGGAGTCATAACTTTTGCGTCCAAACTCTGATTGACATGATTCTTGCACCCTTGGAAAGATCTACGAATGTAGAATAGTGCCATGGAGTGTAGCACCAAAGTGGCAAAGTATTACCCCCAAAAATGCCATTTAGGGCCTCAAATTGGCCCTAAGAGGTTTTTGACCCCAATTCTCCACACTGGGTCCCACTGCTAAAATTGCTCATATATGCTGGTTTCTGTGATTTTTACACCTTGAAAGCATCAAGATGGATGACAAACAATATAATGATCCAACCACCCATTTTGGGAGGCTTTTGGTCCTCAAAAGCTTTTACTGAATGAGGTGAACAAATTTTTCTTCTACCTTCTCCATAGAATACCATTTAGCCTTGCCTGGAAGTTGTCCTTTCAACCCAATATGCCAGAGGTCATGTTGCCCTTGTCTTGTAGTTTTGACCCTCTTTTGTAAAATTGTATCTTCCGTTAACTTTGCTTGAGCATCTGGTGCTAATTCCTTTATAGAATGTAATATGTGCTCCTCTACCTAATCTAACATGGAAGGCTCATAGAATTTTAAGTTTTCCACATTCAATACTATGCAAATGTGCATGTATGGGGTTAGAGTAAGTCTATAGGCGTTATCTCCCACATTTTCCAGTATTTTGAAGGGACCATATTGCACAACCTTGCTTTTCTTACTAGGACCTTATAGCCTCTTCTTGTTCAATTGTAACCATTCTCTGTCTCCTACCTTGAATAACTCCTTTGTTCTATGTCGATCATGCCTGGTGTTGTACTTTTCTTGTGACTTATTCAGTGCCTCTTGTACTTGCATATGTATCTATCTAATCTTCTCCACAAATTTTTCTACCCTTAAAACATCCCTTGTGAGATCCTTCCTCACTCCTTGCTATCCATATTCAATATCCAAAGGTGAAGGTGTAAAATATCCAAAACAAGTTTCAAATGGGGACTTACTAGTAGAAGTTTAAACTTGTAAGAGTGCTATATATATACTGGATTGTCATCCCAAGTCTTCAGATGCTTTTGCTTGTAACGCCTCAAAAGCTGCACCAAAGTCTTGTTGACTACTTCTATTTGCCCATCTGTTTGTGGATGGGATGCTATAGACCCCATCAACTTCGTGTCCATCTTCTCCCACAATGTAGTCCAAAATGCACTGAGAAAGCGTCTGTCCTTATTTGAAATGATGCTCCTTGGTATCTCAAAGTGCACCCATACCTCTTCAAAGAACAATTTGCTACTTCTTGCCTGCTGATTCTCTCTTTATAGGGTATGATAATGCACATCTTGCTGAGCCTATCAACTACCTTTGTAAGTTGGCCATTGTCTGCCCTACACAAAAATGCCCTGCAACCTTGGAGGTGTGAGCCTTTGTCATTAGTTGCAACAATTCAACTTTAAGAACACATAACTTGCCAGCTTGTAGAGTACCCATTTTGGAGATGATAGTCAATTGTGTTGTCGCCATCGTGCACATAACTTTGGTTTTGCAATTGCGGAAGCACCTGTTGAGAAATCCATTAGGGCAACATTAGGGCAATTTTATTTTGATTTCTCTTTCATGACATTTATTTGTGATGTTATATCTATCTTCTGTTGATTATATTAGTGTTCTTTATCATCAAATAAATGCCAAAAACATGAAGAACACAAAAGAGGACACAACATGTAGGTGCACAGCCAGGGCAAAACCTAGTCAAACTCTTCCACTAGTAGATTCAAATCAGATTGAGACAACCAGGACCATAGATATTCTCCATCCACCAAGTTAGCCTCCTAGTCAAGTATCTCTCCTTCCTTTTCTTTACAAGTCAACAAGGTTTGTTTCTCCAAAACGAGTCAACAAGAGTGCTGATTTGATCCATTCTTTTGAAGTTTGATATTCGGCCTTGCAGTTTCATTATCTTCTTCACATGTGAGACATAATTTCGACTCCAAGAATCTCTTCTTCCTTCTCTATGATAATTTCTTGTTAATTTTAGATAACAATGGTATGTTCTATGCTTAAGCACAATTTATTTCAATGTTCCTTATCATTCCAATGACAATTTCCAATTATGTCTAGTAGCAATCACATTAACTTAAACACATTGATAGTAAATGCGGATAGAACATAAAAACATGTGCAAAAGACAAGCCAAGACAAGATGACACAAGATGTGGCAGATGCCAGGGACAAACCCCAATGTGGGGAAACCCTTTGATCAAATCTTCTTATTATTCTTCAATATTTCAGCAGAGAGAGAGACTACAAATATCAGAATTACATGCCCAAAACAGTCCTGCCAAATCAACAGTCAATGCAGCCCTAACCAAAAAGTCAACGGTGGCCAAAGCTGGCCCAAAATGACCTCCAAGCAGCTTGGTCAACAGCAGAAGAATGCGGCTTGCCAAGGGAGTCAAAGTCAGCCCAAAAACAGCCCAGTCAACCCAGTCAAAGTCTGCTGTAATTTTTGTGGTCAAACAAGAAAGTCAACGCTGCAGTCAACTCGTCAAACAATCCTCAAATATCTTGAATGCGGCCTGTAGAAATTGGAATTTTGTCCTCCAGATCGAAGTCAAAGGATGGTCAAACAACCCGTCAACACTGCCCTAATCTCTGAGATTTTCGGCCTCCAAAACTAATTCAGAAATTCTTCCTCTTCTACATATGCGAAGTACAAAAGCCTCCAAGGTGTACGGACTAATCAAGAGAGGAGAGAGAAGATGATATAATGAGTTGATGAGTAATCAAACCCTAGAATTATGAGTAATCAAACCCTAAAAACTAGCCAACACTAGAATTATAAGTAATCAAACCCTAAAACATTTCATGCTAGACCTTTTAACAAATGATTATTCTATACACACCTCAAGATTACATAACTCAGCATTCTATGCTTGAAAGTTTGATGCTTCATTGAGCTTACTGCTCTTCTTGCAAACTGTAGTGATAGTGTTAGATGAATTAGTCATAAAGAAACAAAATAAACAATATTTAACTGAATTTTGATGGGATCCTCAAATCTACTTCCACAAGCTGGTGCAAGACAAACAAGTTTGTAGATTTCTTCCTTTCTTGAGACAGGGATGCTAGGATTGCTTATCAAGGTCTTCCTTTCTTCAATGTCTTGTACAACAGAGATTGGCTTCTTTGTCATTTATAGGTCTCAGCCTTGCTATGCACAGGTCTCTTCAAATAGGCTTTACTTCCTTTTGCTTAACAAATGTTTTCTTCTACTTGGTTAGACATCTACTTGCTTAACAAATGTCACTATTGAAGTTCGGATCTTATATATGTTTTCACAGATTCTCGTCCCTTTTCTACAATGGTCTCGACTCCTTTGATTTTTTTTTTGGAGTGACTGAGATTTTATAACAGACCTATATTATCTTTAAATAATTAGGTCCCTGGCTTTTAATTCTTGAACCTTTTGCTGGTTACAAGAACTATCTTTAGTCCTTCTAGACTTCAGAATTCGGTCATATTGGAACACAGGTCCTTTGGATTTCAGTAGCGTTTTTATGCTCAGGAATTTGCTTTACTTTACAAAGAACTCGACCTTGACTAGACAAGTAGTCTAGCAATTCGGACATCTAAAATGTTCCTTGGTTCCTTTCATTGTTCAACCCAGGTCTGCGGCCTAATTGCAGAGATAAGGATTTATGATCATGCACAGAAATGTGCCACATTAGTTTGGTTCCCTTTCTAAATTGTTCAGCCTTTCAAAGGTAGACTTGAAACTTTTTTTTTTTCCAATCAACACTGATCTTTCTAGCTTCCTTGATTCACTTGACCTTAGCTCTGATACCATGTTGAGAAATCCATTAGGGCAGCATTAGGGCAATTTTATTTTGATTTCTCTTTCATGACATTTATTTGTGATATTATGTCTATCTTTTGTTGATTATATTAGTGTTCTTCATCATCAAATAAATGCCAAAAACATGAAAAACACAAAAGAGGACACAAGATGTAGGCACTCAGCCAGGGAAAAACCCCTATGAAGGGGAAAACCTAGTCAAACTCTTCCACTAGTAGATTCAAATCAGATTGAAACAACTAGGACCATATATATTCTCCATCCACCAAGTCAGCCTCCTAGTCAAGTATCTGTCCTTCCTTTTCTTCACAAGTCAACAAAGTTTGTTTCTCCAAAACGAGTCAACAAGAGCGCTGATCTGATCCATACTTCTAAAGCTTGATCTTCAGCCCTGCAGCTTCATTATTCTCTTCGCATTTGAGACAAAATTTCGACTCCAAGGATATCTTCTTCCTTCGCTATGATAATTTCTTCATAGAGATGACAAAAGACTTCTATTTTGACACCTTCACATGTCCTTCTTGATTTTCGAATTGCAGATGGTGACGTATTCTCTCAATAGGTCGAATAGCACTAGTATATATATATTCTTCTTGAGTGAGGACGTGAGCCTTCAAAGAGGCCAACTTGACAACAGTGTGAGGCTGACTTGATGGAGGAGTACAAGACACATAAAAATAACTTTCTTTTCCCAAGAAGGGTCCAATATATTTTGAATTTGACTTAGTACAAAAATCCTAGAGCACTCAATTGGTGCTTTGACCTATTGACCATTGACCCAAGCATGAAACCCATGCTTTAATAAGTCAATTTTTCTTTTACAATAAAATTTATTTTTCTTTTGAAAAATACATTACATCATTATTTAATTATGAAGATCGACACTAGTTATATTTCTCATCAACACCTCCTTGAAGTCCTTGTCCTTTGTATATGCTTCTTTTTATGCATCATGGGTGAAAGGCTCCATGTGCATTATATTTCCCAAAGCTGTGATCTTTGATGTGGTGGTATTGAAAGCATGTTGACCAACTTGTTTGTGTTGCCCTTCTTGTACTTGATCACTAAATGAAACTGTTGTAAAAACCCCATCCACTTCTAATGCTTGGGTTCTTGTAACTTATTCAAGACCTGCAGGTACTATAATGGTTGTTGATTTGTGTGGATTACTATCTCCTTTCCCATCATATAGTGTTTCCACTTTTTGAGAGCTTGTATCAGGGCATAGAGCTCCTTTTCATTGGCAGGGTAGTTGAGAATTGCCTCATGAAATACTTTAGAATGGTAGCACACAAGTCTTCCTCCCTGCATCAAGATCACTTCGATAACATATCCACTCACATTTGCCTCCACTTTGAAGGGCTACTGCAAGTTTGATATTGCAAGAATCGATGCTTGGCTATTTTTCTTCAACTCAACAAAGGCCTTTTGCTAACCCTTTCCTCACTGGAAACTCTTGCCACTCCTTGTTATGGTGTCTAGTGGTGCTGCTACTGTTGAAAATGAATCTGTGTATTTCCTCTGGTACTACGTTGCCCCAACGAAACTCTTGACCTCAGATACATTTCTCTCTTTTTAATTCAATTAAAATATCTTTTTAATGTGGGCAAAGGGTAAATTGGCCACCATGCCTTCTCAGGCCACTGAAATTCACTTCTAATCATCCCATCCTGTAGATCTTCTCGTTCCAGTTTTAACGAGCTATAACAATAAGGTGTTATGTCAAATGTTCCTCCCAGAATGCCACATTAAGTGTAATTAATTGAGCTAGACCCATTAATAACTTTGTTTTTTGAAATTTGTCGAAATGTATCGGAACGAAAGACAAACTGTGTGGATGATGGAATATAGCAAGTGAATGCCATCAGACCTCATAGAAACTCCTTAAAACCCCTCCAAAAGCCCCTGAGCCCATTGATAGTGTAAACCAACTCTTGTGACCTAGCTGCCTCAAACCCTGGAAGTTCATCTTGACCATGCCGTAAGGTAAACCAAAAAAAGGAACATGACACGAGATTCCATAGGCCAGGTAAGAAACTTTCCGTTTATGAAAGCAACCTTCATCCCTTTGTCCTCCAAGGCAGATATAGGCACAAGATTCTTTTTCAATCCTGACACATATAGAACATCCTGTAGATGTATAAAATCCCCATAATCCAAATGAAATGAAACATAATCAAAGCCCTTCACAGGATAAGTAGAATTGTCCCCAAGGATGATCTTTAAATTTGTCTCCCTTTCAACCAAATTTGAGAGGACTTCACGGTAACTAGTGAAGTGCCTAGAGACCTCACTATCTATCAACCAACAATCAAACCAATCCCGAGGAGAGGAACTAGAAAGATAAGAAATAAGAAAATATTCAAATTGAGTAGTAGCTGCATTATTTTCATACCTTGAGTTCCTTGATCTCTTTTGAGGACAGTGGCTTTCAACATGATCAACATGAGCATTTCTTTTTCTTCTATCTTTGAACTTGTTGTTGTTGTAGCCACGATTATTGCTATAAGATCTAGAAGCATTATTCTTCTCAGGGCAATCTCGGGCATAGTGACCTCGCTTATGACAATTGAAACATTGAATATATAACAATTCCTTGTCCCTTTTCGTTCTTCTGTTAGAGTCCCTGGATGTTGGAGCAACCTTTCTTGAGTTAAATGGACTTCCTCTTCCTTTCTTCTTCTTCTTATCTTGAGCAACAAATACAGAGGGTTCTCCTTCTTCATCTTTTTGAATTCTCCCTCTAGATATCATCCCGGTCTGTAATGTTCCAAACTAGGAAAAATAGTGCTATGCAAAGCAAACAATAAAAACAACACCATAAAATTGAAACATTCAGTATACACCCATAAAAAGTCTAGGAATAACCAAAAGCTGAGCCATTTTATTATAATCTGGGAGAAAAATACAATAATGTGGAAGTGGTGCACCTGGGCTTGCCTCAATGGCAAGCGTGATCAAGCCCAGGTGGTAATATGTCAAGCCCAGATGACATAAATCACTGCTGCAATGATGCCCTATGATGCCCTGGTGAAACTGTGCTGTCTACTGCGAAGATGCTGCTGGAAACCCCACCTCTGGTGTTCAGAAAATTTTGGGAAATTAACCTGGGCCTCTCCACCAAATACCTAGAATATCCCATGAAGGAATTGGCGAAATGTTGAATTCAAAATTTTGGCCCAAATTCCCCCTAGCTCCTCTAGCTGCTGGCTGAGTTGGGACCCCTGTTTGACCTCTTAGATCTTCCAAAAAATTCTGCAAAATTAGCCCTAAGCTCCTCACCAAAACCCACCAAAACCCAGAAAGGGTTTGGCCTGGTTTTGACCCAGAAATTCGGCCTCACAAGAGCCACGCCCTTCTCCAACTGTTGAAGTGTACAACCCGCCTGTAACTCCATAATAAGCCCTACAAAACACACCAAAATGGTTGAGATAATCTTGCTCGAACTTCTCCTTATCTCTATCGGCAAATACTCACTCCACAACTGACCCATGAATTCCCCCACGTGTGCCCAATGATGAATTCTTGCGCTAGTCTTGTGTGTTGGCATTCACGCCGCTCCCAAACATAAATCTCGAGCTCCCAAAATGCTCTCTAGGGCTAGTATTCCCCTATACTTCTCCAAAAATCCTCTGGCAATCGCTCCCCGGAAGGCCACTGAATTATCTACTATGTATTCTGCTATTGTGTCCTTCTGGAGTACGCATTGATTGAATGATGGTTGAGTTGGGGGCTCTGAGTATCCACCTGTAATCTCCCAGAATAATAGAAATAAATCTCACTAGGGTGGCACTCATGGTCCATCAAAGAGAGGGTGAGTTCTTTGCTTGGAGAACTCGTGCTAAACAGCGGGTGACTCGGCTAATCAACTTGAGCAACTAAGGTTGAGTTCAGTATGTCCAAATATGCCAAATGAGGCTGAGCCTCCTCTATTTATAATTCGTGGGCCTCTTTTCCCATGCGGGCCCCCTCCAACTATCAATTCGACTTTCCCTCCTTAGTCATTTGAACTTCCCTCTAAGGTGGTGCGTATTTCCTCATGTGGGTGCCCCCCACACTATGCCAACAAAACATTTCGGCCCTTTTTGCTCCCTATGTCTTTTCCAAAAATCACATGGGTCCCATGGCCTCCAAAACTGTCAAAATTGTTGAATCAATAAACCTGTAACAATTTAATTTCGGAAGGGACATTAAAGTCCCCCTCCCAAATGTTGTTTGTCCCCAAGAAACTTCAGCACCAGATGCTCATATATGTGTTCACCCTCCTAGGTGGCATCCTCATTGGCAAGTTCCTCCAATGCACCAGAAACCGCTTGTCCTCCAGCAATGCCTGAACACGTGCCTCCTCTGTTTGTTGATCACCATCAGTAATACCGGGGTCCCAAACGTGCCATTGAGTCATCCTAGGTCCCTGTGCTGTCCTGACATGACAAAATCCCTCAATATCATGATCCCAATCCATCTTGTTCCACTTGAAGCTCCCCTTACTTCACTCACTATCCTGTCTAGTCTAAATACCCGAAGTCTCCCACATCATCGGTGACTTGCTAAATCCCAAAGGAAGACCTGAGTGACTCCCCCCTATTGCAGCTGACTCACCCCTAATGGCCGCTGAGCTGTCTAGTACTGTGATGTCTGGGTCCCATGCTAGCCATAAAAGGGTGCCACCATGTTGTTGCTGCACCACTCTAGCTCTAGTTGACTGCCCATTGTGTGTACACTGCATTCGGAACTTGATGGTGGAATATTGATAGAGGCGAGGCACATCCTCCCTGTTGTTGCACAAATTGTCTAGGTAGCGCGACAACGCTCAAACCGAGGGTTGTCACCCTGATCCCCGATCCCTCCGTTTAAGCCGTCTCCCTGAAGCAGGCTAAGGGGGGTAGAACCTATGGGAAAAAGGAAGACCAATTGGGAACCAGTTGGGTTGGGAGACACAGCAGGGGGAAACAAGCACTTGATCGATTTTAGAATTTGATTAGATCTTTAAATGCTTAAGATCAGTGCCTTGTGGAGTTAATGAAAACCAAGTAATTAATTAGCTGCTGCTGCTTATGAAGTAATTTAATGATTGCTTAAAAATATTTACAAAATATCAAACATGATATAATCCAAGCAATGATTAATTTCACCAGATGCAAAATATTCAATAGATGCGCAATGTTCTTAGCAAATAAATTTCAAAAAATCAAATACTTCAAGAAACCACAAAATTTAAATGCTAACCAGTTTCAAATAGTTAATCTCCATATATAAACATTTAAGCACATTTAACTATACCACAACAAAAAAAAGGAATTTCCAATCTTTTTTTTTTTAAATTCTTTTAAAATTTTTTTAGTTTATATATATTATATATAATAACTATATTAAAAACTAGTTCTAAAGAAAAAAAAGACCTAAACAAAAAAAAACTAAGGATTTCTAAACTTTCTAAGCCTTTTTTTTTTGGGATTTTTTAAATATATTAAATTTCTAAATTTAAATTCTAAATTAAAATAATACTCAAAAACTATTAAAATCTAATTTCTAAAATCAAATCCTAAACTAAACTAGGACCAAAATCTAAACTAAAAATAAAACTAAAATCTAAACTAAAAATAATCTAAATCTGACGCTAACACTGAAACCTAACTTAATCTTATTCTAAAGCTAAAACAATGAGAATCGATTTTTATTTTTTATTTTTTATTTTTTTTAAAAATAAAAAATAAAACAAAACAAAATTATAATTTTAATAAATCTAAAACTAAACAAAACAAATAAAGTCTAACTTTCAGATTTTTTAATTTTGAAAATTTATGAGACCTAACTAAAAGTTATGAAATTAAAAAAAAAAAAAAACGTACACCCTAGCTAAGAATAAACCAAAACCAAATTAAAACAAATGCATATCTCACAATGAAATCAAATGTATGTTTGTGGTTTTGCAGCTGCAAGTATGCGTGAGGAGCAGAGGACGTAGGTGGAGAGGGTCTGTTGGAGCTGGCAATGGAATGGAGGAAATACGTTGCGGGTTGGAGCTTGGACGCAGAATGGGCTCGATGGACAGAGCTGAGGATGAGGTTGCACTTGCATGAGGAGCAATAGTCGCAGGGAAGAGAAATGCAAGTAGGGTTGCGATGAGAGGTCGAAGTTGTAGCTACGGGCTTGGAGGAACAATGAGGAGCGGATTGAAGAGCTCCACGCTGCAAGTCAAGAAGCGGAAGGGGAGCACGCTGGCAAGGGAAAGGTTGCGGATGAGGCTGCGTTTACGTGAGCCTTGAGGAGTAGAAGTTGCGGATGGAAGGGTGGATGCAGGTGCGTGGGGGAACTCGATGCAGGTTTGAGAGCAAGATGGAGAGATGCACGTGAAGGGAAGCAGAGGAAGCGTAGCAGCGTGAGGGACTTGGGCAACAATACGTGGGTAGGCAGCGGATGAGCAAGGAGTTGAATGCCATGTACAGGAGCAAAGAAGACATAGTTTAGCGATGGTGGAGGCTTTAGTTTTTGCTAGATAGCTGGGCAATGTGAGGAAGAAGATACGTGCAGATTTGGCAGGGATCAACAGCGGATTGAGGACAACGTGCTGATGAGGGAAACAATGGAAGCAACTTGGAAGAATGGCCAGCTCGACGGTGGAAACGAGAAATTACGCTGAGGAGAGTAGCAGCGTGAGAAAGGAGTTGAAGTTGCAAGCTTGTTAAAAAAATTTTCGAAATTTTTTTCTGCAAAAGATAAAACCCCGAGCACAAAACTGCTTTGATAACCCCTTGAATTTCTTCAGAAAATTTGAAAAATCTGAAAATCCGTTGGAGATTATCCCTGCAAAAAAATGATGCGGAGGCTAGATCTTACCCTCCGGGGCCTAGACCTGGCTTCAGAACAAGATTATATCTTCAAATCTGAAACCTGTAACATAAAAAACAAAACACCCAGAAATAATATATGCAAGGATTAAAACTAAAACCCTAAAAACCAGTTAAACAATTACAATATTTACAGTTTAGTGGCTCTAAATAGCCAGATTTGTCAATATGCCACAGAAATATTTTCAGAATTTTAAGTTTAGTATGAGGTGCTTCAGAAAACCCTTCATGCATCCGCAACAAAAATTCTAATGATAAGCCTGGGATCAAAACTGGCTGGGCTCTTCAAAAAATGCAATCTGGGAGTTGGTTGGTTCAGCCAAAAACTTCCCCGAACGCTCGGTAAACTCAAAATCAAGGATATCGTGTACAGCTTAATTCAACCATTAACAAAGAGGGAGAAAACGATACTAAAATCCATATCTAATGGATATACCTGCCATCATATTTAGAAATTTATCTACCATTCAAACCCTAGCGACTAAACAAGATACCTGTGTATAAAATCACTCTTCATAAAGCTATCATCAATGGCTGAAATTAAAATCTTGCACACAAATAAAACATCTTACAGCATTTCCGGAAAAGTAACACCAGCAAGATTTCAACCCCAAAGTCTTTCTTTATTGCACATGAAAAATGACTACAAAAGAGCTTTCTTTAGCACACGACTCTAAGATCGAATGGTCTCAAATGACCCCTGACACCCTTGTTGGAGAGGTAAATCCCTTCTACGGATAGAGGCGATCCCTACTAGCCCAAAGGGGGTCTAGCAACAATCAAACAATGCCACACTGCAGGTTCCTAGTTGTAATTAACAAGTGGGTAAAAGAAACCTACTTGGATTCCAACACTATGTTTGTCGAAGA
>APFE031114469.1:524145-570615 GCA_000404065.3 Pinus taeda
TTTTACTGGACCCTCGAACTTAGCCTTTGGAAAAAACACCTAGGACCTAGGACTTATGAGGGGATAAAACATTTTCTAGCCCTCAAGACACTTTACATCATGACTTGGACAATTTTACATCTCAAGGGGGAAAACCCATTTGACATAGACCCTCATAGACTACCCAATTCTGCGACACAAACATAATCCAGCAGATTAAGTAATTTGTAATAACCTAACCAAATAGTTAGAATTATCTCCAAATTACTATTACATAAACTCCACCTTGCACACTAGGATTCCCTTAAGATTCTAATGACAAAATCCATTCTGGCTTTGGGGTTAGGCTGAAGGAAAAATCTACCGATCATGTATCGGTGAAACAAAAAATCTTTCGGAACTTAGATTATCACTAGAAAATTAGGTTTGCCTAGGCAATTTTCATACATGACTCAGATCTGCTAAGATTATTTACAATTTAGACATGTAGATTGGGTTTACAACATAACATGATCGGGTTGATGATGATAGTTGAATGGCATGGACATGTCGATCAAGCACTATCTCTTTTGCGATAAAAGGGGGTGTACTGCTATGGGTAGTTGACACGTAGTGGTCAACACTGCCCAGACATCTCTAGACGCCAAAGTCTACCCGTCTAAATCTTACTTTGAACCGGTGCAACCACAAAGAAAGCCTGCCTCGCCATCTGATGAAGGCCACTGTGTACCCCCATGTGCCAACCCCAGAGTGAACTAGACCACTCTCTGCCATGACTTCAACCATCACAAGATAGAGTGATCTATCAACCAACTGAATCCTTGCATTCCCTAGTTGGGCCTACTGCAACATAGCTCTGACAACTATAGGAATCCATCCATCCCTCATCTTTAGTCCCTGCATGTGATCAATATATAGGCTCCATATATCGTGGGCTAATCTAATGCATGCTAATCTGCCTTGTACCTGCCACTGTGTAGTATCGATGATTGCTGGAAGCCATGTGTGCCAAATAGCTACCCCCTAAATGCAACCAATAGATGGGTATCTGATACTCGTAATTGACTTAGGGTATGTTGATCCCTCCTGTCCCCGCCAACCAACTCTCCTGGGTCTGCCATCCACCCTCTCGATAATGTGCCAATATAATGTCTGGAGCCCGAACACATATTGGGAAACTCCCTCAGCTGTACCCAATATCCTTTGCTCATGCATGGTCCCGACATGCCCTGAGGAAAGAGTGACACATGTCTCCCTGGTGACTAGCTCCCCATATGTAGGCTCGGTGATGAATGATATGACACCCCTGCAAATGATCACCTCATCCCCCAACCTGTGGCGGTCAACTGACGCCCCAACCCAATACCACTACTGAGAAGTCTCCCCTAGTGCTCTAAGTGTCATCCAAATATCTCGGGTGAGCACCTTGTCCCCCACTGCTCATGCCCAAAGTGCAAAAATTCAACAGCAAAATCGACTGCGCTCGTGGGGGATGTATGTCTGCAGAGGGCTGCTATGATGCTCTAAAGTGCACTCTAGTTGTACCATTAGGGAATCCAACCGTACCCCAATGCAAGTCAGTTCAGCCGCTGACTCAACACAAACCACTCTCATGCCCTCCAACTCCTTGTTTTGTTGTAGAATGGCCTCTTGTACTGTCGTGGCCTTCTCTCTCAATGCTAGAAGGCTGGCCTGGAACTGATGAAACTGTCGTGGGTATCTATCACTTGCAGACTCGGTCACAGCCCTGGACACCTCAACAACTATCGACATCTCAATCATGGGTGGCACCTCCTCAACGGATGGCTCTATGTGTGTGGGCTCTTTCCTCTCCACCAAGGTGTCAATTGGGGCTATAAAAGAGGTCTTGAATACTGGTGACTCCTGCGCCACACTGGATAGATCGATGTAGTCCTCACCATCTTGTGGGCTCTCAGCATCATGCTTAACCTCCTCCTCAGGCTCCTAATATCTAAATCCAGGTCTCCACGAACAAAAATGTCCCCTGGTCTCACTCTCTAATTGTCCTTGTCTTGCCTACTCCTTTTCAGGAGATCTAGTGCCCTGATTCTGTCGACTTTCCCCACTTGATGTAGATGGATGCACCCCCACGACCTGCTCACCTCTAATGTCTCTCTTGTAACGATGAGGATGGGTCTAGTTTATCACCTTCCTCAACTGGGCCAACCTCTCATTGTCCCATTGGATTCCACTCCAGAATTTATGCATACTAGATTTCCGTTGAGCCATGGGTTTGTCTCCGGTTTTACCTGTCACTGTGCACTCATACCCAAATCCTCCCTGATCTTTTGGCTACCCACAACTGGGCCAAGATCATGCTTTTATACCACTGTAATGTTCCAAACTAGGAAAAATAGTGTTATGCAAAGCAAACAATAAAAACAACACCATAAAATTAAAACATTTAGTGTACACACATAAAAAGTCCAGGAATAACCAATAGTTGAACCATTTTATTATAATCTGGGAGAAAAGTACAATAATGTGGAAGTGGTGCACCTGGGCTTGCCTCAATGGCAAGCGTGATCAAGCCCAGGTGGTAATATGTCAAGCCCAGATGGCAGAAATCATTGCTGCAATGATGCCCTGTGCTGCCTTGGTGAAACTATGTTTTTTGTTGCGAAGCTGCTGCTGGAAACCCCACCTCCGTGCTTAGGAAATTCCGGTAAATTAACCTGGTCCTCTCCACAAAATACCTAGAATAACCCACGAAGGAATTGGCCAAATGTTGACCTCAGAATTTTGGCCCAAATTCCCCCCTAGCTCCTCTAGCTGCTGGCTGAGTTGGGACCCCTGTTTGACCCCTCAAATCTGCCCAATTTTTTTTTGCAAAATTAGCCCCAAGCTCCTCAACCAAAACCCAAAAAGGGTTTGGCCTGGTTTTGACCCCGAAAATTCGACCTCCCAAGAGCCACGCCCTTCTCCAACTGCTGAAGTGTACGACCTGCCTGTAACTCTGGAATAAGCTCTCCAAAACACACCAAAATGGTTGAGATAATTTTCTCCAAACTTCCCCTTATCTCTCCCGGTCCACAACTGACCCATGAATTCCCCCATGTGTACCCAGTGATGAATTCCTGCGCTGGTCCTGAGTGTTGGTAATCACGTTGCTCCCAAATAGAAATCTCCAGTTCCCAAAATCCTCCTAAAGGCTAGTCTTCCCTTGTACTTCCTTCTCCAAAACTCCTCTGACAATTTCTCCCTGGTAGGCCATTGAATTATCTATTGCGTATCCCGCTACTGCGTCCTTCTGGAGTACACACTGGCTGAATGATGAATGAGTTGGGCGCTCTGAATATCCACCTGCAATCTCCTATATTGATAGAAAGAAACCTCACTAGGGTGGCATTTGTGGTCCACCGAAGAGAGGGTGAGTTCTCTGCTTGGAGAACTTGTGCTAAACAACGGGTGACTCGGCTAAGCAACTCAAGTGACTAAGGTTGAGTTCAATATGTCCAAAGATGCCAAATGAGGCTAAGCCTCCTCTATTTATAATTCGTGGGCCTCTTTTCCCATGTGGACCCCCTCCAACTAGCAATTCGACTTTCCCTCCTTAGTCATTCGAACTTCCCTCTAAGGTGGTGCATATTTCCTCATGTGGGTGGCCCCCACGCTATGCCAACAAAACATTTCGGCCCCTTTTTCCTCCCCAAGTCTTTTCCAAAAATCACATGGGTTGCATGACCTCCAAAATTGTCAAAATTGTAGAATAAATAAACCTGTAACAATTTAATTTTGGAAGGGACATTACACGGTCTCCTCTTGACTGCACTTACCAATGAGCTCATTAAATGAAGGGAACCTATCATTATTGCTAATAGTAGTAATAAATGTCTCTCAAATTGGAGGAAGACTACCAAGGGCTATGAGTACCAACTCTCTATCAGATATATATTCATTAATGGTCAATAGTTGATCCTTGGGTTGTGATATTTTCATGAAGTATGATTTCATAGTCTCCTTGTTCATTTTGATGTCCTTGAGTTGATTCTTCAAGGAAAGAATATGATTCAAATTGTTGACCTCATCCATCCCAACCAACTTATCATAAATTTCCTTGGATTTCTTTAACTTTGAAATATAAGTTAGCAAATGATCTCTCAAAGAATCAATAATTATTTTCTTTGCTTTTATCTCACCTTTCTTGTACTGTCTTGACAGTAGCAAAAGCATTTTCTGGAGGTTTAGGTACCTTTCCTTCCACATATTCCAAGACATCATTCTCATCCATGGTCACCTCCAACTTGATTTTCCAAGCAACAAAATTTGATGAGTCATTCAACTTCTCTCCGTCCTTGAAGAACGAGGTAGACATCTTGACCAAGTCAAATGAGTTTCTTCAAATAGGATCTCTTCAAAGGTGATTGATTTTGTCTCTTGTCTCCTTGGGCTTGTCTTTACCTCAACTATGATACCATGCTAATTTTCCAGTGTTCTATGTTGTAACAATCACTTATAGGTTATAACAATTTTTCTTGTAATAGCAATTCAATCTTCCAGTAATAATAAGAAATTGTAGATAGAACAATGAACCAAATGCAATAAAAGAAAACCAAGAACAATAAAGACACAAGATTTGGTCAAAGACCATGGAAAAACCCCATAAGTGGGAAAATCCTTTCAGAATTCTTTTTCTATTAGATTGCCATCAAATGTAATGTTCCTAACCAGGAAAAACAATGATAAACAAAGCAATAGTTGACATGCATTCACAAAATTCAGAAATATAAATAAACACCCATGTGATCACCAAAAAAGCACCATCCAGTTGAGCCATTTTATTATATATTTGGTGCAATAGTACAATGGGTATGGAAGGAGTGCACCTAGGCTTGCCTCAATGGCAAGCTAGAAAAGTCTCAGGTTGGAGAATACAACACCCAGATGCTAGAATGAGCTGCCACAAAAATTTCTTGTGTTGCCTAAGAGGAACTACAATGTCCATTGGAAAAGAACTGTTGAAAGACCCACTTCTGGTGCTAAAATTGTTTTACAAAATTAGCCCTAGGCTCCTCTCAATAAACCCACCAAAACCCAGATAGGGTTTGGTCTAGTTCTGACCTCTGAAAATTGACCCCAAATACCACGTCCTCCTCAAACTGGTTGGAAAATATAGCCTGTCTAGAAATGTGATGAAGCAACTCTCCAATCAACCCAAAAATGTTGAATTCTACTCCCCGAATAATTTCCTCAAACTCCCAACACAACCCAGCTCCCAAACTCCTTTCCTCAACCTCCCACACGTGCCCATAAATTAGCTCCTGTGCTGGCCCTGAGTAAGAAGAATTCGTCCTGCCTTGATGCAGCAATCTCTGGCCTCAAAACTTCTCACCCAGCTTGGACTTCCCCTGGACTTGCTAAGCAAAATTTCTCCTGGCAAATGGCACTTGGAAGATAGCTAAAATAAGTGATAGGATATCCCCCTATTGCGTCCTCTTGGAGCACGAAATAGGCTGAATGAATGGCTTTACGATGCACCCTGAGCTGCACAAATACTCCTCTACAATGGCACGATTTTACCTTCTTAGGGTGGCACTCATAGTCCACCAAAAGAAGGGTGAGCTCTCCCCTTGGAAACCTTTGTGTTGAACAACACTGTGACCCGACGAAGCAACTCGAGCAACAAGAGAGATATTAGAATGACAAAAGACGCCAATAGCTACTAGGACCATTCTATTTATAATTTTTGAGTTGCATTCCCATGTGGGCCCCTCCATCAAGCATTTCGGCCTCCTACCTTAGCAAATCAAATTTCGAAATGCGTACTTCATGTGGGTGTGGCACACATCCCACAAACAAAAAGATTTTTGGCCTCCATCTCCTAAGTTTGAGTCCAAAATTCCGTGGGTCCCATTATAAACAAAACTGCCAAAATTGTGCAAGTAAATTCATCGAAAGTATTCTAGGAAGGGACATTACAGTCCTCCCCTCCCAAATTCCCAAGCAACTGCAGTTTTGGATGCTGAAGTATGTGCTCACCCTCCCAAGTGGCATCCTCATCTGGTAAATTTCTCCAACGTACCAAATACTCCCTGATGGTTATGATCCTCAACTTCTTTTCTCTAGTCTCCAAAATGGCCTTCAACTACACAAGATGTCACTCATCATTTAGTGGAGGTAACTCTGTGGCTGCTATCATTTGCTGTCCCAACACCTTCTTGAGGCATGAGACGTGAAAGACATTGTGGATCTTGCTTCCTGGTGGAAGCTCCAACTCATAGGCCACCTCTCCAGCTCTCCTAATCACCCGGTATGGCCCATAAAAGCATGGTTGTAGCTTCTCGACCCCCTTTTGTTTTAGCATGGACTGTCTATATGGCTGTAGCTACAGGAAAACTAAGTGCCCCTCAAACTTCCTCTCGATCCTGTGCCTGTTTGCATACACTTTCTGTTGATTCTGGGCTGTCAACAGGTTGTCCTTGAGAGCCTTGAGGATGTCTTGGCTCTCTTGGATCCAATCTTTGGGCTTTGGGGCTTGACAGTCTCCAAAAACAAGGTCAGCAAAAGACAAAGCGTCATAACCATACAAAGTGCAGAAAGGTGACATACCAATGGACATGTGGTGGGTGGTATTGTAGCAATACTTGCAACCACTGGATCCACGACCTCTGTTGTCCGGTCACATAGTTCCGTAGGTAGCTCTCTAACCATTTGTTGACTCTCTCGGTTTGGCCATCTGTCTGTGGGTGGTAACTGGTGCAAGGGGTGAGCTAAGTGCCCACTAATCGGAAAATCTCCTACCAGAATGCTCCCATGAAGCAGCTGTCCTTGTCACTAACTATGGTCTTGGGGAGACCATGCAAACATAATTCCTCTCTAAAAAACAACTCCGCTACTTGTGAAGCAGAATACCGGGTTGGGATAACAATGAAGTGTGCATATTTGGTCAAACGATCCACCACCACGTATATAGAATCTCTGCCCTGCAACATAGGAAGGCCTGTGATAAAATTTCTAGAGATACTTACCCATTTCCCCTTAGGAATGGGAAGTGGTTGCAACAACCCGGCCGGATGGGTCAACTATCCCTTGTTCCTCTGACAAGCCTCACGCTCATGTACATACCTCAACACATCTCCCTTGAGGCCTTTCCATGTGAAGCGCTCTCTGACTGTCATGTACATCTTCCGGAACCCCTGGTGTCCCGATAATGGAGAGTCATGGGCTGCGTGGAGAATTCTCTCCCTCAACTGTGAACCCGACACCGAGAATATGCGCCCTTTGTAGTATCTGACGTCAACCATCACCCTATAACACTCATCAGCATGCGCACACTCCAAAATCTCACATGCTTGCTGATCTTTGGAGTACTCCACCAAAAGATGTGCCTTCCAAGCATGACAAATGCTCATGAGTGAAAGTGTCGCAGGCCTCCTGGATAATGCATCTGCTACCACATTGTGTTTGCCCTTGACATACTCAATATCAAATTGTAGGCTTGGACCTTGCTGACCCACCTCTGCTATCTATCATTGAGGCCTTGCTGCCCCATAAAATGGCAAAGACTATTGTGGTCAGTCTGCACTCTAAATTTTTTCCCACTAGAGACTGTCAAAATTTGGCCAATGCATGCATAATGGCCAACATCTCCTTGTCTTAAATAGAATACGACCTCTCATGCGGAAGGAGCTTCCGACTCTCAAAAGCGATGGGACGACCGTCCTGTGATAATACTGTACCAACTCCCTCACCTGATGCATTGCACTCCAAGGTAAAGGGTTGAGTGAACTCCAGGAGTGCTAATATTGGACAACTGCTCATCACCTCCTTGAGGTGCTCAAATGCTGACTGTGCTCTATCTGTCCAAGCGAAGGCCACCTTCTTGGTCAGATTTGTGATGGGAGCTGCCAACTATGAGAAGCCCTTCACAAACTTCTTGTAATAGGTGCATATGCCCACGAATCCCCTCAACTCATTCACATTCCAAGGCACTGGCCAATCCCAGATGGCCCTGATCTTCTCCTCATGCACCTCACTCCATCCTCCCCAATAATATGCCCCAAATAGCGCATCTTTGTCAACCCAAACTCGCACTTTGACAACTTGGTGTAGAACTGCTACTCCTCTAAAATGCGTAACACCACCTCCAAGCACTGTAGGTGCTCCTCCTAGGTCCTACTGTAAATCAGGATGTCATCGAAGAATACCATTACAGACTTTCGCAATTGCCCGCGGAACACATGGTTCATGCAGGACTGGAAGGTGGCAGGTGCGCTGGTTAGCTCAAAGGGCATAACCAAGAGCTTAAAATGCCCATAATGGCACCTGAAGGCCATCTTGGGGATGTCCTGATCCTTCACTTTGATCTGGTGGTACCTCGAATGCAAGTCTATCTTAGAGAAGTACTTGGCTCCTGTGAGCTCATCCATCAGCTCATTAATGCATGGAATGGGGTAGCGGTTCTTCAGGGTCTTCTTGTTGAGTGTTTGGTAATCTATGCACATGCGCAATGTCCCATCCTTCTTCTTCACCTGAACAATTAAAGCAAAGGGGCTAGAGCTATGCCTAATGTGCCCAAGTGCCAACAAATCCTGAATGGCTTGCTCAATCTCTTCCTTATAGGCCTTGGCATGTCTATAAGGAGTGGTAATAATTACTTGTACCCTCGGCTCTAGCTCAATCTTGTGCTCAAATCCTCTGTTAGGTGGATGCCTTGGTGGTATGCCCCCAAACACTGCCGGGTACCTGTCCACAATGGCCTATATGTCGAGGTGTGGTGGTTTTGGCTGTCCCCCAGCCTCTGAAATCCTCAACTCCATTGCCCATGCTATGTCCCCATAAGTCAGCCTCCATCCTGTGCGTTGAAATTGTCTATGGAGGATATGAATGCATACCCCGAAGAACAACCAACTTGCCATTCGACCCAGTGAACTCCATCTCCAACTTCGTCCAATTCATAGTGACCTGCCCAATGGAGTAGAGCCACTGGACACCCATCACCACATTGGTGTCCAGTACATCCACCACGAAGGAATGATCTGTCACTAAGTAATTCCCCATGGTCACTATCAAAGCGAGGACATATCGGGTACATTGCATGGTCTTATCACCCAACACTAGGACCAAAAACCCCTCAAACTCCTCTATAATGATACCTTGCCTTTGAACCATTTGTGCATCAATGAAATTGTGGGTGGCCCCACTGTCTACCAAAACTGAGACATGTTGCCCCTACATTGTGCCTCTGATCCTCAGGGTAAAAAATTTGGGAACGCCACGCAAAGAAACTAAGACTCCCCTAGAGGGTGCGAAGGGTGCTCCCCCAGGTGGTGGTGGTGGTGGTACCCTCTTTGCATGAGTCTTGCTGTCACCCCCGCCTATCTCCAACTCCACATCATCCTCCTGGTTGTTATCAGAGAAGATCTTAATGTTATGGGCCTTGCCCACTGTGCATCTATGGCCTGGTGCCCAAGGCTCTCGACAAGTGAAGCATAGCTTCCTCCTCCGGAGGTCTCTCCTACTCTCCTCATCTAACTGTCCATGCCCCTGGCTGCTTGCTGTGGTGGGGGCCTCGTGTCATGCCCCTTCAGTGGGTAGGGGGCCTGTGATGGTATGGGTGCTCAAGTCTTGGGGATTGCTCCCTGCAAATCCATGGCACAAGTCACAACCTCCTGCAAAGTAGTGGGTTTGCGGGATTTCACCAGTCCACACAATGGATCAAGCAATCCCTTTACAAATGTTTACACCCTCTTGACATCGGACAAATTTGGCACCCTGACTAAGACCCTCAAAAAATTGATATATACTGTTCTGGATGGCTAGTCTGCCTAAGTTGGGTCAACTCTCTGAAATGAGCCTCCTGATCCCTCCTATCAAAACTCTCCACCACTCTGTGTAAAGCCCTCATAAGAGGTCACGCTAGCATGTCCCAATGTGGTCAAGCCATGAAACCACTAGTCATGGGCCTCTCCCTCCAAGTGCAAGGTAGCCATTTTGATGGCTTCCACTGTCATCTGATTAAGCTAGAAATAGGTATCCAACTTCTCCACCCAAGCCTGAGCTGTGCATTTGGTAGATCCATCATACGTGGGAAAATACATCGTCTCAATGGTACGCTACAACTCTGAATTCTGCATGTTAGACCCCCCACTATACCTTCCCTTCTCGTTCTGCTTAAGCTAGCAGTAATCCCTGAAAGACAAGGCTGCTTTGAAATCTTCCTCCATGGACTTCCATTCTCTAAAATAATCCCCCATGGGCATCTAATCATCCGATCCACTCTGCTTACTCAGTCTTGAAGGTAAAAATGTAGGTAGCGTGGTCCTGGTTGGCCCACTGGAAGCTGGTGGGTGAGTGGCTGGTGAAGGGTGGTCGTACTGTTGTGAGGCTCCTGAAGTCTCCCCAAATAGGAATTCACGATGGATGGTCTTGTCCCTATTCTGTTGCTTGAGTTCCTCCATCTCCTTCTGCCCTTTGGCTAGATCGATCAGGGCCTTCAAGAGGCTATCAAACGCCGCTTCCTCCTTACTCCCATATTTTCCACCACTACTGCCTTCCTGAGTGTCTCAGTATCGGGTGTAATCTCCAACTCCCTTTCCCTCCTCCGGTATCTCTGCGTTCGATACGTAATGTTCTTCCTATCCTCCTCGTTCATAGGAGAGATCACCCACGACTGAGCGATGAACGGAGCTCCGATGCCACTGTAATGTTCCTAATTAGGAAAAACAATGATAAACAAAGCAATAACTGACATGCATTCACAAAATTCAGAAATATAAGTAAACACCCTTGTGATCACCAAAAAAACACCATCCAGCTGAGCCATTTTATTATATATTTGGTGCAATAGTACAATGGGTATGGAAGGAGTGCACCTGGGCTTGCCTCAATGGCAAGCTAGACAAGACCCAGGTTGGAGAATACAACGTTCAGATGCTAGAATGAGCTGCCACGAAAATGCCCTGCGCTGCCCAAGAGGAACTGCACTGTATGCTGGAAAAGAACTGCTGAAAGGCCCACTTCCGGTGATCAAAAAATTCTGCAAAATTAGCCCCGGGCTCCTCTCAATAAACATACCAAAACCTAGAAACGGTTTGGTCTAGTTCTGACCTCCAAAAATTGACCCCAAATACCACGTCCTCCTCCAACTGGCTGGAAAATATGGCCTATCTGGAAATTTGCTGAAGCAGCCCTCCAATCACCCCAAAACTGCTGAATTCTACTCCCAGGATGATTTCCTCAAACTCCCAGGACAACCTAGCTCCCAAACGCCTCTCCTCAACCTCCCACGTGTGCCCAGAAATTAGCTCCTGCGCTGCCCCTGAGTAAGAAGAATTCGTCCTGCCTTAATGCAACAATCTCTGGCCACAACACTCCTCACCCAGCGTGGACTTTCCCTGGACTTGCTAAGCAAAATTTCTCACGACAAATGCCACCTGGAAGATAGCTGAAATAAGTTGTATGATATACTCCTACTGCGTCCTCTTGGAGCACGAAATTGGCTGAATGAATGGCTGTACGATGCACCCCGAGCTCCACAAATCCTCCTCCAAAATGGCATGATTTTACCTTCTGAGTGTGGCACATGTATTCCACCGAAAAAAGGGTGAGCTCTCCCCTTGGAAAGCTATGTGCTGAACAACATTGTGACCCGGCTAAGTAGCTCGAGCAACAAGAGAGATATTAGATTGACAAAAGGCCCCATTAGCTGCTAGGCCTATTCTATTTATAATTTTTGAGCTGCCTTCCCACGTGGGCCCCTCCATCAAGCATTTCGACCTCCTACCTTAGCAAATTGAATTTCCCTCTAAGGAAATGCGTACTTCATGTGGGTGTGGCCCCCACATCCCACAAACAAAAAGATTTTCAGCCTCCATCTCCTAAGTCTTAGTCCAAAGTTTCGTGGGTTCCATAATAAACAAAATTGCGAAGATTGTGAAAGTAAATTCATGGAAATTATTCTAGGAAGGAACATTACATCAAATGTTCAGCAGAGAGGTACAATGTCCAAGTACATCAGTAACAAGTCAAAGGTTAAAGCCTTGACTATCCAATATTCAGTCAAAGATGAGCCCGTGAGTCAAATCTGGTCAAACTTGAATTCTGCAATTTTTTGTTCAAAGTCAACAGCAGTCAATGCAGCCCTAACCAGCCCTTGGTCAATCTTCAAACCTGCTCCAAAAAGTCCGTCAAAGCAGCAGAAAACTCAGCCTCCTTAGCTCAGTCAAACTCAGTCAAAACAGTCCCAAAATATGCCTCTGAAATTGGTCAAAGTCAAAGTCAACCCTGTGGTCAAAGGCAGCCACAGGTATGTGGTCAAAGTGCCCAGAAACACTCACCCTTCCCTCCTGAATTCAGCCTCCAAGAACAGATCCAAATCCGAACTCAAACCAAGCCAAAAACCCAAAGTCAGCGCCGGTCAAAACAGTCCCAATCAGAAGTCAATTCTAGTCAACAGAGTTTCCTCTCCTCTTCGCATGTGTGAGCTCAGTCCTGCGATTTTAGAGCTAATTGAATCAGTCAAGAGAATATATGATGATGTGATGCCTCCAAATGATGTGACATTGGGTGTATTTATATGTTGTTGTGGATGAGAAATTTCCTTTCCCAGGCCGACTTGTACTTTTTGTGATGATGTGGTTCTAGATTTAAAATAATCTTTGCTTGTGCAAATTAAATTCTTTCAAGGGCTAGTAGGGTCTCCAGAGGGTGAGGAGGGCTTCCCAAAGGAGGGAATTTCTCTTTGAGCTGCCAAATTTCAACATGCAGCAGGGCCGAGTTTCTGGGCATATTCTGGGAGGCTGAAATTCGGCCTAGGTAGATCAGAGAGGGCCAAAGTTGAAGAACAGAAGATTGACTTGACAAGAGGGATTTTGGACCAGGTTTGACCATAGCATTGTTGGTCAGTTTGACCTCATAGTTGACTAGCATTATTATGTGTATCTCTTGTTGAACTGAATAATTTCTCTAAGGAAAAGGTTGCTGGGTTTTTCCCCCAAGTGGGTTTTTCCAGTGTAAATCTCGTGTTCTCTTTGTGTATTGTGATCTCTACTGTCCTTATGCATTTGTAGTTTAATTTCTGAAATGTAATTGCTTAATGATAAACTGGAAATGCTAAAAGAATATCTATATCATTAGAAGTAATTATTAGTATTTCAGAAATTAGTGCTTGTATCTATTGCACTTGAAAAATCAACACAACAGTCACTGGGTAACAAGTCCCTTGGTTCCACTCCTTCACTGACTTCTCTGTTCATTGTGATATTGATACTGTATCAGATTTATATACACTCATGTAAGCATAATAAACAAGACAAAACAGGAGAGAGTATATATTGGATCATTCATTCATGCATAGTGTTTCAATATATAGTGAACAAGGGAGATGTATTTAGAGTAGATTTGATAACTCCCAAATGCCTAGCCTCTCAGTTTAGTCATCAAAGGAAGGGAGTTAGTCATTTATTATGACTTCATTATGTAAGAAAAGAACATTTAATAATGGTCTAAGTATGACCATAATTTCTAACACCCTCGTGCTAGTGGATTTTGTCTACTTTGATGTCTTTGCAAAGGAATTAGGATGTTGTTAATGACAAAGAAAACGAGTTCTGTTCATTTTGTTAAGAAGGGAAATTTATATATGACAATCTTCCGACATTGTTTCTGTTGAAAGTGGACTATTTTTGGGAATTATTGACTTGCTTGCGAGGATCACATAATATTGGGTAAAGCTTACTATGCTATCCTGAAGGTATTCATTGTCTACCACACATTAGAGTGGGAGGGCCAACAGTTTATTTGGTGATAGACTGGCCTTCTGATAAAGTCTGCCATGAGAATTGCTTGGCAGTTTCTTATTTTCAAAATACTATTGCCATTCTCTGTATATGGCAAAGTGTAAATAATCTAAAAGCTCATGCTGCAGTTTTACCAAAGTACTCTGAGACATCCAAGAATTTTATGACTAAACACAATGGAGCTAAGGTATAATCTTGTCAGTTAATATCTTGATTTTCTCCCTTGCTATGCATTTTGTAGGAAGTTAGCTTTTCTGTCACTAGAATTTTTTTGTTATGTGATCCTGTAAATACTGTTAATTTCCTGGTAGAAGTTTTCTTTGAAAGTTTTTATTTTGTGTCACCTCTAAATGTGCACAATCCACAGGACATTGATGAGTTCGGGAGGAATCAAAGAAATGAATTAGAGGAATTACAAGCTTTACTTCAAGAAAGAGAAAATAATGGACCTGGAGATGAACCCAAGAGGGACAGTGAACAAGATTCACTCTATTTATCATCTCTGGTAACAGTGAAGTTAGAGGATCTAGAAAACAAGAGAAATGAGCTGGTAGGTTCTTGTCTAGCATTATTAATGGAAGATATTTATAAAAACAGAAGTAGAATGCATATGCATTTTTTTCTACTCTCAACACTAAAGTGCAGGCCTAAGTAATGGTTGATATTTTCTCTAGAAATTGTGGGAAGAAAAGTTAATAGAACTAGAGGAAAAGTGGACAATCACGCAGCATAATCTAGCACAAGAACCGTCACCAGGTATGGTTGATGTTTATGATGAGGATATCTCTCTCTCCCTCATTTATAGGAGGCTTATTGGTCTTAGTTATTCCCTTGTGAATTTTACATTAAAGTTAACAGTAAAATCTATTTTTTAAACTTTATTTTCTGTCTTTTGAAATGTACAATATAAGCCTGTCTTTTTCATTGAATGCAGCACAAAGGGAAAAGGAGTTGGAGCGTAGACTGCGCAGCTTGACAGAGCAACTAGTGACCAAGCAGGTATTTACAATTTACAAAGAATCTAACAGAAGGCTTTAAAGCAGTCATTATGTGTTGGCAGAGGATTATGCGAAGATATTGTCCACAGCTGTTCAACTATAATTCCCAAGTTAGTCCCAATGAAGAACATAACTTTTTCCCCTAGGGATGCCAAGGTTCCATTCTGATGAGACACTTTGTGCCTATGGGAAACTAGGCCTAGGAGAAAATGTAATAGCATATCATGTCAACCAGAGATGAGAAAATTGTCACGGGAAGGGCGGGTTCATAATGTATCTAAATTTTGGTGGTGATAATACATGGATGAAGTATAGATGGAGAAAGCATGCAATGCTTTCTTGGTTCACCTGCAGTTTTCAGTTTTCAGTTTGAACTGCTTTATTAAATAAGTTTGATGTGGAAATCCAAAATAGGCATGCCTTTGATAATCAGAAATCATAAATAAATGGCTGCAATTTTGTTGGTAAGGAAATCAACCTTGGCTATTGTGTTTTCCTCTTACCTCCTTTTTGGAGAATTGCTAACTGGATCATAAGAAATCCAAATACTAAGCAAGTTCAACTATTTAAAGGCTTTCTTGGATTTTCTATATAGAAGTGTATAGCATCTCATTAAAAACTGTAACCGTGGCAGGCACAGGCAGAAGCATTTGCGAATGAGAGGAATGCCCTTGAGTTCCAGTTAGAAGCAGCAAACGAGACAAGAAGGCAATTGCATCTTGTGAATGCGGAGACAAACTTTAAGAGAAACAAAATAGGGAGTTCTGGGATAATATCAACAATGACCCCTGCAAGTGGAACTTATGACATCAGCGAATCAAAGGTGCATTCTGAAGTTTCAAAAAGTGCAATCTGTCCAAGGGTGGTTAAAGCATTTCTCGAGAGTGGAAGCAAGCTTACACAGGCAGTGGATGCTTTTTGCTTCAAAACAGGAGGCCATCGGAGATTTATGCTGTTCCGTTCCTTGATTGCTGTGTATATCTTAGCCCTTCATATTGTTGTGTTTATTATAATTTCATTTGCACAGTTGGGTCGATAACATTCAGATTTTAGGAAAAAAAAAGCTTCTATGTAGCATGGTATCTTATAGATGAACTTATGTTATCTCTATAAACAATTTATTTCCTGAACACTTTGGTTGGAAATAATTTGTAAAATTATCGAGGAAATCAATGTCAAGAAATTACAAAGACTAAGTATTTTATCAATCTCCCACAGCAATGTTGCCCATAGCGTGAATGCTATGAATTTGTTTTATCATTTTTTGGTGAAAGATGATGGGCTTATTTAACATTCATTATTATTCTCTCTCATATATATATATATAAGTAATATACATGTTTTGGTCTTTGAGGGGCTCTCAGACAACAAGGCTTGAAGCCATTACAAGGGTTTACTAATTATGAGCTCAAGATGTCACATGCGATAACGACATTTCTCCCAACCAACCAAATTACATCCAAATGACATATATATATGAATATGGAATATGGAATTTGATTTTTTTTGGTCTATGTTTGGACAGTTATCATCCTGTTTTGAATTGTATGGTTTAAAGGGACATCTTTCTATTGGCTGCTATTAGTCCGTTTATAATATATATGCAGTGAGAAGGGAATTATTAAATACAAATAAGATAAATAAAAAAGACAAGGACCTTTCCGTTGGGCCTAATTACGCTTAATAGTAACTACGTTTCATTTGCTGTACTTCTACATAATTTGTTTTAGCAAGTTTGTTCCTCACATTTTCTTGGGATTTTTCAGCCCCCCAGTTTTCTCTAACTGATTTAGGCAGCAAATATAAATTGCAACATACAAGGTTTTCATTTAGATCAATATGTTCGTAGTATAACTGAGCCACTTGGGCACTGGATGGAAGTGTCTAAGTGTCTAAACCATTTCTTTGGGGACTCTACTAATTCTAAGTTTTATAGTTGATCTTATAATCCACTCAGTTAAAACTCCATGGTTATCATGTAAGCTGTCAAGGACGTTTAGTGCTAAAAGCAAGACAGTGCGATATGAAACTTAGCCATTTTAGATGTCGTGGCTTACTGCACTTGGATGACGTGCAATTCAACAAATTGTTCACTCCCTAAAGTTTCTCATCTATGAGCACTTTTTCATTTAGAGGATATAATTGTTGACGGACGATCATATGCTAGAAATCTATTGTGCTGTTCAAGGCATCATGGCTTCTTGATTGGGCAAATTTCCTATTCCTCTACTTTACCTTGCCACTTTTACTGGAAATCTATTGAGTTTTTCAAGGCATCACGGCTTGTTGTCGATCGGGCAAATCTCCTATTCCTCTTCTGAACACTTTATAATTGAACTTCATATAAAGGAGATAACCATCATCATATATCCATATATCAAACGTATTTTGAGCTTTCAGGAGCTAAAATGTTGAAGGAAAACTTAAATAACATATATAATTGACAAAAGCTGTATTTGGTTATATTGACTTGGAGATTACACTTAACTAAGTGCCCTAATGGATTTGCCATGTTGCAACATGTTGCACAGTTCTTCTCCCACGGACCTCTCTTAATTTTGTCGTTTGGTATGCAAGATTGTAGATAGAGTGGCATATGTTTTGTCGTTTGGTATGCAAGATTGTAGATAGTGTGGCATATGTGGCAAGATGGCCATTGAAGGATATGATCAAATACATCTTTGAGAATGCCTTTATGATACTTCTAAAATTTTCCCACAAGCTTTCTACAAATCTAAGAAGGTAATCAATAAGAAGATATGATTTATAAGGGTCAACAAAATAATTGATAGGGCGAAATTTCATCCAAATCCTGAAATAGCCTCCTCACAAATGCACTAGAGTGAGATAAGTCTAAAGGTTGTAGAGAGAAAATGCAAAACTCAATAACAAGTATTGAAAAACAGAAATACTTAAGTGCGCCTATGAGAAAGATGTTGTTCACAAGAGATAGGATAAGATAAGAAAAAATGTTATTGTCCAACAAATAACCATAAATAGGTCAATCAGAGTGCTAATCACAATTATAACCATATATTGGAGGAGCACAAATTGCCCCTATATAAAATACAACAAGAAGAGGGAAAAGAAATTGTTGTTGGGAAAATTGAAGTGATACATAAAACTACCTAAGGTGACAATAAGACTTCCCTAGAGGGATGCCTTGGAGGAGGAAACAAGGGGTAGAGGTGGGAATGTGAAAATTAAGTTCTCTTTGGTTTATAACATTTTGTATTTAGATCAAAGATCATGAGATGAGATAAGACAAATGAGAACTTGAGTGAGGTGTCCCTTCCTGAGGGGGCTATAGACTCACAAAATAAGGGCATACACCTTGTTAGCACTATATAAATTTTATGCAGGCTCATGGGCATTGCTAAGTTATTTCGTAGTGCCTGAAAATTTGGCCAATTTGTAGTGCTTGAAACTAGTTGTTGGTGATAATTTTGTCAACGACAAAATTATAGAATTATGGTGAACCCAAAGGGGTTTTATTTAATTGAATTATGGCGAACCCAAAGGGGTTTTATTTAATTCTTATTTAAAAATTTTATGGGGCTCGAAGGCCTAGTTGTTCTTCAAATTCACGAAGCACCAAGTGCCAAACTTGCAAGCCAACACATAGGAGTCAAGCAAACAAATAAGAGTCAAGTACTCATCTTTAGTCACAACACAAGCCAAGCATCAAAGCCAAGGGTTGAGCCCACAAGGGGCATTGCACTATGCATTCGAGTGTGATTGAGAGTGTTGGAACATATAAAAAGCAATAAAATTGTTTACACAATCGATGTGGGATATATCCTATGGTGTAAATAATAAAAATAAATGCAACACTGTGTGTCACACCTCTACACTAGCGGTAGTCTTTCAACCACTTATAGCAAGGTGTGGCACTAACGAACACTTTCTTTTCACCAATACTTATGTTCATGGACTACACCTTAACATTCGATACTTAGTTTATTTTTCTTTACCAAGTATTAAGATTAGCTTTTATACTAATGAACACCCATACACATTCATTATCCATAGCAATTAACACATATACACAATTGCAACAGTATAAAGGGAGGGGCAACTCCCTAATATGAGTATGCCCGATTTCAATATATTTTCCACTTTCATAAAAATACAAGTAATACCTAGGAAACCCCAAGTTTCATACTTAGACAAATTCCAGCTCGTGTCCTTATCACCGGGGACCCACCTTGTGCACACCTTGCACGGTGGTCACCTTACAATCCACACTTAACTGATTTTCCAAGCTTGCCCAACTCGTGTGCATGGGCACCCTCACCCGGGTCGCCTGCCACTCTTCACTGGTTCTTTGTGTCACCCAACTCGGCGTGCACGACTCATCTGGGCGGGCACGCCTTCATGCTGTCCTCCAGCCAACTTGCCTTCACTCGAAGTTTGCAGGACCGTCAGTTGGGCGCGCCTTCGTGCGGCCCTCCACCTGAACTCGCCTTCTCCCGAGTTTGCACGACCGTCGGGCGGGCACGCCTTCGTGCGGCCCTTCACCCGAATTCGCCTTCTCTCGAGTTTGTAGGACCGTCGGGCGGGCGCGCCTTCGTGCGGCCCTCCACTTGAACTTGCCTTCACCCGTAGTCTTCACAACATGTTGGGTGAGCGCGCCTTCGTGCGGCCCTCCACCCAACTCGTCAACTGACCCAACGTTTCTCCCAGACTCGCCTACAACCGGCCAATCACACTTCTTGCCCGTGCGCGGTGTGCCCACCTGGGTCGCCCGTTCAACTGCACGACCACACTTCGTGCAGCCCTGTCCCCCTGTCCAACCAAGTCACCTGAATGTTGTCTTATCTTGCAGCTTGCTCAGCGTGCGGGCACATAGACCTGCGCCCACTCGCACTTCAACCTGCACCTCTCCAACTCGTTCACATCTACTTGCCTTCGATTGGATGCTCGAACTTGTTGGATGATCGAATGATCTTGATCAATTGATTGCTTTTCGCTCTCCTCCTGCTCGCATACATGTATTCTTGGGTGGTGAGTTCGTGCCACCCAACCGACCTTCCAACCTTCGTCCAGCCAACTGTCCAAACACTTGCTTGCTTGCCCGAGAGGTGGGTCGGCCCGCCCAACTCGTGGGACCGCCCCCTCACAGCTCGCCCATCGCAACTCTTTGTTTGGTCGGCCCGTGGGTAGCTCGCCCAGCTTACCCCGTCATATAAACATACAACCAAACCTTCTCAACGGGAATTTACACATCGCATTACCTTCGTTTGGCCGCAGCTCACTCGCCTTCGCATGGTGAAGTTGGCCCTGCCCGTCGCATGGACCACAGGTCCTTACGTTCTCCTCCCCCTGAAGTCATTGTCATCCTCGATAATATCCCATCCTAGTAACCATCTGCCACCAAGCTAATTATCCGAATAGTCATATCCTGATCCATGATATCAATCAGCCCATATATCACAAACATCCTTGCAACATATGCAAAACACCTGTCTCCACCATGTGTCGTCCCATCCTGTAAACTGTCGTCAAGATACTCCAACATAATGCCAACACATCTCTGCACACTGACGTCCCTCATGACTCGAACTAGTTGGGTAGCTAATCCAATTGTCGTGTTCTCATCACAAGAATGCACATCCTTATGTCATCCTCAGTGTTTCTCTGACTCCTGCTACATCTCAGACTCATAAAAAATTTGCTCTAACCCCATGCTCAGGTCCATGGAATCTCCATCCCATCTGCAACATGTCCATCTAGTCCATGGCCTTGTTGTACAAGAGTGCACAACTTCTCCATCGGCTCATACATACATCTCCATGTCACATCGGTCTCTGCACAACATCCCTGCCTTGGCACTCATCATAGGATGCCCATGAGTGACATCTCTACAAGTGCTCCTGCGTAATGTCCCTACATAAAACCATGCTCCATGTCTCCAACCTGATGTCCATGACTCTAGTTGTCCATGCTCTCCAACCAAGTAGACTCATCACAACATCTGGTCATTTGCATCCTAGTCTGCATATCTGTCATAAAGGAGCCTCCTCCAAGGCCCCTTGTCAAGGTGGTGCAGCCCCTTCCAATCAAGGTCCCTGCACCACCCTATCTCCAAGGTTGTCTACCGAGAAAGGAGGCTAGGAAGTTTCCTCCCTGACTCTCATCCACCCATGTATCAGATTGGTGCTGTGTCCTCAAGTATCTGTGCATAGCCTCAACCTCCTCACATGTACACCCAAGCTCACCAAGCTTGTCTTTCGTCAACTGAAAGTCATATATGCCCATAGCATACCTGCAAAACTCCACTATGCCAGCTGGATCTCTACCTTCATAATCCTCTCCAACCACTGCTTCTAAAGTAGTACTTGGACTTCCTTTATCTGCAACTCCATTGTGAAGATCTTTAGTATAAGATGTCTTTGTCAAGTGCTTCAAGATTCGTGAGATTGATCTCCCACTTGCTTCCTTCTTCCTCGCTCTCGCAACGAAGTCAATCAACTTCCTTTCCTTCGTTGTTTAAGTCATACTCCCAAGTCCTCTTTACTCCACATCCTCATGCTTCAAATTCAGATCTTTGGGATACAAAGTCATAGAATTCATCCTCGGTCTATACCCCAAGCAACTCCTCCTATTCATCAGAACCAACATAGTTCTCCCTTCAGCCGTGATCAAGAGGATGTCCCGGTCCACCATTGGTATGGTTTGTGCAAGCTTCATGAAATCTTGCCCCAACACCATAGAATGATCATCCATGTCCACGATCCTCAAGTCCAACTTTCCAAACCACGAGCCCACTCTCACCTGAGTGTTCTCCATCACACCAGTAACAACCTTCATTGTAGAGTTGACTGCTTTGAAAGCACTCCACTCTTTCTCCATCTCAGCTTTCTTCCCAAAGATTTTGCTGCCTTCTTGCTCAAGAAGCTATGAGTAGCCCCTATATCCACCAAAGCTGCAAATATTTTGCCTTTCACGGTCACCTGCACAAAACTCAGCTTCAAGGCATCACCTCCTTCTGTCAGCATTATCTTGTGTCTCACATTAACAACCTTCTTCAAAGTATCGGCCTCAGAAGTGTCCATTGGCTTATGCTCCAATTTGACATTCCTTCTCAGGTACTTCACTTCCTTGCTTGAATCTTCTAAGCAATTCGATCTTGGTTCAGCTTGACTCCCTTCAAGCTTGTCCTCCATCACATTTTGCTCAAGTGCACCAACCAAGTGCCCATTGACTACTTCCATAGAACTAAGCTTCTGAACATCCTCTGGATTGTCACGGTAGTAAGTCCCCGAACTGTCAATGTAGTCGAGCTCATCCTGCTCAATTACAACAACCTTCTTACCAAGAAGCTTCATCTTTATCTCCTCCTCAAGCTGCTTGATTTCGGTCTCCACCATGGCACTTTTCTCCCTTAATCGAGCTCTCTCATCCAAGAGCTCTCGAAGATCAAGACGATTCCGTTGGATCTCCTCATCAAGTTTCCTGAGTTCACCATCCATCGTACTTCCACATTGGCCCTTGAGTTCTTCAAGTTCTTTCCTTAGCTCCGAACAGCGCTCCCGAATCTTCATATTCTTGGCTTCATCGAAACCTAGTCAGAACTCCATCTACTCACTTGTTCCAACACTTTGTACTGGAAGACCTCACTGGCATTATGGCTAGATTCACTTGCCATAGGTTCTTCTACCATCTTTGCCATTCAACCTTCTTCACTATTCACCAGGTTCTTGCACAATTGAACCAGCTCTTGATTCCACTTGTCAGTGAGATCAACTTCCTTCACTTGTACTTCACCTGTCACCACTGTCACTTCACCAAGTTTTTTGCAAACTTGTCCTAGCGTCTGCAAAACTTGAACTTCCTTTCAAGTTTCAGCCTTTCTCTGATACCAACTGTCACGAAGTGCAGTTGTGTATCAACTTCAACACTTCAACATGAATACTAGTTCTGACCATCAGCTCTGATACCACTTGTCACATCCCTACACTAGCGGTAGTCTTTCAACCACTTATAGCGAGGTGTGGCACCATCGAACACTTTCTTTTCACCAATACTTATGTTCATGGACTACGCCTTAACATTCGATACTTAGTTTATTTTTCTTTACCAAGTATTAAGATTAGCCTTTATACTAATGAACACCCATACACATTCATTATCCACATCAATTAACACATATACACAATTGCAACAATATAAAGGGAGGGGCAACTCCCTGATATGAGTCTGCCCAATTTCAATATATTTTTCACTTTTATAAAAATACAAGTAATACCTTGGAAACCCCAAGTTTCATACTTGGACAAATTCCAGCGCGTGTCCTTGTCATTGGGTACCCACCTTGTGCACACCTTGCACGGTGGTCACCTTACAATCCACACTTAATTGATTTTCCAAGCTTGCCCAACTTGTGTGCATGGGCGTCCTCACCCGGGTCGCCTACCACTCTTGGTTGGTTCGTTGTGTCACCCAACTCGGTGTGCACGACTCGTCTGGAGGGCGCGCCTTCGTGCGACCCTCCACCCAACTCGCCTTCACCCGAAGCTTGCACGACCGTCGGGCGGGCGCGCCTTCGTGCAGCCCTCCACTTGAACTTGCCTTTACCTGAGTTTGCATGACTGTCGGGCATGCGCGCTTTCGTGCGGCCCTTCACTCGAACTCGCCTTCACCTGAGTTTGCATGACTTTCGGGCGGGCGCACCTTCGTGCGGCCCTCCACCCAAACTTGCCTTCACCTGAAGTCTTCACAACATGTTGGGCAGGCGCGCCTTCGTGCGACCCTCCACCCAACTCGTTAACTAACCCAACGTTTCTCCCGGACTCGCCTATAACCGGCGAACCGTACTTCCTGCCTGTGCGCGGTGTGCCCACCTGGGTCGCCTGTTCAACCGCACGACCACCCTTTGTGCAGGCCTGTCTGCCTGTCCAACCAAGTCACCTGAACACTGTCCTATCGTGCAGCTCGCCCGGCGTGCGGGCACATAGACCTGCGCCCACTCGCATTTCAACCAACACCTCTCCAACTCCTTCACATCTACTTGCCTTCACTTGGATGCTCGAACTTGTTGGATGATCGAATAATCTTGATTGATTGATTGCCTTCCGCTCTCCACTTGCTCGCATACATATATGCTTGGGTGGTGAGGTCGTGCCACTTAACCGACCTTCCAACCTTCATCCAACCGACTATCCAAACACTTGCTTGCTCGCCCGAGAGGTGGGTCAGCCCGCCCAACTTGTGGGACCACCCCTTCACAACGCGCCCATCGCAACTCTCCATTTGGTCGGTCCGCGGGTAACTCGCCCAACTTACCTCGTCATATAAACATACAACCAAACCTTCTCCATGCACATTTACACATCGCATTACCTTCGTTTGGCCGCAGCCCACTCGCCTTCGCATGGTGAAGTTCGCCTTGCCCGTTGCACGGACCGCAGGTCCTTACACTGTTTGTGTTATAACCCTCCTGCGAGCTATTAAAAGAGAAATAATAAAAATAAACGCAACACTATGTGTGTGTTATAATCCTCCTGCGAGCTATTAAAAGAGAAGGCACCCAAGTGTGCTGTGTGGATAGCTCAGAATTGGTCATGTTCAAGTCATTAGGGTAAGTATAAATCCATTCAAATGCCCAGGGTTTCGTATCCAGATTTGAGTTGCAAGTTTCGTTTTAATATATGGATAACCAAATGCATATTAGGAAGCAGTGTTTTGGAAACATTTTGATAAAGCGCAAACAGTTAATTTGTTAGCAGTTCCCAATTTTCTTCTCGATATGATGCACACTAGTTAATCCGTTATGCTAAGGAAAAGTATATTTTATAAGGCAACAAGGAATAGTTTGGAGCAGATGCAGACCATGGAAGAAGGATCCATGTACCAAACTCCCATTTTGGTGGGCCATGACCAAATTTCAAGGAAACGATTGCCATATCAAGCATGATGACAAAGCAATGTTTTAAGAAAATCTTGGCAGAATATCAATAATTGATTTTGATCTTTAGCCTCGGCCAAGTCTTCAGCAACAACACAGTTTCCATATACAAAATATTATCGTCTTGTTTTATGATTAAGCAAAACAATGTATTTAATTTTAATTAGAGATTTACTTGCTATTTTGGGACTTTTGTAATTAATGTTTTTCTAAAAACATGGTTATGGTTTTGTAAGTACTCTATAAAGTTGATAATGAAAGAAAACCAAGGGTTCAAATTTTGAGAAAGAATTGTAATCTGTGTATGTGCCCTATTTATGTTGGTTAATCATAGGTGACTAATAATCAAAAGAACGTAATATTTTGAAGCTAAGAATTCATGTGTTAACGTGCCCCAGTTTGTTTCTTAGTGAATGTTTTTCTTAATATTCACATCAAATGTATTTCTTCTATATGCTTGGATGAAGATATAAGTAGAATTCATTCTTTACTTTCATGCTCTGTCTTCTGCATTCAAGTATCACTCTTCCATCTAAACTGAAGAGAATTCATATTTGTCAGATGCTATATTTAAAAAGTTTTTGTTCCTTTTCTGCTTCCACTCTCAATAACAAACTTGTCTAAGGGTATGTCAACTATCATGTTCCTAGTTTCTGTGACTACAACCAACATCTTAGTGACCATTGATTAATTTGCAATCTCTCTGACTCCATGCCTAGGAATTCGATTTCTTTGCCTTACAATAGTTTTCAAAACCCTCCCAAGACCTAACCATTGTACTAGAAATACAACCAACTGTTGAGGTGACACTGGGTAGTTGAGTTGTAAAGGAGAGCCCTCTCCGGGTTGAAGGGGACAGCCTTCGACCCTAAAGTTTGTTTGAAAGAGTTCCTTAGATGTTTTTTCCTTTATAGCCAAGGGAAAAATTGTGAGTGATAACACATCTCAAGAGGGTTATTAAGGCCTACACATTAAGTTTGATTAAGTCGATGTTAACCATACTTAGTAACAAAATAAAATAACAACGAATTTCAATTGGCACAATTACAAGTAATAGTGATACATGAGCCATGACAATTTGTGTAGATTACATTATAATTCCAACAATCCGCTTAAGTTGAATAGGGACTGTAGAAATATGTCATTATAACACATCATCACCCCCTAAATGACAAGTCTTCCACACTAATATGTTGTTGCAAACTAGTGAAAAGAGGACCTTGATAGGATTTTGGTGAAGATATCTGCAAGTTGATCTTTAAAGGGAATAAAGATAGACACAATGTGTCCTAGAGCATAGAGGTGATAGATAAGAGCACAAAGATGGAAAAATAGTGCATCAAAGCTAAACATGTTTAGATTTATGAAGATCGATAATATGATGAATACGTTTGATTGTACTTTGATTGTCACAATAGAGAAGAGTGGGGCCCCTTTTAAGGAATGTCAGACCAGACAGTAACTCCTCAAAACAATTCGTTGATTCCATTTATGTTGGTGTTTATTATATACATGAGGGAGAGACTGTTCATTTCATCTCCCGGTGACTATTTATATTCTCTATTATTTATTTACATCATTTTTAGTTATTCACCTAATCCTGATGATTAGGTGTCGACATTCCGCCCCTTAATCTGAAGGGATGTTCGTGAGTCCAAGCATCGTTTTGAATCTTTCAAGATTTTCTCTTCCAAGTGCTTTGGTGAAGATGTCTGCAATTTGCTCGTTCATGGAACAATGGCGGAGATGGATTGTTTTGTCCTCAACATGATGTTGAATAAGATGATATTTAGTATTGATGTGCTTCGTTCGATCATGGAACTTTGGGTTCCTGGCCAACTTTATTGCAGAGGTGTTGTCAATCATGAGTGGAGTTGATTGTACTTGTTTTACCTACAAATCTTCAAGAATTTTCTTGAGCCACACAATTTATTTTTTTGCCTCAGCTGCTGCCATGTATTCTGCTTTTGTTGTGGAATATGTTGGAACTGATTGTTTGCATGATCTTTAGGAGACTGCTCCCGATCCAAGACTCATAGCATATCCTGAAGTAGATACCCCAGTTTCTTTGTCTCCATCGAAGTCTGAATTAGAGTATCCAATCAAGCTGAAGTCGTCAACTTGTGTATACTTGATTTCAAATCTTGAGTTCCCTTCAAGTACCTTAGAACTCTTTTTGCAGTAGACCAATGTCCCTCACAAGGCTTTTGCATAAACCTGGAGAGGATTCCAACAATAAACAAAATGTCTGGTCTGGTAGTAGTTAGGTAGTTGAGACTTCCTACAAGCTGTCTATACTTTGTTGCATCCTTAAATTCTGTTCCTTCAATAGATGTGAGCTTTAAGTTTTGTTCCATTGGAGTAGTAAGAGGATTGCATTATATCATGCCAAACCTGTTCAATAGATCTCCAATGTACTTCTTTTGAGAAAGAAATATGGACTTCGGATGTTGAGTTACTTCAATACCAAGATAGTAATGAACATAGTCCAAATCAGTCATTTCAAAACTTTTCCCCAATTCCTTCTTTATGGAGGCAATGTAGCTTTCATTGTTCCCTGTCATCAAAAGATCACCTACATATACCACAAGATATACAACTATTTTGCCAACTTTCTTGACAAATAAAGTTGCAGCATCAAGATCATAATGTTTGAAATTGAGTTTCAGAAGATGCTCAATTAGTCTTTCATACCAGGCTCGCGGTGATTGTTTGAGGCCATACAAGGATTTCACAAGTTTGCATAGTTTATGTTCATGTCCTTTCACAGCAAATCCTTCAGGCTAGGACATAAAAACATTCTCTTTTAGATATCCATTCAAGAAAGTAATTTTTACATCCATTTGATGGACTTTCTAACCGTTCTAAGCTGCTAGGGAAAAGAGTGTCCGAATGGTAGCCCATTTTGTTGTGGGGACAAAAGTCTCCTCATAATCGACCCCTTCCTTCTGTGCAAAACCTTTTGCCACAAGCTTGGCTTTGTGCTTTTCAAATGAGCCATAAGCTTTATACTTGTTCTTGTATACCCACTTGCAGCCAATTGGTTTGGTTCCTAATGGAGGATCAACCAGCTTCCAAGTGCCATTCTTAATGAGGGCATCATACTCCTTTTGCATCGCTTCTTTCCATTCATCATGAGAAGTAGCTTCTTTGAAGGAAGTTGGTTCAAAATCTGTAGACAAATTCAATTCACAATCATAATAAACATCCATATCAATAGGTGAATTAGAGTCATCTACATCACCTACATTTTGTCGGTTTGAATTTCTAGTTCCTGTCCTTCCAACCTCATCAGGATGAACACTTTCAAGTGTCTTTATCAGCCACTTTGGAGGACCTTTCTCAAATCGTCCAAGCTGCTTCGTTGATTGAGTTGGGACTGAATCAAGATTGAGTCTCCCAATTCTATCAATCAAATCACTTAAAGCATCATCTGTTGTTGGAGTTTCATGGGGGGGAGAGAGTTCTACAGAAGAATATTTCACATGTTGATCTAGTATAGGAATCCCCCCCTTCAAGATGTGGAATCTGATTATCAAATTCTTGAAATTATTTTTCATTTACGAATCTATCCAAAGATCAAGATGCCACTCAACAACATTGTCAGTTTTGGATGATTCAAGAAAAATTACATCTCTAGATACAACAAACGTTTTATTGACTTCATCATAGAGACGGTATGCTTTGGAGGTGATGTTTTACCAAAGGAATGTGCCCATACAACATTTCATATGGAGTCTTGTTTCTAATAGCATTAGATGGACATCTATTCTTTATATGTGTAGCGCATAGAATAGCATCAACCCAAAACATTGTTTTACATTTTTTTAAAAGAGCATGGAGCGTACCATATTTAATATTGTCCCATTCATTCTTTTAGCAACACCATTCTGTTGGGGATTATAAGGCATAGTTGTTTGATGTTTGATCCGATGTTCGCGAAGATAGTTTTCAAATTCATTTGATGTGTATTCTTTTCCATTATCAGTGCGAATACACCCAATATGGGATTGTGCATCATTTTCAATCCATTTGTGAAAGTTCTTGAATGTTTGAAAAGCATCAGATTTGTTCTTCAATAAATAAACCCAACACATTCTGGTGTAGTCATCAATAAATGTCATCATATATTTATTTCCATTTGCAAAAGGAACATGCATTGGACCACATAAATTTGAATGAATGAGTTCAAGTTTTCTATGTGCTCTTGAATGTGGATCATGAAAAGACTGTTTTCTATGCTTTCCTAGAATGCAAGCATCACATTGCTTAAATTTCCTAGGAATTGTAGGCAGACCAACAACACCATTTTTCTTCAATAAGCAGAGGTTGTCATATTTCAAATGTCCAAATCTAGCATGCCATAATAGAATTGATGGAAGTGTACCTTCTTCATAATGATAATTGTATGAGAAATGTTGTGCATGAGTAGAGGCACCTCGCAGCTTGAGAAGCCTTTCTTCTTCTATTCCCCTCATGACAAGTGAGTGGTCAGATGCTTTTCTCACCTCAAGCTTGCCATCAAACATATGAATGGAGTGACCTTGCTGGCGGATGTGGACCAAGGACAACAAGTTTCTCTACAGTTGTGGGAGATATAGAACATGATTCAGAAGGAATTCTAGAAGACCAGGCAATTTAAGCCTGATTGTGCCAAGCCCTAATGGCTTGATTTTGGATTGGTCTGCAAAGTATATTGCTCCATCAACATTTTCAATAAATTCTTCAAAAACATCTTTTCTATGAGTCGTGGCAAGTTTCCCCTGAATGAAGCAACCAATCATTTTTCCAAGAAGAAAGTGAAGCATTAAATAAATCTTCATTTACTCCAATATTACATTGTGCCACAACATAATGAGCGGATTCAGGTGCTTTACCTTTGTCTATGTCATTTTTTTACCTTTATGTTGGTTTCTTTGCTGCTCAATTTTGTCCCATGGTAACTTACATGTAGAGGCATCATGTGATCCATTCCTTTTGCAGTGTATGTAGTGCAAATATGACTTTTCTCCTTGAGAATGCCTGCCCCCCTTGCATCTAAAATATCTTCCTCTTCCTCTTTGACCACCTCTTCTGGAAGAATCTTGAGCAGGATTCTTTTCTTTATGAGCAAGGCACACAACCTCTTCAGAAGATTCAGGGGTTGTCTTCTTTCCAGAAACTTTCTCTCTTTCAGCAATTTTTTTCCAAGAGAGTCAAAGGTAATATCTTTGAGATTTCCATTTGCTTGCAATGACTCAAGATAATTGGAGTAAGTAGGATAAATTGCCTTGATAAAAGTGATAAGAGGAATATCCAATTCGATGTTAGTGGCTTGATATCATGCATTATTGTTAAATTGACAACTAGGGCCCAAACTCCATGTGGGTCAGCTTATTTCTGGCAGCTGATATTTTTATTGGAACCCTCTCGTCGAGAGGTGTAGGAATGATCCAAAGATCATCCGATTCCGATAAGTATTTATGGAGATATGAATTTATTTAGATTATAGTTTTATTACCAAGCCAACCAGCTCTTGTGTAGGCTCTAGAAGCCCAAACGTCATGTCTATTCATCATATACGTTTTAGTATAAATTGAAGAAGACTTGAGGTCATTTGGGCATGCACATTCTTCATGTGCTCTCCTCTCCACGTCTTGGGTTTTTGGAGAAGGAGAGACACTAATGAAGGATGCCCTAAAGATGATGCCCTAATGGATCGGTCATAATAACACAAGATCTGGCAACATGGTTTAAGGATCTATATGCAATCGTGAAGGAATAAAATACGTTGCTAGCCACAGCCAATAACCATATCATGCAGGCCCCAAAATCTGGCAGCGTAGTCTAAGAAATATGTGGACATATACATACGCAATCATTCTGGCATAAAGAGGAAAGCAGGTAACATACGTTGTTCATAATTATGAATAATATATGCAGTATCGTAGGCCATAATATAACGTAGCAACTACACACAGCAAGTGCATAAAGCCATCTCGCAGGAAAGTAGCAACTAAGCCGTAGTAATGAAATAATATGCCATCACGCAAGGCATAAAGATTATTAACACGCAGGCTGAGACACATACGTTGGGTCATAAATTTGTGGGCAATGGAGATAGATACGCTAGTCACTCATGATACCTCTACGCAGTTCATAGATGATATTCAACGCAGATATAAAGACCTATTTATAGACTGGTCAGATGTTGTTCACACAGAGATATATACAATGCTCCTGGAAACATATATATGCAAGCAATGGTGACAGTTGCACGCAGTTCAAACACAGTCATGGTAACGTTGTTCATAAGGCACTTATATGCTGTCATAAGGGAAGTCGTAGTCAAGACTTGAAGTTATATTAAGGAGTCACTGTAATTCACTGCCAGTAAAGGGAGGAGCCACAGTGAACTGCACTAAGCCTCAGTCACGAAGAAAGGAACCGTAGAAGGGTTTGACTACACCTAGTTTGGGTTTAAGGTGCAGTCACAACCTCATGGAGCAGGTGGATGGTGTCATTGCAGTGAGTTGGAGTCTCGACATTCTCGCATAAAGAATGGAAACAAGGAATGGTTGTAGTCTGGGCATAACATTCTCTCCCAACATATTACAGTCTCGGCACACCAGTCATGGAGAATATCTAGATGGTATCATTATAACAATGTCGGTCATAAGTACAATGGCTCAAGCAGTTGTAATGAAGACCAAACTTTCAGGTAGATCTCATGGATATGATAAAGAAGCAACAGTGAGGATCTCAGCATGATGATGGGCAGCATGATCATGGACATGGGCAGCATGATGATAATCATGATTAGTGTAGCATGCAGTGGTGCGGCAAGTAGATCAGATACAGCACTACGATAGGTGAAGCCATCACCTTGGAGAGAATTAGTTGAAGCAAAATGTCTTCAATTGATCTCATCATTATATGAAATGATCTATGCTAGATCTAGATAAGTAAAAGAGTTGACTTCTATTGTAAATGTACCATCTCTCTCTCTCTTTCTCTACTGAAATTTGAAGAACATAAAAGAAGAATTGATCAAGGGTTTCCCCACACATTGTGGGGTTTGTCCCTGGCTTGCACCATATCTTGTGTCCTCTTGCCTTGGCTTGTCTTCTGCGATTTATAGTTATGTTCTATCTGCAGTTTATCTTAATGCTGATGTGATTACCAACTATGAAAATTTAAATAAATTGCTCTAGAATAGAACATACCTAATCTTAACATGGTATCAGAGCTGAGGTGAAGAAAATGCCCAAGCAAGAGTAAAAGAGCAATCACCGAAGACAGTTGGGACAAGACAGAAGGATCAATGGGTTCCTCATAATTCACCTAGGGTGAAGTCAAAGCAAAGAATGTTATCAAAATGGCGCAGCGGAAGTTTCTGATGGCCCATCTAATGATCACTTCATTGGGAAGTTCGGATCTAAGGGTAGAAGGAAAGGCGGATGCCTTGTTGAAATAAGTTCGGCGGTTGTACATGGCAGAGACACATCTCTTGATGAAGATAACAATCATTCCTGGGACATCTTCAATGATCAAAATTATGACTAGTAATGCAGGTCATCAAGGAAATGGTCGACTCTTCCATGAAAGCAAGGAACCCTAGAATCCCTTTTATGTACCTGATCGCAAGAAGAACCCGATGTCCATCTCGGAAATGGAATTCAAAGGTTACAGTATGGCACTTATCGATGGAAAGGTACGTGTTTGAAAATATATCTTGCAAATTTGTTTTGAGTTCTGGGTTGTATCAAGTTGCAGGAAGTCCACTAGGGACCATGTACATTGACTCAGCATCGGAGGTCTATGAGTCAGATGGTCACTTGGATGCCTGAATTCAAAAAGGAGCATGAAGGTACATGTCTGAAATGTACCAAAGGAAAATATTATAAGGGGAACATTCCCCTCATGCAGCAGGTCCACAGGCTTGGAACAACCCGAGGAATTTAAGACTCATGATAGGGTATCTCATGTATACAGGTGGAAGAAAGCCCTCTATGGCTTGAAGCAAAACACCTCGGGCGTAGTATGAGAGGATTGATAGCTGTCTAATGCAGCTGAGACTCACTAGGAGTGAAACCGATCCAAACCATTACTCGAAGGTGTGGATGATAACCTCTCGTACCTGGTCCCTAGTCTGATAGGGCAGCCTCTCATTTATAGGAGATTAGAGGGGTGTTGGATTTCTGAATGTGGAAAGATAAGCTGCAAGCCTATGACTACCTCAAGGATCTTAACTTTCAGAAGTTATATGGTAGTGATGTTGGACCTGATTTGGGAAATGCCTCTGAGTTTCATAAACTCATTCGCGTTGATGTTCTTGGAGAACCTTCGTCCGGAATCTGTGTTGCAGTTAGCATGGTGAGCTCATATTTGGTTGAGCCTCACTGGATTGGTGCCAAGAATCTTCTAAGATATCTACAAGTCACAATCTCTCATGAATTGAGATACACTGCTGGAAATATGAAACCACATGATTATTCGAATGATAATTGGGCAGGCAGTATGGAGGATCATTAGAGCACTTCTCAGTGTTGTTTCTCTTTGGATTCTGCTTTGATATCATGGATGAGCAGGAAGCAGAAGTCAATTGTTGTAAGCACCGTCAAGACTGGATACATATCTACGAGTATGATCTCGTATGAAGCTGTCTGGATGGGGAAGCTCTTTAGTGAGCTGTTTTGATCTCATACCACTGTGATTCTCTGTAACAACCAGAGGTGGGATGCGATTATTGAGGAATCCCGTATTCTTCGACTACTCCAACAGATAGACATCATCTGGGATATGGTAAGTCGATGAGCAAGGAAGCTCCATTGCACTAAGATGATGTACAGGACAAAGCCCCGAGGAAAGATCAAATTTGTGATTTTCCAAAACGACTTGGAGTCGTCGAGAGACCTTTGTAAAAAGAGTCCTGCATGTTGCATACATTGAGCTCTGGGAGCTCTGGGGGGCTTGCAGTTCTACTAGAGCAACATACGACCACAGGGCAACTCACCCTTCCCTGGTGGTGCGCACTGGAACAAGATGATTCGCTCTCTTGTGGGACAAGATGATTCACTCTCTTGTGTAGCAGGATGATTAGTTCTCCTATGAGGCCTGGATTGATGTGTTCTCCATGGCAGCCTGGATTGATGTGTTCTCCATGGCGATTGTCGCAGAATTGATGTGTTCTCCTGTGAGGACAGGATTGATTAATTTCTCCTGTCGAGGCATCCTACCCATGCAGTTTGGGACTCATGGGAAGTACCTCTCATCTAATCAATGAGTAGGGAAATGAAGTTAGGGACCATAGTAGTACCGATGACCGGCTCGTTGTTATCTACCTACATCCCTACGCTAGGAATGACCTCCCATTTTGAATCTGGAGATCAATGATATGGATCTGCGGGACCAGTGGTAGGAAGTTGTAACATAACTATTAGTACGCTGACTTCGGGTCGGCTGAGACTGGTCTGGGACAAGTAGTACATACTCCGAGACTGACTTCGTGTCAGTGCAGGACTGGTCTGGGACCAGTGAGAGTCGTACATACTATGACGCTGACTTCGGGTCGGTTGAGACTGGTCTAGGATCAGTAGTACACTCTCTGAGCCTGCGATACTGGTCTGGGACCAGTGGTAGGAGTTGTGCATACTATGACGCTGACTTCGGGTCGGTTGAGACTGGTCTGGGACCAATGGTACATACTCTGAAACTGACTTCGTGTCAGTGCAGTACTGGTCTAGGACCAGTGAGAGTGGTACATACTATGACGCGGACTTCGGGTCCACTGAGACTGGTCTCAGACCAGTGGTACACTCTCTGAGACTGCGATACAAGTCTGGGACCAGGAGTGGCACCTACTATGACGCTGACTTTGGGTCAGTTGAGACTGGTCTGGGACTAGTGTACACACTCTGAGTCTGACTTCAGTTTAGTGGAGAATGGTATGAGACATTCTCGATCAATTCTTCTTCTTCATAGTTCAGCGGGATGAGCAGAGTAGAGCCAGCAAAGCAGAGCTAGCAAAGCTGAGCTGAGCTGAGCAGAGCTAAGCAGAGCAGAGCTAGCAGAGCTGAAGTGTATTAACCTAGAGCAATGATTAAAAAATGGGAAGCGAAAGTGTATTAAACTGGAGCAGTGTATTAAGACTGATTGTATTAAAAAATGGGAAGCGAAGGTGTGCGATATGGCGGTATGTAACATAAAACGTAGCATAGAATACGACCAACCAAACTGGGCGCAGGATATGGATGTGGAGTATGGGGATAAACCACAGTCCATGCAGCCACAACCGAACTCAAGCCCATTCAAAATAGTAACACACCATTCCAGCGTATCACCTCCATGCTCAATGCACCATTCTGTCAATTAGAAACAAAATGAAATCCAGGCTTACCACTCTTCCAATTCTTGCTCACTAGTCTCCTGGAGCAATGAAGAAAACCGTTCGCCAACCACTCTTCGAGACTGGATTTACAGTCGCCGGAACGCTCTCCTTGCTTCCACCCGCGATCGACACTCCATCTCACACCTTGATCAGCAGAGGATGCTGCGACTGGTGGCTTCCAATGACAAATCCTCTATTTCTAGAATATCTAGATGTTGCCAGAAGCATTAGAGGATTTGTCAGTTAGTATTACGTTTGACAGAAAACTCAGCACATGCAAGGAAGATTATAGAGTAGAGCAACGTATTATATGAGGGTGATTATGAATAAAAAACGGTTAGAGAAGAGCAGAGGAGCAGCGCTCTGTATGCAAGGTAGAACATAGCCAGAATAGGGAGTTACAAAGCAAAGGAAAGCCAAAAATGGCACTGGCTCTGATACCATGTCAGACCAAGCAGTAACTCCTCAAAACAATTCGTTGATTTCATTTAGGTTGGTGTTTATTATATACATGAGGGAGAGACTGTTCATTTCATCTTGATCTGAAAATCACTCGTGAGTGATCTCAGTTAAATAATTAATGAATGAAGGTATTACAGACTCATGTGCTGGGGTGTGTCTATGTTATTTTAGGCAATGGATCGCTCAGATTGCAAAATACATAGACACTGGAAAATGGAAAACAGTAAGGGAAACACAGTAAGCAAATACAAGAACACAACACATTAATAAAGAGTTCACCCTATTCTCCAGGGCTACGTCTCTAGTCCAGCTTTCAGTGGTGGCCTTCTTTTATTGTGTCTTTAAAGCAAAGATTTACAATGAGGAGCTCAACTTGAGTCTCCTAAAACAAATAATGCTTGGTAGGGTGGTTCTTGGATTCCCCAAGCCACTAGAGTGCACAGACTCTTTTCTTACCAAGTCTCAACCTCTCTGGTCTTCAATGGGATGAATCCAATGTGGTGCTCAATTCCCGACAGATGTCCTCACAGGGATCGCTTGAACCTCTCAAGCCTTTTCTCTGCTCGATGCTGCCTTACGCTGCAGGTCAGCTTGGCTCTTTGTTTCTTTTCTGCCTCTTGCTTTACTATCTCTCTCGTCTTTTTTTCCCACTATTCTCTTCTCTGATTCTTCCTTGTTTAGTTTTCTGTATGTTCATGGCTTAAAGCCAATATGTTCTTGATTTTTCACTTCCTCTTCCACCCCTTCAGTTTGCTTGCTGTTGTTCGTTTGGAGTTCCCTACCTTTGCGTCATCACCAACGTCCCACAGGGAAGTGGCCACTTGTCCTCTCATGAACTGCGCCAGCTCTTCCTCAACGGTTCAATATTTTGGTTACGCTGTGTAATGATTCATCCGGCAACTCAGTGGTCAAATCGGACTTCAGACTTTTATATGTCGCGGCTTAATTCCCCCGTCAAATCTGGTTTCCCATCGGGCGCAATCTTTGTCATCAGATCTAGAGCCCCCATATCCTTCGGTGTTCCTCTTATCACACGGTTGACTTGCTCAACTATTAGCCTGTGATGAGAGGTGGTTTTCTCTCTCATCCGCTGCACACGTGTCGTGCAATGTATGGAATCACTCGTTTTCTGCCAAATCCGCTTACCACCCAATATGCCTCCGATATTCCATCGGTTTTGGAGTGCGGGGCCCACCTTTTTCTTTAGCGCTTTCCCTACGGTCTCCCAACTTCCCATGTGACCGAACGCTTGCGGCCTTAACTTCTCGAGGGGTTTTTCCCAGCGAAATCATAAACGGCCTCTGTTTTCCGATCCGGAGTTCCTAACTGCCAGTTTGCATCCTACGCGGACTCCATGGGCCTCGGTCAATGCGCTTTGGCCAAGGTCCTCATCATTCCTTGCTGGCTACAAACTACCACTGTCTAGAGGTCTTCCTGATAGCTCTTTGTTCATAAATTTTTAAGTCTATCTAATTTGATACAGTCATAGCACTTTGCTAGCTTTTATGGATCCAATTCAGATCACGACCTTCCCTCTGAAAATGCTTTTGGACCACCAAAAGTTAGTTTTCAAGCATCGACTAAGTAAGGGTACAATTGTCTCACTTGTCCAATCTCTATCCACTTTGCACTGCTCAGCTCTGAACCCTTGAGCCCAATTCTGAGGTACTCAACATCTCCCCTGCACGTTGTCCTCACCTTCCTGTCCAAAACTGTGTCTTCCTACAATTCATTAAGATATTCAGGTAGCAGGTCATCAATAGAAGGCAATTGACTTTGCTCTGCGGGATCTTCAATTAGCGAAGGTTCAAACAATATCAAGCAATATGCATTTATGACTAAGTAGATGTGCATGTAAGCTGGTAGATCAAGGTGAAAATCATTCTCACCAATATTCTCAAGTATTTTGAAGGGTCCATACTTGATAGGCTTTACCTTTTTACCTTCACCTTGCATCCTGTCTTTGTTGATATACAGCCAGACTTGGTCACCAACTTGGAAACTATGCTGCATCTGCTGCTTGTCATGCGTTGCCTTGTATTTGGCTTGGCTCCTTTCCAGTTTTTCCTGTACTGCCTAGTGGATCTCTTGGATTTGTTCATTGAACCTAGTTTCCCTATCCACATCATTGTGTCCCTCAACTATGGTGTCTTTACCAAAGACAAAATCCAAAGGAGACCTTGGTGTGAAACCAAAACAGGTCTCAAAAGGAGATCTCTATGTAGAAGAATGTTTTGCTCTATTGTAATCATGTTGCACATAACATAAATGTTCATCCCAAAGCTTAGGATGCTTGCTGCAATATCCCCTGAGTAACTGGATCACTTTCCTATTAACTACTTTTGTCTGGCCATCAGTTTGTGGATGAAAAGTTGTGCTTTTCTTCAGTTTGGTGTCCATCAGTTCCCACAAACTTAACCAAAACTTCCCCACAAATCAGGTGTCTTGATCAGATACAATGGAAGTGGATAATCCAAAATGAACCCATACATGTTGAAAGAACAGTTTTGCAGTTTGTTCAGTTGTAATCTGTTTATTACAAGGTACCAAAATACACATTTTGTTGAACCTATCCACAACAACATACAAATAATCATGACCTTTCTAAGATTTAGGTAGTCCTCCAACAAAATCCATGGAAACACTTTCGAAAGGGTGAGAAGGAAATGGTAATGGAGCGTACAAGCCTAGTTTTCTATTGTTGGGCTTGCTTTTAGCACACTTAGTACACCCTCTTACATATCTAGAAACTATCTCGTTCATTTTTGGCCAATAAAAAAATCTTTGCAACTGTGCAACTTTTTTACTTACCCCAAAGTGAACTGATATTAGAGAAGTGTGTGCTTCTCAAATTATCTTTACTCTTTCAGTTTGTGGAATGCATAACTTCACACAATGATACAAGAGTCAGTCCTTTAAATGATAATCCAATTCTTCTACTCGTTTTCCTTGACTTAAATTTGCATATACATCTTTAAAGTCCATATCTTGAGCACATTGTTCAATGTAACTCTCATGTAACACAAAATTATGCTTAAGTATAGTAGATGCATTTATAATGGGTCTTAATAACATATTTGCAACTTTGTTATGTATGCCCTTCTTATATCTGATGACTAAATGAAACTATTATAGAAAACCCATCCATCTATAGTGTCTTGATTGCTGCAACTTAGTTTGGGAGTGTAGATACTGAAGTGGTTGATGATCAGTATGTATTACTGTCTCTTTTCCCATTAAGTAATGTCTCCACTTTTTCACACTCTGTACTAATGCATACAATTCTTTATCATATGTAGGATAGTTAACTACTGTTGAATTAAATGTCTCATAATGATAACATATGGGTTTACTGTGCTGTGTCAACACTGCTCCCATGGCATAGTCACTAGCATCTGTTTGGATCTCAAATGGTTTTTGAAGTTCAGGCAGTGCTAGTACAGGTGTTGTACTAATCTTTTCTTTCAAGGTGTCGAAGGTTTTCTGCTATTTGCATCCCCACTGAAACACCTTGTTCAATCCTGTTAAAGCATGTAAGGGAGCTGCAATTGAGGAAAAGTTAGAAATGAACTTTCTCCAATATTGTGTTGCTCCTAAGAAGATTCTAACTTCTGTAGCAGATTTGGGTTTAGGCCAGTTCACAATTACTGCCACTTTAGAGGGATCTATCTTCAATTCACCACCCCATACTATATGACCCAAATAATTCAAAGATGTTTTGCCAAATTCACATTTTGAGAGTTTAACATAAAGTTTTTCTCTTTTCAAAACATATAGTGTCTGCTTAACATGCTTTAAGTGTTATTCCCACGTTTTGCTAAATATCAGAATGTCATCCAGATACACAATAACAAAATCATCAAGAAAATGTCTGAGTACATCATTCATTAATCTCATGAAAGTAGAAGAAGCATTAGTTAAGCCAAAAGGCATAACAAGCCACTCATACAATCCCTGCTTTTTTTTTAAAGCAGTTTTCCATGCATCTTGTTCTACAACTCTGACCTGATGGTATCCACTATGCAAGTCTAGCTTGGAGAAATAAACAACTTCTTTCAATTGATCTAAAAGATCATCTATGGGAGGAAGGGATAACGATTTTTTATTGTTATCTTATTCAATGCTCGGTAATCAATGCACATTCTCGATGAGCCATCTTTCTTTCTCACCAAAATGATCGGTGACCCACATGGTGATGTGCTAGGTCTGATGAACCCTTTCTCGAGCAACTCCTGCACCTACTTCTTGATTTCTGCATTCTCTAAAGTGGACAACCTTTTATACCGGTGGTTGCAATAGTTGTTTCATCTCCCGAGTCTGACCCCAAATTTTTCTAAATAGCTGCAGCAGTCTTCTTCTTCTTACCCTCGAACTTCGTAGGTCTTAGCTCTGGATGCAGAATCCAATAATGCTCATCATCATGCCTATCCTTTTTATAGTGAGTGCATGAAGCCTTGCTTTTCTGTGCAGTGTTAGCCTTCCTTGCTTTCCATTCCTGCTTTCTTTTCTCCTTATTCTTCCTTGTAGTGGGTTGGGATGGTCCCCCAACTTCTGGAATTCCATTCTTTCCTCTAGCTTCTAGATGAGTAGCTTGAACAGATGCCTCATCTATACTAGTGGGATTAAACATGAGGATGGTATGCCTCATGTAGCTATGTTGACCACGAGTGTACTTCAACAGAGCCTCAGGTGAGTCTAATGAGATTCCTAGAATCAATGCCCTCTTTCTAAATTCTTGAGTGTATCCCTGTACACTTTTCCCTTTCAACTATCGAAGAGTTTGCCAGCTCATCATGGCTTGCTGCATGTAGGCCAATGGATATAATTTCTTTTTTATTGCAGAAACAAATTCACTCTAGACAGAGATAGTCTTACCATGTCTTTTTATGTCAGCTTGGGTCCTACCTTCCCACCAAACTAAGGTAGTGCCTCCAAGGCGTAGGCTTGCCAACTGAATCTTACTCTTGTCCGAATAGATATTCTGCACTCTACAATAAACATCAATTTGTCTAATCCAATTGTCTAGTTTTTCTGCATTCAACTCTCCATCATATATTGGTAAATCAAATTTAACATCCAGTTTAATCAAAGATGCCTTCTTTTTATGTTTAGGGCTATTAGGAGGTGGGAGAAATATTTCTTCTTTCCCCTTGCCTTTTGAGTGGTCATGGAAGTGAGACTCATCTTCTCCTTTATCTTGTTTGGAGCCTGATGAATCTTCATCTTTGTGTTTTCTAAAATCCCTATACATTTCCTCTACCATGGACTTTATGGCTAGGAAACTATCTAGGAATTGAGGGTCTAGCCCCATAGAACCTTCCTCTGACATTGTCTTCCAAGATAGACTCTCCCAATTTCAAGATTAGTTTCAACCAACTCTCCTCCTAAATTGAGCTTTAATCTAGTTAGCATTCAACAGCTAAATCCAACACAAGCTTATCTAACCTTAACAGCCTAGAGCTCTAATACCACTTGATCTGAAAATCACTCGTGAGTGATCTCAATTAAGTAATTAATGAATGAAGGTATTACATACTCATGTGCTGGTGTGTGTCTATGTTATTTTAGGCAACGGATTGATCAGATTGCAAAATACACAGACACTGGAAAATGGAAAATAGTAAGGGAAACGCAATAAGCAAATACAAGAACACAACACATTAATAAGGAGTTCACCCTATTCTCCAGGGCTATGTCTCCAGTCCAGCTTTCACTGGTGGCCTTATTTTATTGTGTCTTTAAAGCAGAGATTTACAATGAGGAGCTCAAATTGAGTCTCCTGAAACAGATAATGCTTGGTAGGGTGGTTCTTGGATTCCCCAAGCCACTAGAGTGCACAAACTCTTTCCTTACCAAGTCTCGACCTCTCTGGTCTTCAATGGGATGAGTCCAATGTGGTGCTCAATTCCTGACAGATGTCCTCACAGGGATCGCTTGAACCTCTCAAGCCTTTTGTCTGCTCGATGCTGCCTTACGCTACAGGTCAGCTCGGTTCTCTGTTTCTTTTCTTCCTCTTGCTTTACTGTCTCTCTCGTCTTTTTTTCCCACTGTTCTCATCTATGCTTCCTCGTTCACTTTTCTATTTGTTCATGGCTTAAAGCCAATCTGTTCTTGACTGTTCACTTCCTCTTCCACCCCTTCGGATCACCTGCTGCTGTTCGTTTGGAGTTCCCTGCCTCTGCGTCATCACCAACATCCCACTGGGAAGTGGCCAGTTGTCCTCTCACGAACGGCGCCAGCTCTTCCTCAACGGTTTGGTATTTCGGTTACGGTATGTAATGATTCATCTACCAACTCAGCAGTCAAATTGGACTTCATACTTTTATATGTTGCGGCTTAATTCCCCCATCACATCCAGTTTCCCATCGGGCACAATCTCTGTCGTCAGATCTGGAGCCCCTAGATCCTATAGTGTTCGCTCTTATCGCGTGGTTGACTTGCTCGAGCGTTAGCCCACGATGAGAGGCGATTTTCTCTCTCATCCGCCGGACACGCTTTGTGCAATGTATGGAATCGCTCGTTTTCTGCCAAATCTGCTTACCGCCCAATATGCCTCTGATATTCTACCAGTTTTGGAGCTCAGGGCCCACCTTTTGCTTTAGCGCTTTCCCTCAGTCTCCTGGCTTCCCATGCGACTGAGCGCTCGGGGCCTTTCCTTCTTGAGGGATTTTTCCCAGCGATGCACATCAGAAACTGCCTATGTTTTCCGATCTTTCTTGAATCTTTCAAGATTAAGAATGTTGTTGAGCGGAAGCTTGATCACTTAGATAGATTCAAGAATGAAAATTATTTTTAAGAGTTCGATAATGAGATTACACAACTTGAAGAGGGGATCCCTATATTGGATCAACATGCAGAATATCCTTCTGAAACACTCTTTCCCCCTCATGAAGCTCCAACCATTGATTAAAATAGACACTTTGAGTGATGTGATTGAGAGAATTGGGAGGCTAAATCTTGATTTAGCCCCATCTCAACCAACTGAGTAGCATGGGAAATCCCAGAAAGTTCCTCCAAAATGGCTAACAAAGACACTTGAAAGTGTTCATCTTGAAGAGGTTGGAAAGACAGGGACAAGAAGCTTTGCTAGACATAATGGAGGTGATGTAGACGATTGTAATTCGCTTGTTGATATGGATGTTTCTTATGATTGTGAACTAATTTTGTCTACATATTTCAAACCAACATCCTTCAAAGAAGTCACTTCTCATGATGAATGGGAAGAAGCAATGTAGAAAGAATATAATGCTTTAATAAAGAATGTCACCTGGAAGCTGGTTGATCCTCCATTGGGAACCAAACCAATAGGCTGCAAGTGCGTCTTCAAGAAAAAGTATAAAGCATATGGCTCACTTGACAAGCATAAAGCTAGGCTCATGGAGAAATGTTTTGCATAGAAGGAAGGGGTTGATTATGGGGAGGATTTTGTCCCCATAGAAAAATGGGATACCATCTCAACACTCTTTGCCTTGGCAACTCAAAACAGTTGGAAATTCCATCAAATGTGTAAAAATTTCTTTCTTGAATGACGATTTGAAAGAGAATGTTTTTATGTCCCAAATAGAAGGATTTATTATGAAGGGTTAGGAACACAAAGTATACAAGCTTTTCAAATCCTTATATGGCCTCAAACAAGTATTGTGGGACTAGTACGATAAATTGACTAAGCATCTTCTAAAACTCAATTTCAAACATTATGATCTTGATGGTGCAACTTTGTTTGTGAAGAAAGTTGGAAAAACAGTTGTATACTTGTGGTGTACATAGATGATCATTTTATGGCATGGAAAAAAGATAACTACATTGCATCCATAAACAAAGAATTGAGGAAAGGTTTTGAAATGATAGATTTGAGATATGTTCACTATGATCTTGGTATTGAAGTAACCCAACATCTGAAGTTTATATTCCTCTCTTAGAAGAAGTATATTGGAGACTTTTTGAATAGGTTTGACATGTCTAAGTGCAATCCTTTTACCACTCCGATTAAACAAAATTTAAATCTCACATCCACTGAAGGAAAAGAATTTGAGGATACAACAAAGTACAGAAAACTTGCAGGAAGTCTCAACTACCTAACTACTACTAGACTAGGCATTTCATTTGTTGTTGGAATCCTCTCCAGGTTTATAAAAAATAATTGTGAGGGTCATTGGTTTAATACAAAAAGAGCTATATAGTACTTAAAGGGAACTCAAGACTTTGGACTTAAGTATACATAGGTGGATGACTTCAGCTTGATTGGATACTCTGATTTGGATTTTGATGGATATAAAGAAAATAGAGTATCTACTTCAGGTTATGTTATGAGCCTTGGATCAAGAATTTTCTCCTAGAGGTCATGCAAATAGTCATTTCCAGTAGATTCCACAACTGAGGCAAAATATGTGGCAGCAGCTGAAGCAAGGATGGAAATTGTGTGGCTCTAGAAAATTCTAGAAAACTCGCAGGAGAAAACAATGCATTCAACTCCTCATTTTATCCACAAAACTTATGCAATAAAGTTGGCCAAGAACCCAAAGTTCCATGGTCAAACCAAGCACATTAATACAAAGTATCATCTGATTCAACATCACGTTGATGCCAAGACTATCCATCTATGACATTGTTCCACAAACGAGCAGATTGCAGAAATCTTCACCAAAGCACTTCAAAGAGAAAAGTTTGAAATATTCAGAATGATGCTTGGACTCACCAACATCCCTTCATATTAAAGGGGGGGGAATGTAACACCTATTCTTTAGGATTAGGAAATTAATGTAAATATTGTAAATAGGAAAATAAGGAAACCTTGGAAGATGAATATGAATAGTCTCCCTCTCCTTGCATATATTATTGATTTCTCTTAATGAAATACAAATTTGTGGAGCTACCTAATGCCTGGACTGACAATGAGGATATCATTTAGATATACAACCATAAACAAGCTGGTGAAAGGCTGTAAGATGTCATCCATCAACCTCATAAAAGTTGCAGGGGCATTTGTACACTTGAAGGGCATGACCAATCACTTAGAGAGACCCTCCTTGGACTTGAAGGTGATCTTCCATACATCCATGGGTTCTATTAGAACTTGGTGATAACTTGACTTCAAACTAATCTTGTTGAATGACTTAGCCCCCTTGAACTGGTTAAGAAGGTCATCAATCCATGGGATTGGGTACATGTTCCTGACTATTATTTTGTTTAGTGTTCAATAATCAATGCAGAGTCTCCAAGTCCCATATTTCTTCAGTACAAGTATAATTGGGCTCCCACAAGGTGAGGAACTTGGTTAGATGTGCCTTTTTAATAGAAACTCCTGGATCTGCTACTTGATTTCCTTATTTTCTAGAAGAGAGTAGATGTAGATTATCCCATTAGTTAGAGGTGGCCCGAGGGTCAGGTCGATCAAATTCTTGACCTAACAATGAAAAGGTATCCCTATTGGTGACAAGAAGATGTCCTTATACTCTTCCATGATATTATCTACTTGGTTTTTCTACACAGAGGAGCCCTTTCTAGGGGCCATGGATGTGGTCATGATATTCCCCTTACTTTGAGATTGAATCATGAAGAAAACAAATTTCCCATTCTAGGAGATGATCTTACTACATTTCTTAGTAGAGATCAAAGAAATGGTGATAGGGAAGGCTACCTCTGGTATCCTGTATAGTATTCTACCCAAATAAATCATAACAGTACAAGGATTGGACTCATACAAAACATGACACTTCCACAAGTATGGTTAGCTTAATAAAACATAAAAAACTTCAAGGGGAGAAACATCACATAATACTTCATTTGTGTAAGTCTTTATGTTTTAGGGCAGGCGACTCTTCTAGTTGGCACAAAGATCTTTCCCTTGGTAGAGTCACTAGATGGTGTATGGTTACGGGTATGGTGTTATCAATCGACCCAACCGCTTAACAACCTCTACTGAGATGAGTTTATGTTGACTCCCGCTATCGAAAATGAACTACAATGGAGCACCCTTCACCAAAATCTCTGAGTGGAAGGGACGTTCAACCTCCTCCGGATCTAAAGCCTCACTTTTCTTTACCTTAGTGGTGGAAACGGGGACACTAGATTCTACATCAATGATCTATTTCCCCTTGTCGAGTTATGGCATAGATTCAGAACATGCATCTGAATACGAAGCTTTCAGCTTGACCACCAATGACTGCTTTACACAACATTCATTTTTGTTGTGACTGGGGCTCTTATGGCACTGTTGTGCTATTCAACAACCCCCCATTTATTAATGATAATAGCTAATATTACATTAATAAATGGGTATCCTTTAAAAAAATCCACAAAAAACAAAAATTAGCATTTAGGCATTTCTTTTTATTTTTGGAATAAAGCAAAGATATCAATCAACACCCCCCTTTTTGTTTAGAGGATTACTAAATGCTTACCTTCCCACATACAGCATGATTAAGCACCATCAAAAGACATTTCTAACCCTCCAAATCAAGTAAAATGATTGAAAAAGGACTCTATGCTCGAAACTATCATAAATATGACATAAACTAAGTCCTTAAGCTTTTTTCCTCAAAAATCTTTGTCTCGCATCGCATGTCGTCATTCATAAAGGACTTGCCTTAAAAAGGTTATTTTGAAACATGCAAGATGCGAAATTGCGATGGTGTTATAACCTTTATCGCATCACATTTCAGGCATTCAAATGAACACTGCAAACTTACCACCAGCCGATATTGCGAAATGCGATCAAGACATGGACCCACTCCTTAAATATATCATAAGCAAATATTTTAGTTCCACCACTCATTAAAAAGGGTCTTTTACATAGAAAGACCAGGAAAGTAGCTACGTTTTGAAACGATTAATGAGTGTCTCACATCTCGCATCTCACAGAAACACGGTAGGAGGTAATAAAGGCGAAAAGGAATAATGCGATATTGCGATCTGCGATATTGCTTCGCAAATCGCTCAATCACCATCATCACAGTTCAAAGGCTCGCCACCCTAGAAGCTTTCTTCCCATTT
>APFE031114476.1:0-45473 GCA_000404065.3 Pinus taeda
CCAGAGTCAACAACCGTTACCTTATAATGCTTATATGGAGGGACCTCACAGTTAGTCCGAAAGTTCTCTTGCCTATGACCCGTTTAGTTAGTTACATAATCCATTCTTATCTTCTCTTGATTTACCATGTTTAGCAAAGCTGACTAATGACACCATTTGAAATGATCCTTGGTGGCCACCTATACCCACAAAGTTACCGTCTAATATTTCAAAATTTGAAGGAAAACCTGGAGAGAATCCATCCACCCATATTACCACTTACCATTTGTGGTGTTCATAAAATTCTTTAGTAGGTGATTCCATCAAATTATGCTTGTTCCAACATACATTAACTGGAGATGCTGCCAAATGGTACATTGAATTGGATACCACATCTTACAATGATTTTTCATCCTAGACCCAAACTCTTTTAACCCATTTCCAATTACCTATGATGTATGACACTGATTCTGATCTTTTGTCTAATTTTAAACAAGATGATGCCACCTTAATTTCCGATCATATATATGAGTGGCAACATCGCAAGAGGTTGGTTAGTGTAACAACCCAGGTTAAAGTTCGTGTAATAAAGGATAATAAAGGTAAAACTAGACCAAGGTCATGGGACACGTATTCCAAGATGAATGTTGGGAAAAGCACTCTAGTGGGCATTACTTTTGGTTTATTTATGGATAATGAAATTGGAAAGGGTATTGGAAAAGGAAAAGTGACATTAATTGGCATTTATTTTTGAAATAAAGGAAAATAGGAGAAATGGAAGGTGAAGAGACACAAATTTACATGAGAGAGAAATTAGAAGGAAAATGACGAAAATAGAGGCCTCATTGATAACAAGGCTTCTAAGGATCAGTTCAAAGATTTTGTTGGTTAACCTTTTGCTAGTTTTGTTTTGGAGTTAGTGAGAAAGAGAGAAAGCGAACCAAGAGGAAAAGGACAAGCAAGGGTAAACAAGTAAAGGAAGGAAAATCACAAGCAAGAGCAAGCAAGGAAAGCAAAGGAAGCAAGGTGAAGGTTGGAACAACAACTTCAACATGAATACTTTGCATGTAATAGGTTGCATGTGTGATTTCCTAGCTGTGTGAATGTATGGTACATGCAATCATTTTTTTGGTTCATTTGCTGCCAATGGTATGGGTTTTATTGGGTTTGACAATTGTTTCAATGTTGCCTTACTATTTCTTAGATAGCCATGGTGTGATGGGATTCATTTATTGGTTGAGCTTTGTATTTCCAAAAGGTTTTGGAACTGGGTGAGGTGGTCTAAGGAAAATTCCCAAGGGTTTGGGGTGGAGATGGTTTTCTCTGGGAAGCCCTTGACAAGTGGGTGGAGATGGGAAAATTCCTTAAGGTACGGTGAAGGAATTCAGAGGAATTCAAGCTTGTTTAATATTTTGATCTCTTGACCGGTTTTGGTGACATCGCGGTAGTTTGATGGTGGAGGTGGTTTAACCTTTGGATTCCCTTGGTTGTTTATGTCTTGGTTTATCCCATGAGATCCCACATTCATGCCTAGAATATGGCACATGGGTGATTGGTTGAAAGAAATATTTGGTTCAGCTTAATCCCCATGATCGGGTGGTACGTGGAAATCCCTAAATTCGTTGCCTTTTGCATATGTTAATAAGAGTTATTTTCCTATTGTGATTCATGAGCATTTATACTTGTTATTATGTGGCTTTGAAGGTTGTTCTATCATGGTTAATATTCTGATTATATGTTGGTTATAAGCATGGTTCTATAATATGTTCTAATTATGACTCTTGTTTATTCTTTCATAAGTTAATGAATGGTTGACGAATGCATGGGCTAAAAAGTGTGGCTGGAGCTACTTGAGAGGGAATTAGACCTTCTCAGTGATTCACAACTAAAGAACATAGATTTACACTCAGATATGCATCCATGACATGTAGCTTACATGTTTACCATGTGTTTGATGAAATGTTTAGTATGTTCTAACAAGTCTAGGTCATGTTTTCTTACTCAAGTTTGAATGTTTAGCTTTGTTTACATGTCTATTATAACTCTGGAAAGTTTGAGGCAGTTTTGGGAAGTGGTCTGGAAGTTGGCCTGGAATTGTGGCTTAGATCTCCAGACTACACCCTCTGAATTATGAAAGTTGGGTCACATCTACATGGAGGAAGTTTTGTGCATGTGGTTGGAGGCCTATAACAATGCCCAGGCCTTGTCATACATGTGGTTGGCGATCCAGGGTAGTGAAACAAGGTTCTATATTAGGGATTGACCACTTGGGTGTTTCTTCATCTCTTGGGTGATCTGTAGTTCTTGTAGGATGTCAGTTTGTGGTTAATAAGTCTCGGTAGTTGGCCCCACTTCCTTAGCTAGAAATAGGAGGTTAGGTCATGTCATAATGGCACTTTGCTTCATATTTACCCATAGGGCTTGTAAAAGCAGGTAAATGTGGGAGGGGATGTGTCACAGTTAGAACCAAGCTTCTTAACGAGATATTACGCAAATGGTTCATTCGATTGTTAAGACCTCATATTTCTAAAGATGTGTCTATGTTTAGAGTTGTTATTAAAGAACATGACATCTTAGCTACCCAACAAATATACTTGATCTATTCACAGTCGGCTATGCTTTATGAAGTACTCTTGAATGTTCCACGACCTTCCATTGACCTACTTAAACCTATTCCTAACCCACACATTGATGGTGTGATTGGGTTTGTTTCCGACTACATGAGCCAACTTGATTCCCAACTTAGGTAATTGATTGTTACATCACAAGCCCCAACAAGTGCGTCTAGCTCTACAAAAGCACCTTCCTCTAAGTAGTCCACCAATGTTCTAACTGTGAAGTCTACAACACCAAAGTACAATCAACAACTTGGTGGCAATAAGAACAAGAAAAATAAACAAAATAATCAAACTGCTCAGGAGACTCAACCAAACCCACAAAATCAAGGAGTGGGCATGTCCAAACATCATCGTAATATTAAGCTCCCTTGTAAGATTTGTTAAGGAGAACACTTAAGTCATGAGTGCCATCGAATGGATGAAGTTCATTAGCTTCTTGCACCACATCAAGCTACCTAACAACCTATTGTTTTAACTCATCCATTCCTTACACAACCACAACAACAAATGGTTTCCCAACCTCCTCCACCTTCGCAAGGGGGCAATGAGGGAGCGTATTTCAACCCTGGAAATACTTCTTCCACCCTTATGTGTAAAGAGAACATTAATGTGACCATGCGAGCTAAATCTTATGATGTTGTTGGTACAATTTTTTCTTCTAAGGACTTTACCACTCCACCTCCTTCCACTAGACATCTCACCATAGATAAGCCCGTGGAACCAATTTACCGCCCACCTAAGGGTGTTGTTCATAAGATAGCATACAATCCATATGCCCCAGATACACAACACTATAGTATTGTTGAATATTTAGCCCAAGCTCCCTGTTCCATGTCTGCCTTGGAGGTCTTGTAAAGTTGTCCTCAACAACACAAGGATTTGTTGCTTGTGATCAGTGAAGTGGACCCCTCAGACTTGAATCTTATCACTTTTAACGTTGACAAGGTTGTCGTTCGAATTTACCACCAGATCGCCTTTCAAATCACCATGCGTGTTTTCCATAGGAATGTTCACCGCACTTTAGTGGATGAAGGTTCTTCCACTCGTATCATGTCAACATCATGTTGGAAGGCCCTCGACTCTACGATGCTCGCTAAGTCTAATACCACTCTTCAGGCATTTTATGGACATAATTTCGTACCCAACGGAGTTCTTCCCAAGTTTTCCATAGAGCTAGGTGGTAAAATTGTTTATGTCGATGATGAAGTCATTGACGCTCCTCTAGATTATAACTTGCTTCTTGGTCGTAGTTGGTTTTATGCCATGACTACAATTTTCTCATATGTATTCCATGTCCTTTACTTTCCTCATGAAGGAAAAATCATTACTATCGTTCAAATTGATTATTGTGTGCCATTGACCCAACTTACCACTACGGGGAACTCAGTCTCACTTATCAAAGATAACCCTAGTCAATTCCAGAGTGTCAATGTGGGTTTGTTTAAAAGTCCATCTCTTATTGGGGTATTTCCTCAATTACCCTCGCCTAACACTCCATCCACATCTACCTCGCTTATATCAATATGATCTCTTCTCGCACTTGTGGACCCCAACTTGCTTATGATCCTTGGGTGGTGCTATCTGAATTTGATATTGATCAATATGTTGAGCATATGCCTTTAACTCCAACGAAACTTGCTTATTAAACCATTTAGCTGGATCTACATCTGATGAGTCAATAACTGCCATTTTTGTGCCACTTGGTGATTACCCTATGTCTTTTTAGGTTGTTGACCATCATATGTCCTGTAACTTTCTCGACCTTTGTAGAAATTCTCACTATAGATCAACCTGATAATGCAATATACTAAAGCAAAATACTCAATCTACTTCTACAATCAAACTTGTGGAAGCTTAATCGATTTGAGCAAGATCAAACATAATACATATAACAGAGAAGAAGAATCAATACATGTGAAACACAAAAGAATACTCTGAGGAAAGCCTCAGCTAAAACCCCGCTATCTGTATTATCATACAAGTGGAAATATCTCAGGATTACACAAAGCTTTAGCTCTCAGAGCTATCCAGCTCTCAGTACAATCCCTCACTGCTGCTCATAGATAGAATAGACAGCTCATAAGCCTTTCCTATTCCCTCCAAGCCTCCTATTTCTTTGCGCAGTTTTCCTTGGGTGCTCCAGTTGTAACCTTATGTGACACTGATCTCACACACTGCTCCAAAACACTGTAAAACTGTACAAATCTCAAGGAATGAATTCCTTTTGCATGCAAGAGATTTTCTTATAGGACAATTCTTGCAACTGATAGTACATTATCCCTGCCTTTAATCTCAACTGGGTCTTTGTCTTAACTGACATGCATGAGTTATTTATGAGAGAATATTCAGTTATCTGGAGTACACTAGTTTCATGCATGCATTCATTAACTGACTGAACTCACAATTAGTTCCTCCAACAGTTTGGAACTAATTTAACTGGACTTAACTCAGATAACTGACGCTAACTAATTACAACTCAAAATTACAAATCTCATCCTTATTCTCCTTATTTAAGGGATAACTTCCTCAATCAAAGGATAATTGTTGCATGACTTCAACAAGACTTCATGTTGATTTTCTCACAACTAATTACTCAAGATGAATTAATTTAATTTATTTTTTCAAACAGCTGGTTGAGGACTAAATTCGAATTTTTAATTCTCCAATTTTTAATTTAAGGACAAATTAAAATTGGAATATTCTTGTTGCCACATTTCAACACTTCCTCTCAACAAGAAAGGGATTATCTGCCACCCTGATCCTGTCTCTATGGAACTCAAATTTACACTTTGACAATGCCTTAGTCAAAATGTCAGCATCTTGCTCTTCGGTCGAAATATACTACAACAACATGATCCTCTTTGCCACACAGTCCCTGAGATGATGATACTGAATGTCGATATGCTAGGAGCTGTTAGGAAATACTAGATTCTCAGAGAGTTTGATACAACTATGATTATCACAATAGATTACAGTTGGATCCATCCTTTGATCAAACAAACCAACTAAAATTTTCCACATCTAGATGGCCTTGCATGTTTCCTGACTTGCAACCATGTATTCAGCCTCTACCGAGCTGAGTGCAACTGACCTCTATTTCCTGCTGTACCAAGAAACTATTGTTGACCTAAGGTTGAAAATTCCTCCTGATGTGCTCTTCTGATCTGATGGACTCCCCTGCCCAATTTGCATCAATGAAGCCTTGTAGCTTCACTCCCTCTGTCCATCTGTACCATAATCTATATTGAGATGTGCCTCTGAGGTATCTTAGAACAAGCTTAGTTTCCTTCCAAAATAGCGTGGTAGGCTGAGCCATAGCTTGACTCAGCTGGTTCACCACACAACATAAATCTGGTCATGTGTTCACTAAGTACATTAGTGAACCCACAAGCTTTTTGTACATAATAGCTTCTACTACTTCTCCTGAAGTAGTATCCTCCTTCCTCCAGTTACCTGCTAGAGGAGTCTACATGGGCTTGCACTTATCCATGTGGAATCTTCTGAGTATCTCATTGGCATACTTACCCTGAGACACAAATAATTCCCCATCATTCTACCACACTTCCATGCCAAGGGAGCAATGCATGAGACCCATGTCTTTCATCTCGGATTATCTTTCAAGGTCCTCCTTGCAAGACATGATCAACTGATCATCACCTGTCAATATGAGATCATCAACATAAAGAACAATGACCAACTTCTTACCTTCCACAATGACACGGTATAAGTTCACATCTGCTTCACTCTTTGTGAAGCCCAACCCAGTGAAGTAGTTGTCGATCCTGGTGTACCAAGCACGAGGTGCTTGCTTCAGCCCGTACAAAGCTCTCTCGAGTCAGCACACATGCGACTCATGATCGAAGGTCTCAAATCCTTCCAGCTGCTTTATGTACACCTCCTCCTTAATCTTGCCATTGAGGAATGTAGTCTTCACATCCATCTGATGGATCTTCTAACCCATTTGTGCTGATAGTGAACACATCGATCTGATAGATGAGTACCTTGCGACAGGAGCAAAAGTCTCATCATAGTCAATCCCCTCGACCTGTGAGAAACCACAGGCAACAAAACTTGCCTTATGTTTCTCCACACTATCATCAACAACTTGCTTTACCTTGTAAATCCAACAAGAACTCACAACTAACTTGTTCTCCGGTCTTGGAACGACATCCCAAACACTGTTCCGAACTATGGAGTCATACTCCTCCACCATAGCATCAACCCAAATCGGCTACTGCATTGCTTCCTTAAAGGAAGATGACTCAGTCTCAATACATTCCCCAACAAGGGTCATGTATCCAGTGTACCTATCAGGTGACCTCCTCTGTCTGCGCTGAGAAGATGGTTCTCCCACATTCTCTCTCGCATCCGACAACAATTTGTTATCTTCCCTTGAGTGCTTCTGCCCATCTCTGGAAGACTCTGCTTGAGTGGATGCCTCCACTCTTGGAACCTCTACATGTGGCTGCTTCGCATTAGTCTGAGGCTCCTCCTCCTTAGAAACCAAAAGTTCCTCCACAACCTATAGTTGGAGCTCCCTCTCAAGGGAAAATCGCATGGCCTTCTGCTCATCAAACTTTAGATCTCTGCATACCACTGTCCTTCGACTAGTAGGCAAGTACACCTGATAGTTGTGAGGTGTATCAGTGTACCCCACAAGTATCCCCAATTCAGCTGTCGGCTCAAGTTTCTTCCGGGCATGCTTGGTCACATGGAAAAATACTGATGAGCCAAAGATCCTAAAGTGACTCACATCTGGTCTCTTCCTGGAGAAAGCTTCTTCTGGTGTCTTCATCCCAAGTATGTGATGCGGGCTTGTATTCTACAAATAGACCGCGATGTTGCATGCTTCAACCCACAAATGAAGTGGTAAGCCTTGGTCATGCAGCATTGCCCGAGATGCCCCCACAATCATTATGTTCCTCCTCTCGACCACCCCATTCTGCTGTGGGTTATGAGGTGCCGTCAATTCACGTTTAATTCCTTCCGCTACACAAAAGTCCTTAAACTCTTGAGAGACATACTCTCCACCATTATTGCTCCTCAAGGCCTTGATCTTCTTCCCCGATTGTTTCTCAACCAAAGCTTTGAACTCACAAAACTTTGAGAAGGTTTGATCCTTCTTCTGCATGAAATAGGTCCAGCATTTATGAGAAAAATCATCAATGAAAATCACATAATACCTTTGTTTTGGGATGGATGCTGTCGAGAATGGTCCACACACATCAGTATGAACTCACTCTAAGATCGCCTCATCTTGACTATCTCGATCATGAAAGAAGACTTGGCGTGCTTTCCCAAAGTACAACCTTTGCATGTGTCCACTTGCTCAAGTTTACCTTTGGGAAGTCCGGTAGAGATCTGCTGCATTATCTTCAAGGCCCCATGATGCAAGTGGCCCAAATGCCTATGCCATAACTCGCCAATGTCTTGGCTTTGCACCAATTTTGTTTCTGAATTCAATGCAACACAATCATCTACCTTGTAGAGATTCTTCACTTGAATCCCAATCCTCTTGGTCTAACCCATGGCTATGTGTCTCAGGAATGCCTTTCCTTTACTGAAGACAAAATCGTAGCATTTGTCTTCCAACATCACAACCGATACCAGGTTCTTCATCAATCTAGGCAAATACTTCACATCTGTCAAGGTGAGAGGAGATCCATGCTCCCTCTGAAAAGCAACCATGCCCACTCCTGAAACACTGTACTTTCCGTCGTCGTCCATCTCTATGCACATCTTGAGGTCTTTCTCCTCCAAGGTACTGAATAAACTTTTATCTCTGGTCATGTGGAATGAGGCTCCACTGTCAAGATACCAAACACAACCCACCATCGATGAAACCATATATGCGATGAGGGTAAAATCCAATTCGAATTGAGAGGCCAGTGCCTCACCTTCAGATCCTTTCGAGGATCCCTTCTTGGATTTCTTCAATGGACAATTAGTTGGATAATGACCCACCTCGTGACAATTAAAGCATCTCACTTTAGATTTGTCAATCTTCTTCCCACCATGAGAAGAACTCAATTTGGAATGGGAAGCCTTCCCTTTCCCTCTCCTTGCCTTACTGGCTAAGGTTAGATTTTCTTCATCATCATGCTTAGATGAAGAACCATCTCTGGTGCTTCTCTTGATCTCCTCTTGCATCAGATTTGACCACAGTCGTTCCCTAACCGGTAGTTTCTCTCTTCCATTCACAGAGTCCTGGTAGTTATGCCAGCTCTTTGGAAGACTGAGGAGAGCAAGGCTCACCATATCATCGTTGGCTATAGTTATTCCTAACCTACCAAGCTCATCTTTGCAGGTGGTGAGCTTGTTTAGATATGTAGAAATAGTGTTGCTCTTTTGCACTTGATTTTCCGAAGCTTGTCCTTGAGCGCTAGTTTCCTCTGGTCGCTCCTATTCTGATAGAGATCCTTCAATGTCTTCCACATTGAAAATGAAGTCTCCTTCCCATGGGGACTCGAGACAATATGGTCTTGAACTCCTTCCAGAAGAATCTGCCTCGCTTTCGCCACACACTTATTCCATTCAACCAATTCTTGGGCATTAGCTACAGCCGGCCTGGGGATTTCTTGATCAATGAAATCCTTCAAACCATTGTCTTCTAATACTGCTTCCATGTGATCCTTCCATGCTATATAATTAGAGCTGCCATCTAGTGCATACTCGAGTCTCAAGCCATTGAATGCCATTGGTGAACTTAGAGGTATGATAAGAATTTGATTTTACTTCTCCAACCAAACACTTCAAACTTCAAATTTTTCCTTTTCCAGTATACTGTTTACAACTTCGATCACCTTTTCTCCGATACCATGTAGAAATTCTCATTGTAGATCAACCTAATAATGCAATATACTAAAGCAAAATACTTAATCTACTTTTACAATCAGACTTGCGGAAGCTTAATCGATTTGAGCAAGATCAAACAGAACACATATAACAGAGAAGAAGAATCAATAAACATGAAACACAAAAGAGTACTTTGGGGAAAGCCTCAGCTAAAAACCCCGCTATCTATATTATCATACAAGTGGAAATATCTCAAGATTACACAAAGCTTTAGCTCTCATAGCTATCCAGCTCTCAGTACAATCCCTCACTGCTACTCATAGACAGAATAGACAGCTCATATGCCTTTCCTTTGCCCTTCAAGCCTCTTATTTCCTTGCGCAATTTTCCTTGGGTGCTCCAGCTGTAACCTTGTGTGACATTGATCTCAGACACTGCTCCAACACATTGGAAAACTGCGCAAATCTCAAGGAATGAATTCCTTCTGCATGCAAGAGATTTTCTTATAAGAAAATTCTTGCAACTCATAGTACATTGTCCCTGCCATTAATCTCAACTGGATCTTTGTATGAACTGACATGCATGAGTTATTTATGAGAGAATATTCAGTTATCTAGAGTACACTAGTTTCATGCATGCATGCATTAACTGACTGAACTCACAATTAGTTCCTCCAATAGTTTGGAACTAATTTAACTGGACTTAACTTAGTTAACTGAGTTAACTAATTACAACTCAAATACAACTCACCATTATCTCCTTAATTAATGGATAACTGTTGCATGGCTTCACAAAGACTTCATGTTTGATTTTTTCCAACTAATTAACTCAAGATGAATTAATTAATTATTTTTCAAATATTTGGTGAGACTAAATTCGAATTTTAATTCTCAATTTTAATTCAAGGACAAATTAAAATTGGAATATTCTTGTTGCCACATTTCAACAACCTCTCATTCCCATCAGATGAAGCTGTTGGAGAGGACATGCTAGTTTCTGATTGTCCTTGGGGAGATTTTCATCATTGATCTTATGTTATTCCCCATGTAGATAGCATGGATGTGTCTAATCAAACCCTTGTCTCCTCTAGCAATGTCGATGTTTCCGTGAATTGTAATTGGATATCCATTGTCTCTTCTAATGGAAACTTGGCCAATATCTCGGCTACCATTCCTATTAAAATTTCTACAAGGCCAGGTCTCGTGGAAAATATTTTTATTGGGATAAACTGTACTCCTCATGAGATTGAAATTTGCACTTCCCTTTTCAAATAATTCCACGATGTTTTTGCTTGGTCCTATGAAAAATTCTTGGCATCGATCCCCATATTATACAACATGAGATTAAGACTTGTCCTGAAGCGAAGCTTATTCAATAGAAACTTTGGTCAGTGAACCCCTGTAAGGTAGCTATTATTAACGTTGAAGTTCAAAAGCTCTTAGATGTTGGTTTCATTTGCCTTGTACCATCGATGAAGTGGGTTTCTAATCCCATTCCAATTGATAAGAAGTAAGGGACCATTACAGTTTGTGTTGATTATCGTGACTTGAATCTGGAATGTACAAAAGCTAATTAACCTACACCTTTTATCAACTAGATTCTTGACGTGTGTGTTGTCAATTCTATATTTTCATTTATGGATGGTTTTTCTGGTTATAACCAGATTGAGATCAAACTTGAAGACTAACACAAGACTACTTTTATCTTCCTATGGGGAACATTTTCCTATCATAAAATTCCCTTTGGTCTGAAAAATGTTGGTGCCACCTTCCAGCGAGCCATGTCCTATGCTTTCATGATATCAAACACATCGTTGAAGTTTTTATTTGTGACCTTACCACCTGTTCTTTTCTTCGTGATGATCATCCTGCTCACCTTCAAGAAGTTTTTCTTAAAAGTTGTTATTATAAAATTTGGCTTAAAAAACACGAGTGTGTTTTTTTTGTATGATTTGGGTAATCTCTAAACTTCATTGTTTCATAAGAAGGGATTCGTGTTGATCCCTCAAAGGTTGAGGCTATCATTAACCTGCCTCCTCCTCATACCATTCACAAACTTCGGAAACTGCGAGGGAAAGACAATTTTTTACGACGGTTCATTGCTAATTATGCTCACATCACCCAAGGCTTCATGCATCTTTTGAAAAAAGGATTGCCTTTCTTCTGGGATGACCAAGCTCAACGTTCTTTTGATGCCCCTAAGCAATCTTTGTTGTCTACACCTTTACTTATCCCACTTGATTTCAATTGAGATTTGTCGTTATATCTCGCAGCCTTAGAGTCTTCCTTATGTATGGTTCTTGTCCAAGAGGACGATATGCACAATGAACACCCCATTTATTATCTTAGAAAATGCCTATTAGGCTCTGAGCTTTGTTATTCCTATGTTGAAAAGTTGGCACTAACAACTATTATTGTTGTTCAAATTTTGAGGCATTACATCTTATTGTGGAAGAATCATTGCTGACTCCAACCCCATGAAACATATTCTTAGTCGTCATATCACTGGGAGCAAGTACTCCAAATAGATTGTGATCCTTTAGGAGTTTGATTTGGAGTTTTCTATTGCTAAATCCAAGAAATATTTAGCTTTCATTGAACTACTTGTTGAATTGCCTCAAGTTAATGAGGAAATCACAACCTCAGATCCTTTACCCAATGAACCCTTGTTATTCATTAGTACTTTTGACCCATGGTACAAAGACATCCTTTTGTATCTCCAAACTCAACGCTTTCAACTCAAATTATCTCGTGATGATTGTCGGCGCATACGCCAACAATCTCGACACTACTTATTATCGATGATACCTTATACCATCGCGGTGTTGACACTATGTTGTGTAGATGCCTTACTCATGAAGAAATTTAACACTTCCTAAATGATTTCTATGCTTGGGCATGTGGTGGTAATCTCTCTAGGCTTGCCACTTCACTCTTAAAGATTGCATTTCAATGGTCCAAAAGTGCCATCCATGTAAAATATTTTCTAGTAAAATGCGCGTTCATCCTGCCCCATTACACCCTGTGGTTGCTGTCAAACCTTTTCCCAATGGGGTATTAACTTTATGCAATGCAACCCATCCTCGGCCCCGACGTCATCACTACATCATCATGGTTGTTGACTATTTTACCAAGTGGGTTGAGGCTATGCCTACATATTTAAATGACAATGTCATTGTTACTTTATTCCTTTTCAACCACGTCATTGCCAGGTTTGGTGTGCCTGAACGAATTGTGACCGACCATGGTAAACACTTTTAGAACCATATGATGCATGAACTAGTTGCGAAGTTGGTTTTTTCGCCATGAACACTGAACCCCCTATTATCCTCAAGCCAATGATAAAGTTGAGGTTGTAAATTGTACCTTGAAAACCATGTTACAATGGATGGTAGGGAATCACAAGTCAAATTGGAACCTTATTATCTTTTCTGCATTATGGTCATATCGAACCTCGGTTAAATATGCTACCGACTTTACTCCTTTCCAATTGGTTTATGGAATAGAGTTTGTCCTTCCCATATAGTGTGAAATCTCTTCACTTGATCTAGTCGTCGAACTGCTTCCTAAAACTTTGGTTGAGGAAGAACGCCTTTTACAACTTTCCCATTTAGATGAACAATGCCTTGTCGCCCTGGTCAATAGCAAAAATCATAAGAAATGCGTTAAGGCCTAGTATGACAAGTCAGTTCGACCTTGTGTTTTTTCCAAAGATGATATGATTTTGGTTTATGATCAAGACCATGAAAATTTAGGCGCATGTAAACTTTAACCCTTGTGGCATGGTCCCTACATTGTTAACGTGTTCTTTGTTGAAATTAGCAACAAGAAATGATAAAAATAGAATCCAGAAATTCCAGTTTAATTTGTCCTCGAATTAAACTGAGAATTAAAATCAAATTTTATTTTTATAGCAACTTGTAATAGTTAATTAGAGTGAGTTGACTTAGTTAACTTAGGAATTTCAAGTTGCAAGTCTTTCTAAAGTCATGTATATGTTCTCCCTATATTATAGGGGTCCAAGATGAGTTAAGGATGAGTTGTAATTAGCTAACTCGGTTTACTTAGTTAAGTCCAGTTAAATTAGTTCCAAATTGTTTGAGGAACTAATAGTGAGTTAATCGTCAATTGATGCATTAGTGCACTCAACTAGTGCTACTCTAGTTAACTGAATATTTACTCATGAGAAACTCATGCATGTTGATTATGAGAAAGACCCAATTGAGACTAGAGTGCAGGGACATTGTACTATTTGTTTTAGAGAATGCACTGATAATGCATGCATTCAGGAATTGATCCTTAAGGGATTCGTAGTTTTTAGAGGCTTTATTTCCCTTTAAATACAACTATCCTCCATAGGAATTACAAATTGGAATATAGACTTGGAGAGATTGTGAAGAGGCTAAGCTTTGGCCTTGACCTTTCTTATGAGTTGGAGAATGAATTTGCTAAGCGTTGGGATTGTTCTTGAGAGAACAAAAATTGTAATTTCATCTTGATTTTATGGATTAACACAATATAGCAGTGAGGTTTTGAGTCGTGGCTTTCCCCATATATTCATTGTATTATGTGCCCTTGATGTTCTTCCTCTTGTCGATTATTGTTTGCTCGATATTTATGGGCTTTCGCTGTAAAGAGTAGAAGTAGATTCTTGTCTCTTGTTTTATTCGATTACATGAGCTTGTGAATCTACATTATTTTCTACATGGTATCAGAGCTGAGAATAATATACTAGAGGAGATTTCAAAGTTTTGAGTTTTGGGTTACACGTGAAATTCGAATTTGCAATACATACTTCAGGATTGACAAATGGCGTTCTATGGTTTGCGGCTCGAGTATGCCTTGGATGGCAGTTCTAATTATATATCCTGCAAGGACATGATGGAGGCTGTGTTGGAGGATAATGGCTTGAAGGAATTCATTTATCAGGACATTCCTAAGCCACTAGCATCAAATGTTCAGAATCTAGCTGAATGGAAGAACTGTGTGGAAAGGGCAAGGTGGATAATCCTTGAGGGAGTTCGAGACCAAATTGTCTCAAGTCTCCATGGGAAGGAAACTCTGCATGCTATGTGGAAAGCATTGAAGGATCTTTTCCAAAATAGCAGTGACCAAAGGAAGTTGGCACTGAAAGATAAAATTCAAAAAATCAAGATGGAGGCGGGCGACTCAATTCCAAATTACTAGATCAAGTTCACTCAATGTAGGGATGAACTTGGAAGTGTTGGAATCATGGTTGTTGATGATGATATGGTGAGTCTTGCTCTTCTTGGACACCTAAAGAGTTGGCATAGTTATTAGGACTCTAAGAATGGTTGGGAGAAGCTGCCAGATTTGAAACGACTGTGGTCGGATTTGATGTAGGAGGATATTAGGAGGAATACTAGAGATCTGACCTCTTTCAAGGAGAATTTTGGTTTTCTCTTGTTTGAGTTTGGTCATTAATGTTCACTCTTTGCATCATTTGATTCACTACTCTGACTAAGTTATCAATCTTATGATCAACAACAGAAGTAGAAGGTTTATCTTTTATGGCAACCCTGCATTCAAACTTCAGTTTGGTTTTTTTGGCCAAGATGTTAGCTTCAAATTTAATTACATTTGCTTGCATTTGTTCCGAAGTTGTCGGGTCTCTCTCTAAGTTGATACTCCATGTCTACATCGAAACCATTTGGAAAATCAATGAGAGCTAGGCCAGGGGAGGGCTTGATGTCTTTTGGAATGGCGTTGTAAACAATATTAAACCATTCACAATATTCTTCCACACTTTCATTTGGTTTTATTTTCAGTCTTTTATATTCATTTAGGAGTTGAAGTGGATTCTTCTTGATCTCCCATCTAGCTAGGAAAGTTTGATGGAAAGCATCAAGATTGGTTATACTTCCAGAAGGTACCCCTAAACCATTTCTTGACATCACCTCCTAAACTTTGGGCAAACAATCTCATTTTAACATCAACTTCATCTACTTCTTGGAGGTCAAACACATCATTCATCCTATCCACATGTTGTTGAGCTGTATAAGCATCAGTGTTATCAAAGGTCACAATTTTTTTATTGATAATCTCCAAGCATAGCATTTAGCTGGGTTGGCAACACCAAAGGTGCATACCTTTTTGCCATAATTGTTTTGGAAGATTGAATTGAAGATGGACCTAATGTAGGTGAAGTTTTGATAATGATAGGGATAGTAGGCGTAACAGTTTGGGAAACCAAAGGTGAGGAGGTTGATATTATGGAGTGAGTAGGACTGGGAGGTTGTAGATGAACAAACTGGGAGGATTGACTAGACAAAGAGGCTGCTACAAGTGTTAAAGCATAAAATTCAACATACTGTTGAATAAAGGCTTCTTCAATAGCTTGGTCCAACACTGAAACTAGACCTTGTAATTTGTCAAATTGTTGTAAAGATTCAAAATTAGGATTTGTTTCAAGGAGTTCAATCTGGGGTATATATGGTTGCAATATGGTCTGTTTGATCTTGCTCAAAATCAATTAAGATTCCGCAAGTTTGATTGTAGAAGTAGATTAAGTATTTTGCTTTAGTACTGATCCAAAATATTTTGCTTATAGATGTATTAAAGAATTACATGCATAAATTGTAGCTTAATAGAGAAAACTTATTGTGCACATGAAACAAGAGGAGAAACACATAAAGCATGAAAGAAGACGACAAGACTTGATAACGGAGCTCGTCCGTCTTGGACTATGTCTTTGGGCCCTGCTCGATTAATGGGGAGGCCTTCATTCATTAAATGACATGAGAAAGAAGAGTACAAGTATCAATTACAAAAAGGAGTTTTATACCTCGATACTGAAAAATAGTCAAAAAATATGGAACTCTGATGGAGAAACAGATAACGCTATTGCGTTTGTGGTGTCAAGAAGTGCTGAAGCCATATAAAATTTGTTAAATTCTGACAAAGTGAAAATTCGGCCTACTAGCCTCGCTAGCACTAGGCCCAAAATTGGATCCATATATCCTCTTAAAGTTTCCAAATTTGCTTAAAAATCATTCCAAGGGATCCAAAAATGCTCTTGAAATCTTTAGCATTTGCTCAAAATCATCCAAAGGTCAAAATCAGCGCAGGAGGAGAGCCCTTGGAAGGGCGGAAATACACTATCGAGAGGTAAAAAAACCAAAGAAAACAATGAAAATAGAGTATCATGGGCTTAAGCAGAGGAATGAATAGCAGCCGTCAGATCTGGCCGATCAACGGTCCAAATCCGATTGGCGAGTTGCAATCGGCCAAAATCAACATGGGCCTAAGGCAACTTGCGATGGCAATCGATGATCCCTATCGGGGATTACGATGAGCGCTAACCATGGACCTCTGGCCCGGGCATGAGCGATTAGCGATTGCGATTGGATCACATCGCTATATCTCATCGACACTATACCATGGGCCAAGGCCTATGCATAGGCATATGTGCGACCTAGTGAGTTGGACCTGACGGAATTATAAGTATGAAATACATAATATTTCAGGTCCGCAGAAAGCCAGTTTTCAATGCATTTGTCGCGTATTTCACTATTTAACAGAATACAAAGGGAAGCTAGGTTTTGCGATATGCGATAAGACCCAGACCCGAAAGGGTTTGGGAAGAAAAATACATAATATTTGAGTTCCGTGCCAAAGCTATTTTCAGTGCATTTTCAATATATTTCGTTATATAACAAAAATATAAAGGGATCCTTGGGCAGCGCCGGTGCGATAAAGCCTAGACCCAAAAGGGTTCAAGAATGAAGTATATAATATTTGAAGTATGGGGAAATCCATTTTCCATGTATTTTCATTGTTTTACGTATTTCATAATACAAACGAAATATGCAGGGAACGGGCCGAATGCAACTTGTGATAACCCTAAGGGCGGACCCAATAGGTGAATAAACCATTTTTTAGAACTTTCGAAGTCCAAAAAACATAGAGAAGGTGAGATTTTTACAGTATTGCTGTGTTTTATGCTCATAACAGAAAGCAGTCATTGTTCGCATTTTAAAGGGATTTCATAGGCCCGAAGAGCCATTCCACCACAGAGCAAAGGCCAAATCAACTATAAATGCTCATGGAGCCACAACATGACATAGTCAGAACAAACATAATGATTGTGGGGCATCTCTGGCATGAGAGAGCTCCCAGACAGCGCAACAAACCATCCAAAATATCTGAATGCGGTTATTCTTCTGTCAGAAGAAGAAACCTCCGAGCCATGCTTGCCTAGTCAGAGATCAAACAGTTAAACAAGGTAGAGGGATAGATTAAGTCCTCTCAAGCATCAGAAGGCTCAACATGATTGTAAAGAGCTATGAATATATGAAAGAAAAATGTGATAGGGGTTCAAATTCTGGAGATTGTTCCTCCTCTATGCCTTCAAGCTTCTCATCTTCATTCTAGCTATCAAAGCTTCTTTTGCCATTATATGTTCAATGTCCATCTTCTCTGCTGTTCTATGCTTGCACTTGAATAGGTTATTCATGTTTTCTACTATGTCTAATGCCAAATAACTGTCATCTTATCTTTGCATTGATAAATTAGATTTGCAAGTCTCATTTACTTCCTGTAGCTGGCCATTCATATGTGTTTATGTATGCAATCTGCTGGTAGAGTCAATATTCTCCATCTACCCATTGAATCTATAAATTATTGAGCATTAGTGGTCTAAAGCCTTGTATTGGTGAGAGTGTTCATGCATGTCTTCAATGAGAATAGAGCTGAAATGGTTATCTGACTTGATCCAAACCATCATCCATTTCAATAGTTCTGAGAAAAATATTGAAGATTATATGTTACCAGGCATCTTTGAGATACAACCTATGAGAGTTTCCTGGAGTGATAACATAATTGGCACCGTTGCCGGGGAGAGGAAACTGAATCTCAGCTTTCCTGGGAAACGACATAGATCCAACTTTGAGGATAGACAAAGTCTGGGCACTTTTTTGGTTATAATCATCTATTTGGTGACTCTACTGGAGGCCAAGCCTCTTGGGGACTCCTCTTCATAGTTCTGGCTTAGTTTGTGAGGCATACTCAGAGAAATCCTCAGAAGCTACAAGTTGACCTAGTACTTGATCCTGAAAAAATCATCAAAGAGAGAAATGTATTGCAGAAAGGAGCATCAGGTTCACGGAAACCTAAAAAATCTTCTATATCTCTTCAAGAAAGGCTTGTAATAAAACAAATACATGTTTAGAATATAGCATCTACTACTAGCAGTGAAGAAAAACTCTTAGAGATTCATAAAGTTCCTTATTATTTAGGTTCTCCTTTTGTTCTAAGCCTAAAGGAAACCTCACCTCCTATCCATCATACTCCTTTAGTCTTATCAGTTACTCCTTAGCCCTCTATCATTTAGATTTCCAGTACTCTTTTAGCCACCACAACGATGGCAGGTCCACAAGCACCTACCAAAATGGAAAGAATCATAGCTACTAGGTATGGACCTCTAATGATGCCCACTCCTTTGAATGCCATGCCTATTGGAGAATATCAGAAATATAGGCCTAAGTTCACTGGGACTGAAGGTATTACTGCTGAAGAACATCTTGAGTCATTCTAGATCTATGCTGATAACCCGGACATTAGTGAATATGATGTGTGGGTGAGATTATTTGTCCAAAGCCTAGATGGAGAGGCTAGAAAATGGTTCAGAGAACTAACCCCGAGATCTATAACAGAGATTGAAGCTTTAGATGATGCATTTCTAAAGCATTGGGGGGATAAGAAGGATCTCCTCTACTACCACACTGAGTTTGGGAACTTAAAGAGGGAAAATGGTGAGTTGTTGTCTGATTTTAATAAGAGGTTCAACCGTATGTACAACAAGATACTGGTTGAAGTAAAATCCACTACTACCTCTGTTAAACTCACCTATGCCAGTGCTTTTGATTTTGACTTCTACCTACTGTTGAGAGAGAGGCAATGTGCTACTTTGAATGACATGTAGGATGCAGCCTTGGACGTAGAATCAAACATCATGGCTGCAGAGAAGCTCAAGGGAAATGTTGATAGAAGAAGACAAAGGGGCGAGTCTTCATTAGCCTATGATCCTAAGATAGATAAAATGACCAAAATGATCGAGTCATTAGCCTCTAAAATCTCCAAATTAATGGTTGAGTAGCACCCTGGGAAAGGGAGAGCTCCTAATACCTTTGCTCCTAGAAATCCAAATCCAAATCCATATAGAAGAACAAATGAGCAGTTGCAGATTTTGCAAAGAAGCAAAGATACAAATGAAGAACAAAGGGTGAAGGCTCCTTTTCAAAATGCAGTCATGGAAGAAGAGTAGTTTGAAGAAGATGATGAAATCCATTGTTTGGAAGACAAAGGCAATGCTTCCTTTTTGACCTCAACTGCCTATGAAAAGTCATTATTCAATGACTAGATCAACCAAGAATGGGATGGTGAAGCTGTTCTACAAACTGAAGATCAACAAAGATACAACCTGAGGTCAAAGATGAATAATACCAAGGAAGCTCCTATTCAAAGAGCTGTTGTCCCTATAGTACAACAAGCTAATAAGCAAAAGAAACTGGCAGTTGATCCCATCATCCTCAAAGCTCCAGCTCATGAGGTAAGAGGCCTTGACAAGTCTCCTTCTCCTTTCAGTTTTCAATCAGAAATTCAGGAGCTAAAAATACCTATGCCTCTTATTGAACTAGTGAAGAATGAGTCCTTCAAAGATCCATCCTCGATGCCCTTGAGCCTAAAGCCATCCAAGCCTCCACTGACTATGTAAATTTGCAAGATGACAAGCCAGCTATTATTCTCAACTTAATGATTGAAAATTGTGAAGTCAGCTCCCCATCATTCTATGCCTCTCTGACTAGTCATGAAAAAATCCTTCACAACTGCCTTTTGGACACTGGAGCCAGCCATAATCTAATGCCCAAGGCTGTCATGGATGAGTTGGGTCTTGACATCACCAAGCCTTATCATGAGCTGTTCTCTTTTGACTCTAGAAAAGTGGAGTGTCTAGGACTAATCAAGGACCTAGCCATCACTTTGTCTCAGTTGCCTATGAAAAGCATGATGATGGATATTGTGGTAGTAGATTTACCCCCCAAGTTTGGCATGCTACTTTCCAGAGGTTGGATCAAGATATTAGGTGGATCATTACAAAATGATCTGTCCTATGCTACTGTCCCAGTTTTCGGAGGCGAGAGGAGGAGATTATACAAAGAAGCTTAGTTGGCTTATATCATTAGCGATGAAAGGAATCCCACTAATCATCCCATCTATGCTATTGACACTGATTTTGGAGCATGTATTCTTCATATTGAAGAATCCTAGTTGACCGCCACACAACTTAAAAAACCAGTATGCTAGACCGTTGAGGAAGAAGGCCCACATATTTGGGACATGTTCTTTGATGGAGCTTTCTCTAAGGAAGCTGTTGGGGTAGGTGTAGGCCTTGTGTCCCCCACACAGGAATACATTCATTTATCTTTCAAATTAACCTTTCAGGTCACAAATAACATAGCAGAATATGAAGCTTTGATTATGGCTTAAGCGCTGCTAAAGAAATGGGTATCAAAGGTTTGAAAGTGTTTGGAGATGCAGACCTCATTATTCAGCAGGTCAATAAAGCTTTCCAAGCTAAGCATCCGAGGCTGAAAGCATAAAGAGATGAGGTATGGAGGCTCAAGGACTCTTTTATTAATTTCAACATTTCTTATATTCTGAGAATGAAGAACCAGCTTTCCGACTCCCTTGCTGTGTCTCCTAGCACGTTTATACCCCCTTTGCCTCCTAAATTGACATATGAAGTTCAGGTAAAATATAGACCGTCTCTGCTTGACAATGTCAAATATTGGAGAGTTTTTGAAGACGATGAGGAAATTAACAGGTTTTTACAAGTCGTTGAGGAATTTGTTGAAACACACAACGACTAAGAAAATGAAACCATGGAAGAATGTGGCCAATCCAAGCTAAAAAACAAGATCGACCGAGGAAGCATCGTCCAGCTGCCTAATAATCATATACCAGAAGGATTGGTGCCTCTAGAGAAACTGTTCGACCATAACGATGTGCCCTATAAGCCTGCCAAAACAGGAAATGAGTCTGTTGTTTGTAAACATAATATAGGGAGCCCAGCCCATCCGAAATATATCAACCTGTCCACTCATTTGTCTTCTACCCAGAATTACAAGTATTGCACCCTCATGAAGCAATTAACTGATATTTTTTCCTGGGAATACAATGATCTTAAAACCTATGATACAAACATCATTCAGCACAAGATTCCACTGGAAAAGAACACTACCCCTTTTAAGAAGAAATCAAGACCTATCAACCCTCTCTTATTGCCTTTGATTGAGAAAGAGATCAAGAAGCTGTTGGATGCCAAAATCGTAGTTCCCCTAAGGTATTCAAAATGCATAGCTAACCTTGTGGTAGTAAGAAATAAAAATGGAGAAATCAGGCTTTGTGTTGACTTCAGAAATCTGAACAAGTGCTCTAAAAAAGATAACTATCCTCTGCCTGATATGGAACACTTTCTGCAAAGAGTTTCAGGGGCCAGAGTCATGTCTTTCCTAGATGGATTTTCAGGTTACAATCAGGTTGTTGTACATCCAGAAGATCAGGAAAAGATCACCTTCACTACCCCTTGGGGCACTTTCATGTACTCTAAGATGCCTTTCGAATTGATGAATGCTGGGGCTACTTTTCAGAGGGCCATGGACATAGCCTTTGTGGGAGAGAAGGAAAAGTTTGTCCTTATTTATATTGATGACATAACAATCTTCTCCAGCAACCACAAAGACCATTTACAACATTTGAAGAAGGTCTTTCTAAAGTGCAGACAATTTGAAATTTTGGTTAACCCAAAGAAGTCACAGTTTGCTCTAAAAGAAGGCAAACTTCTGGGACATATTGTTTCTGCTGAAGGTGTGAAGATTGATCCAGCAAGGGTTCAATCAATTCAGACATTGTCCATCCCAAGGTCAAGAAGGGACATTCAATCCTTCCTTGGTAAGATTAACTTTGTAAGGAGGTTCATTCCAAGCTTTGTAGAGCTAGTAAAGCACATCACTTCCATGCTGAAGAAAGGATCAGAAATAAAATGGACAGATGCTTCAAGAAGCTCTTTGAAGCCATCAAGCAAGCTATCATGGAAGCTCCAACTCTAATTAGCCTAGATTACACTAAGGAGTTTTGTATCTTCTCTTTTGCCTCTTATGATACATTTGCAACAGTTTTGTTGCAGAAAAATGATAAAGGCATAGAGCACCTCGTGGCCTTTTTCAGCAAAACTTTAAGGGATGCTAAACTAAGGTATGACATTATTGAAAAACAAGCTTATGCTCTCATAAAATATTTAAAGGCATTTAGAATTTATATTTTGCATTCCAAAGTAGTTACATATGTACCTTCAGCCTTAGTAAAAGATGTCTTAATTCAACCAGATATTGATGGGAAGAGAGATAAATGGATTGCAAAATTCATAGAGTTTAACATAGAGGTGAAGCCCACGAAGCTTATCAAAGGCCAGGGCTTGGCTAAACTTATGGCTGAAGAAAATTGCAACTTGTTAGACATAAATTGCATGGGTCTAAATTCAGATGATGAGCAGACAGAGGGAGCAGCAGAAGAACAAAATAAAAATTAGGCTCTGGCTGAAAATCTAGTTACTTGTGAGTGGTATTCCATCATAGTTCATTTTTTACAGAAGCTAAAAATCCCTCCAGGGCTTAGCTCAAGTCAAGCCTGGGCCATTAAACTCAGATCAGCCAAATTTTGCATTAATAAAAATCTATTTTATTGGAAAGACCCATCAAGAATCCTCTTGAGATGTCTAGATAAAGAATAAGTTGTGGAAGTCATACACCAGTTCCATTCTAGCATCTGTGGAGGGCATCATTATTGGAAAACAATAGCCCATAAAGTCTTGAGGGCTGGGTATTATTGGCCTACTCTTTTCTCTGATGTGTTTTCTTTTGTGAAAACTTGTGACAAGTGTCAGAGGTTTGCAGGAAGACAACAGCTAAAATCTCTACCCTTGAAGCCAATACATGTCAATGGTCCCTTTCAGCAGTGGGGCTTGGATTTTATAGGTGAGATCAACCCACATTCTAGTCGCCAACGCAAATGGATCTTAGTAGCCACTGATTATTTCACCAAGTGGATTAAGGCTATACCCACTAAGAATTCCAATCATCAAGTTGTCATAAAGTTCTTGAATGAAATTTTTTTCACTAGATTTGGTTGCCCAACCAAACTAGTCACTGATTATGCAACAGCTTTCAAGGCAAAAGAATTGGTGGACATAATTGAATCCATGGGCATTCAAGTGGTGCATTCTACCTCATATTATCCTCAAGGCAATGGCTTGGAAGAATCATCTAGCAAAAGTCTGGTAAGGGTAATAAAAGAACATAACTGAATCCATGGGCATTCAAGTGGTGCATTCTACCTCATATTATCCTCAAGGCAATGGCCTGGAAGAATCATCTAGCAAGAGTCTGGTAAGGGTAATAAAAAAACTGTTAAAGGATAACAAAAAGAGTTGGGATTCCAAATTGAAGTTTGCACTATGGGCTGACAGAGTTACCATCGAAAAGTCCATAGGGAATTCTCCATTTAAACTAGTTTATGGTGCTGATGATGTTTTCCCTATCCAATTGATTCTCCCCGTGGCTAAATTCTTGCAAGAAGAACAAGATGAAGATAATGACATGGTAAGAAGAATGAATAACCTGGTTGAACTACAACAGGTCAGAGAGCAGTTGGTTGAGAAGTCAAAAGCTCATTAGAAGAAAATCAAAGAAACGTTTGATAGGAAGGCAAAAGTGGACAATTTCCAAGTTGGTGACTGGGTGCTTAAATGGGATGCATTTAAAGAAAGGAAAGGTAATCATGACAAGTTTGACTCCTTATGGGCAGGTTCGTTTATCATCGCTCAAATTCAGTAGAACAATACATTCATTCTGCATAGTCTGGAAGGAGGACATACTTTTGTTAGCCCAGTAAATGGGCAGTTCTTGAAACTTTATTTCATTTAAGGCATTAAAGCCTTGTTATTGTAAATATGTTTTTCCAGCTTTTATTTTTCATTAACAAAATAGATTCCATGCCCAATGGAACACTAGGAGGAAGATTTGATTTTGTTTTTTTACAGGAAAGGCATTGATCTGTGATCCTTGAAACCTAATAGGGAGGATTTCATCCCCAGAAGGAGTCAGTGTTAGCCGCACTAGCACTAGGCCCAAAATTGGATCCATATATGTTCTTAAAGTTTCCAAATTTGCTTAAAAATCATCCCAAGGGATCCAAAAATGCTCTTGAAATCTTCAGCATTTGCTGAAAATCATCCAAAGGTCAAAATCAACGCAGGAGGAGAGCCCTTGGAAGGGCGGAAATACACTATCGGGAGGTAAAAAAACCAAAGAAAACAATGAAAATCAAGTATCGCAGGCTTAAGCAGAGGAATGAACAACAACCGTTAGATCTGGCCGATCAATGGTCCAGATCGGATCTGTGGGTTGCAATCGGTGGAAATCAGCGCGTGCCCAAGGCAACTTGCGATGGTGATCGATGATTGCTATTGAGGATTTCTATGAGCGATAACCATGGACCTCTGGCCCGGGCATGAGCGATTAGCGATTGCGATCGGATCGCATCGCTATATCACATCGACACTATACCATGGGGTAGGGCCTATGCACATGCATATGTGCGACCCAATGAGCCGAACCCGACATCATTATAAGTGTGAAATACATAATATTTCAGGTCTGCGGAAAGCTAGTTTTCAATGCATTTGTCGCGTATTTTGTTATTTAACGAAATACAAAGGGAAGCTAGGTTCTGCGATATGCGATAAGACCCGGACCCAAAAGGGTCTGGGAAGAAAAATACATAATATTTGAGTTCCGCACCAAAGCTATTTTCAGTGCATTTTCAATATATTTCGTTATATAACGAAAATATAAAGGGAGCCTTAGGCAGTGCCGATGCGATAAAGCTCGGACTCGAAAGGGTTCGGGAATGAAATATATAATATTTGAAGTCCAGGGAAAGCCATATTCCATGTATTTTCAGTGTTTTACGTATTTCATAATACAAAGGAAATATGCAGGGAACGGGCTAAATGCGACTTGCGATAACCCTAAGGGCGGACCCGATAGGTGAATAAACCATTTTTTAGGACTTTTGAAGTCCAAAATACACAAAGAAGGCGAGATTTTTACAGTATTGCTGTGTTTTCTGTTCATAACAGAAAGCGGTCACTGTCCGCGTTTTAAAGGGATTTCATAGGCCCGAAGAGCCATTCTAATGGTGACGAGATTCTGGAGTTAACCTAAATCCCGTTTCACTAATAATTTTGTTCTACAGGCCTATGGGCTATGGACCGACAATGCCTACCCACTACGCTACTCTTCATTTTCGAGTCAAATTTCTCGAAACCCTGGTCTCCAGTAACATGAACATCTCAGACTTCTTTGGCATGAGCTTTGTACGTTTTGATGTGAAACTTCTCCCAGTCTCCTCAACATTATTGTGGAGCATTCCCACTGATCCAACCACAATGAAAGACATCTCTCACGAGTGAGCTGCTTCCCGATTTCTTCAGTTCGCGACTTTCTTTATTGTCTTCGTCGTCATCAAAATCCATATCACCGCTATCGTCTTCATCTTTGTCACCGTCCCCAAAATCTTCACTACCATCATCCTCGTCCTCGCTCATGGGCTTTGTGACCTCTGACGTAGTTTCTACAGTTACTTGCTGGGTATCCAGATTTTAAGAGCCTGATTAAAGATATCCTTTGCAAGCCGTCTAGTTCAGGGTTGAGAATGCTCTGCATAGGAGCCTTCGATGCATGGAAAAGGTGAGACTACGAGGAAGCGAACACAGTAAACTTCTGGATTTAGCCGCGCAATAGTCATACACGTATCAACAATATAAACCTCAACAGGTTCTATAAACTACCAATTAATGCGAAATTGAAAATTCGAAAGGTGAAACTGCCGGACCAGGTAGACAGGAATAGTGAGTGGCGTCGACAGTTGCAACTTGCTAGGAATCTAAAATGCTGGCAAACAATTCAAACAAGAAATAGACAGACACAATTCACACAAAACACATTTTCATTATTTACAATCTCAGATTACAATTTAAGGCATCTTAGCCTTATTCAAGAATTCTCTAGCAACTACATTTTCCCCTCTCTCACACGCATAGGGTTTTACCTCCCTTTCTTGATTCCCTCATGAATCATTAAGTTCTTGTTATACATACATTCAGATACATTCAATTTTATTGAATTTTTAACTAAAATTAGCTTATTAACCAAATCTTGTTCAAGGTTGGTCTAGTTGTCCGTGTGGTCGTCCACGCGTCTCCTTCTCTAATTTTTTTTTTTCATCAAGGGTTCGGATGCTCCTGCATCAGACTCCGAGGTACAAAAATTATGACCTCCTGGTCATATGCTCTCGAGGTACAAAAAATTATGACCTCCTGGTCATATGCGTTTCCTTAGCAATTCTACCCACTGTTTCACTTCTTCAGTGGAACTGCCTTCATGTGAGTTGCAACCAAACCTCTGCAATAGCAAGTCCTCCCTGCTACCAGATGCCCTACCAAGCTTCTCTCCTGAGCTTAGTCCTCTTGGCATCTCCGCGGTTCTCTCCTCTCGAACCAATTGAACACTCATGCGCTAGGTTTGCTGCAATTTTCTCACCTTCACAAAATAAATTTAAAAAAACTACAAGCTTACAAATCTTCAACAAACTGTACCTCTTCTTTCTTCGCATGCAAAAAAAAAATCCTCTCTACAGGAAATATTTTCCCGCTCTGATACCACTTGATGGTGATGAGATTTTGGAGTGAACCAAAATCCCGTTTCACCAATAAATTTGCTCTTCATGCATGTGGGTTATTGACCCACAATGCCTACCCGCTGCGCTACTCTTCAATTCCGAGTCAAATTTCTCGAAACCTAGGTCTCCATTAAGATGAACATCCTGGACTTCTCTGGCATGAGCTTTGTACATTTTGATGTGAAACTTCTCACAGTCTCCTCAACATGATTGCGCAACATTCCTACTTATCCAACCACAATGAAAGACATCTCTCACCAAGTAGTTGCTTCCCGATTTCTTCAGTTCGCGACGGTCTTTATCATCTTCGTCGTCATCAAAATACATATCACTGCTATCATCTTCATCATTGTCACTATCCCCAAAATCTTCACTACCATCATCCTCATCCTCACTCACCGGCTTTGCGACCTCTGACGTAGTTTCTACAGTTACTTTCTGGGTATCCAGATTTTAAGAGCCCGATTACAGATATCCTTTGCAGGCCGTCTAGTTCAGGGTTGAGAATGCTATGCATTGGAGCCTTCGATGCATGGAAAAGGCGAGATTGCGAGGAAGCAAACACAGGAAACTTATGGATTTAGCCGTGCAACAGTCATACACGTATCAACAGTATAAACCTCAGCACATTCTATAAACTACCAATTAATGAGAAAGTGAAAATTCGAAAGGTGAAACTACCGGACTAGGTAGACAGGAACAATGAGTGGCATTGACGATTGCAACTTGCTAGGAATCTAAAATGCTGGCAAACAATTCAAACAAGAAATACACAGACACAATTCACACAAAACGCATTTTCATTATTTACAATCTCAGATTACAATTTAAGGCATCTCAGCCTTATTCAAGAATTCTCTAGCAACAACATTTTCCCCTCTCTCACACGCACAGGGTTTTTCCTCCCTTTCTTGATTCCCTCATGAATCATTAAGTTCTTGTTATACATACATTCAGATACATTCAGTTTTAACTCAATTTTTAACTAAAATTAGCTCATTAACCGAATCTTGTTCAAGGTTGGCCTGGTTGTCCATGTGGTCGTCCACGTGTCTACTTCTCTAATTTTTTGTTCATCAAGGGTTCGGATGCTCCTGCATCAGACTCCAAAGGTACAAAAATTATGACCTCCTGGTCATATGCGTTTCCTTGGGAATTCTACCCACTGTTTCACTTCTTCAGTGGAACTGCCTTCATGTGAGTTGCAACCAAACCTCTACAATAGCAAGTCCTCCCTGCTACCAGATGCCCTACCAAGCTTCTCTCCTGAGCTTAGTCCTCTAGGCATCTCCGCCGTTCTCTCCTCTCGAACCAATTGAGCACTCTTGCTCCATATTTGTTGCAATTTTCTCACCTTCACAAAATAAATTAAAAAAAAATACGAGCTTACAAATCTTCAACAAACTGTACCTCTTCTTTCTTCGCATGCAGAAAAAACTCCTCTCCACAGGAAATCTTTTCCTGCTCTGATACCACTTGATGGTGACGAGATTCTGGAGTGAACCAAAAACCCGTTTCACCAATAAATTTGTTCTTCAGGCTTGTGGGTTATGGACCCACAATGCCTACCTGTTGCACTACTCTTCATTTCCGAGTCAAATTTCTCGAAACCCTGGTCTCCAGTAACATGAACATCTCGGACTTCTTTAGCATGAGCTTTGTACGTTTTGATGTGAAACTTCTCACAGTCTCCTCAACATGATTGCGTAGCATTCCCACTGATCCAACCACAATGAAAGACATCTCTCACCAGGCAGCTGCTTCCCGATTTCTTTAGTTCGCGACTGTCTTTATCGTCTTCGTCGTCATCAAAATCCATATCACCATTATCGTCTTCATCTTTGTCACCATCCCCCAAATATTCACTACCATCATCCTTATCCTCGCTCATGGGCTTTGTTATCTATGACATAGTTTCTATAGTTACTTGTTGGGTATCCAGATTTTAAGAGCCCGATTACAGATATCCTTTGCAGGCCGTCTAGTTTAGGCTTGAGAATGCTCTTCATCGGAGCCTTCGATGCATGGAAAAGGCGAGATTGCGAGGAAGCGAACACAAGAAACTTCTGGATTTAGCCGTGCAACAGTCATACACGTATCAACAATATAAACCTCAACACGTTCTATAAACTACCAATTAATGTGAAATTGAAAATTCAAAAGGTGAGACTGCCAGACCAGGTAGATAGGAACAGTGAGTGGCGTCGACAGTTGCAACTTGTTAGGAATCTAAAAGGCTGGCAAACAATTCAAGCAAGAAATACACAAACACAATTCACACAAAACACATTTTCATTATTTACAATCTCATATTACAATTTAAGGCATCTCAGCCTTATTCAAGAATTCTCCAGCAACTACATTTTCCCCTCTCTCACACGCATAGGGTTTTTTCGCCCTTTCTTGATTCCATCATGAATCATTAAGTTCTTGTTATACATACATTTAAATACATTTAGTTTTAACTGAATTTTTAACTAAAATTAGCTCATTAACCGAATCTTGTTCAAGGTTGCCCTGGTTGTCCATGTGGTCGTCCACATGTCTCCTTCTCTATTTTTTTTTCATCAAGGGTTCGGATGCTCCTGCATCAGAGTCCCGAGGTACAAAAATTATGACCTCCTGGTCATATGCTCCCGAGGTACAAAAAATTATGACCTCCTGGTCATATGCGTTTCCTTATGAATTCTACCCACAGTTTCACTTCTTCAGTGGAACTGCCTTCATGTGAGTCGCAACCAAACCTCTGGAATAGCAAGTCCTCCCTACTACTAGATGCCCTACCAAAATTCTCTCTTGAGTTTAGTCCTCTCGGCATCTCCACGATTCTCTCCTCTCGAACCAATTGAGCACTCCTGCTCCAGGTTTGTAGCAATTTTCTCACCTTCACAAAATAAATTAAAAAAAACTACAAGCTTACAAATCTTCAACAAACTATACCTCTTCTTTCTTCGCATGCAAAAAAAAATCCTCTCCGTAGGAAATATTTTCTCGCTCTGATACCACTTGATGGTGACGAGATTCTGGAGTGAACCAAAATCCCGTTTTACCAATAAATTTGTTCTTCAGACCCGTGGGTTATGGACCCACAATACCTACCCGCTGCGCTACTCTTCATTTCCGAGTCAAATTTCTCCAAACCCTAGTCTCCAGTAACATGAACGTCCCAGACTTCTCTGGCATGAGATTTGTACGTTTTGATGTGAAACTTCTTACAGTCTCCTCAACATGGTTGCACAGCATTCCCACTGATCCAACCACAATGAAAGACATCTCTCACCAGGCAACTGCTTCCCAATTTCTACAGTTCGCGATTGTCTTTATTGTCTTCGTTGTCATCAAAATCCATATCACTGCTATCGTCTTCATCTTTGTCACCATCTCCAAAATGGTCACTACCATCATCCTCATCCTTGCTCACGGGTTTTGCGACCTTTGACGCAATTTCTAGAGTTACTTGCTGGGTATATAGATTTTAAGAGCCCGATTACAGATATCCTTTGTAGGCCGTTTAGTTCAGGGTTGAGAATGCTCTGCATCGGAGCCTTCAATGCATGGAAAAGGTGAGACTGCGAGGAAGCGAACACAGGAAACTTCTGGATTTAGCTATGCAACAGTCATACACGTATCAACAATATAAACCTCAACATGTTCTATAAACTACCAATTAATGCGAAATTGAAAATTCGAAAGGTGAAATTGCTGGACCAGGTAGACAGGAACAATGAGTGGCGTCGATAGTTGCAACTTGCTAGGAACCTAAAACAGTGGCAAACAATTCAAACAAGAAATACACAGACACAATTCACACAAAACGCATTTTCATTATTTACAATCTCATATTACAATTTAAGGCATCTCAGCCCTATTCAAGAATTCTCCAGCAACTACATTTTCCCCTCTCTCACACGCATAGGGTTTTTCCTCCCTTTCTTGATTCTCTCATGAACCATTAAGTTCTTGTTATACATATATTCAGATACATTCAGTTTTAACTCAATTTTTAACTAAAATTAGCTCATTAACCGAATCTTGTTCAAGGTTGGCCTGGTTGTCCATGTGGTCGTTCACGTGTCTCCTTCTCTAATTTTTTTTTTTTTCATCAAGGGTTCAGATGCTCCTGCATCTGACTCTCGAGGTACAAAAATTATGACCTCCTGGTCATAGCTCCTGAGGTACAAAAAATTATGACCTCCCGGTCATATGCTCCCGAGGTACAAAAAATTATGACCTCCTGGTCATATGCGTTTCCTTAGCAATTCTACCCACTGTTTCACTTCTTTGGTGGAACTGCCTTCATGTCAGTTGCAACCAAACCTCTACAATAGCAAGTCCTCCCTGCTACCAGATGCCCTACCAAGCTTCTCTCATGAGCTTAGGCCTCTCGGCATCTTCGCGGTTCTCTCCTCTCTAACCAATTGAGCACTCCTGCTCCAGGTTTGCTGCAATTTTCTCACCTTCACAAAATAAATTAAAAAAAATTACAAGCTTACAAATCTTCAACAAACTGTACCTTTTCTTTCTTCGAATGCAAAAAAAAACTCCTCTTCACAGGAAATCTTTTCCCGCTCTGATACCACTTGATGGTGACGAGATTCTGGAGTGAACCAAAATCTCGTTTCACCAATAAATTTGTTCTTCAGGCCTGTGGGTTATGGAGCCACAATGCCTACCTGCTGCACTACTCTTCATTTCTGAGTCAAATTTCTCGAAACCTTGGTCTCCTGGCATGAGCTTTGTACGTTTTGATGTGAAACTTCTCACAATCTCCTCAACATGATTACGCAGCATTCCCACTGATCCAACCACAATGAAAGACATCTCTCACCAGGCAACTACTTCTCGATTTCTTTCGTTCGTGATTGTCTTTATCGTCTTCGTCGTCATCAAAATCCCTATCACCGCTATCATCTTCATCTTTGTCACCATCCCCAAAATCTTCACTACCATCATCCTCGTCCTCGCTCACGGGCTTTGCGACCTCTTATGTAGTTTCTACAGTTACTTGCTGGGTATCCAGATTTTAAGAGCCTGATTACTGATATCCTTTGCAGGCTGTCTAGTTCAGGGTTGAGAATGCTCTGCATTGGAGCCTTCAATGCATGGAAAAGGTGAGACTGCGAGGAAGAAAACACAGGAAACTTCCGGATTTAGCCGCGCAACAGTCATACACGTATCAACAATATAAACCTCAACACGTTCTATAAACTACCAATTAATGTGAAATTGAAAATTCGAAAGGTGAAATTGCCGGACCAGGTAGACAGGAATTGTGAGTGGCATCGACAGTTGAAACTTGCTAGGAATCTAAAATGCTGGCAAACAATTCAAACAAGAAATACACAGACACAATTCACACAAAACGCATGTTCATTATTTACAATCTCAGATTACAATTTAAGGCATCTCAGCCTTATTCAATAATTCTCCAGCAACTACATTTTCCCCTCTCTCACACGCACAGGGTTTTTCCTCCCTTTCTTAATTCCCTCATGAATCATTAAGTTCTTGTTATACATACATTCAGATACATTCAGTTTTAACTCAATTTTTAACTAAAATTAGCTCATTAACCGAATCTTGTTCAAGGTTGGCCTCGTTGTCCATGTGATCATCCACGTGTCTCCTTCTCTAAATTTTTTTCATCAAGGGTTTGGATGCTCCTGCATCACATTCCACCATAGAGCAGAGGCTAAATCAACCAGAAACAATCATGGAGCCACAACACGACACAGTCAGAACAAACAGAATGATTGTGAGGCATCTATGGCATGAGAGAGCTCCCAGACAGCGCATCAAACCATCCAAAATATTTAAATGCGGTTATTCTTCTGTCAGAAGAAGAAACCTCCGAGCCATGCTTGCCTAGTTAGAGATAAAATAGTTAAACAAGATAGAGGGATAGATTAAGACCTCTCAAGCCTTACAAGGCTCAACATGATTGTAAAGAGCTATAAATATCTGAAAGCAAAATGTAATAAGGGTTCAACTTCTGGAGATTGTTCCTCCTCAATTCCTTCAAGCTTCTCATCTTCATTCTATCAATAAAAACTTCTTTTGCCATTATATGTTCAATGTCCATCTTCTCTGTGATTCTATTCTTGCACTTGAATAGGTTATTCATGTTTTTTGTTGTGTCTAATGCCATATAACTATCATCTTATCTCTGCATTGATAAATTAGATTTGCAAGTCTCATTTACTTCTTGTAGCTGGCCATTCATATGTGCTAATGTATGCAATTTGCTGATACAATTAGTATTCTCCATCTACCCATTGAATCTATAAATTATTGAGCATTAGTGGTTTAAAATCTTGTATTGGTGAGAGTGTTCATGCATGTCTTGAGTGAGAATAGAGCTAAAATGGTTATCTGACTTGATCCAAACCATCATCCATTCCAATAGTTCTGAGAACAATATTGAAGATTATATGTTACCAGGCATCTCCGAGCTACAACCTAGGAGAGTTTCCTGGAGTGATAACATGGCCCTCCTGCAAAATTCTGCCTTGAACTACATGCACTACCTCCTCTGCCTGAGCGCACTGAAAACTGTGTTTAAATAAAAATTGGTGGTGGATTTTCCCAAATTGGCAGTTAGCTGAGTTGGTTAGAGGTCTAATTAATATGGAGGAGGTCGGGCGGTCAAACCCTGCCTCCTTTTTTTATACCTCACAACAGATTTGATTTTAAATTAAATTAATGGTTGGGTCAGGCCTGTCTTGGGTAGCCCACCCACCGTACTTTCCTCCTTTTCAATGGACACACCCCTCCATTAATGGTTGTGGTAGGTGTTGTTGGGCGTGGTTGGGTCTGTGCCCCAAGGGCCAGCCCACCACCCACTTTATACATAACGGTGTCGGGTTGTGGGGTGGTGGGGTCATGGTCGACCACCCCGTTTGTTGCTGCATTTCGTGGGAGGGGCTGGGGGTCGTGGCCCGCCCCTCCACCAATTGTTATGTGGTGCGGATAAGGGGTGGCGGGGTTGGTGGCCCGCCACCCTTTTTTTATATATTTTTTTGTTATATTAAAATAAAGTGTGCAATTTTGAAAATTCACTTTTGGACAACATGAGTCATTTAAAAGAGGCAACAATTTTGCCTGGAATCTGGGCAGAGTTGGCTAGATTCTGTCCACCGGAATAAGTCCAAATTGCGCCTTCATTAATCCCGCCCAGTCATCAAAATTCAACCCAAATTTGACTGCCTCTATCTTCTTCATCCAGACTCGGATTGGAGTGCCATTCACACCGTTGGAATCAGGGCGACGAGTACTTCGATCTGATGTCAAGTTAATCACCTTTACACCACTTTGAATTTTGAGATTTTCCCATGCCACTGTGTCTGAAGATCCATCTGGATCAATCCTCCCCATTGAGGTGTTTTTGGATTGCCAAAAGCTTTATCAGTCAATTGGAAAGTGAGGGAATTATTCCCTAACTCTTTCCTTCTCCAACCATTTTGCCTTGCTAGGGTGCATCCCCTTGAAACCAACTCGAAGGTATTCCACATCTCCCCGTCGTGAAGTCCTGGCCCTTCTGTCAAGGATGATGTCTTCAAGTAACTCATCGAGATACTATGGTGCAAATTCATCAACTTTAGGAACTATGCCCACCTCCTCGATGTCCATAATCAATGGTGGCTCATACAGCTTTAAGTTCTGCACATTCACTATGGAGTACATCTACATATATATCGACAAATCAAGACGAAAGGCATTGTTTCCAATCTTCTCCAAAATGGTGAATGGACCATACCAGATTGGTTGCAACTTCTTCCCTTCTCCCTTCATCCTGTCCTTGCTGATATGGAACCACACTTTGTTGCCCACTTGAAATTGATGGTCGACTCGGTTTTTGTCATGTCGAGCCTTGTACTGGGCTTGACTTTTCTCCAACTACTCTTGTACTGCTTAGTGAATCAACTGGATTCACTGGATGAACTGTTGCGCTTTGTCCTTGTCATTATGTCCACTGGAGTCATCTTCCCTTCCAAAGACCATATCAAAAGGGTCCTTTGGCAGGTAACCAAAACATGTCTCAAATGGTGAATGATGCGTAGATGAGTGCACTACTTGATTGTAGGAATGTTGCACATATGGAAGATGCTCATCCCACAACTTAGGATGTTTTCCACAATAGCCTTGCAACAAGTGTACTACGGTGCAGTTTACAACCTCTGTCTATTCATCGGTCTGTGGATGGAATGTCGTGCTTCTTTTCAACTTGGTGTGAATCATCTTCCACAAGCTGGTCCAAAACTCTCCGAGAAAGCGAGAGTCCCGATCTGACACAATCGATGTGGGTAGCCCAAAATCGACCCAAACATGCTGAAAGAAAATATGAACAGTCTGCTTTGCAGTGATTTGCTTTTACAGGGCATTAAAATACACATCTTACTAAAACGATCAATGACGACATACAAATAGTCGTGCCTTTTTCTAGACAAAGGCTAACCTCCTACAAAATCCGCCGAGACACTTTCCCATGGACGACTCGGAATAGGCAGTGGTGTGTAGAGCCCAGGTTTTCTATTTGAGGGTTTTGAAGTAGAACACATCACACAACCCTTTACATAGTAAGTCACAATGTTCTTCATATGAGGCCAAAAGCAAAATATTTGTACATGACACAAAGTTTTTTCAATACCAAAATGACCAGACACAAGGGAGGTGTCGACCTCCCGGATTACATGTACCCTTTCTCCTGTGGGTATGCACAATTTTCCAAGGTGATACAATAGTTCCCCTATAAGTGATAGTTGTCAACCTGTGAACCATGTGTTAGTTTTTCATAAATCTCGTTAAAGTCATCATTGTTAGCATATTATTCAGCATAACTTTCAAAAGACAACGAATCATTATGCAAAATAACCAAAGCAGAAATAGGAGGGCGAGATAGCATATCAACCACTTTGTTGCTAGTGCCCTTCTTATAATTTATTACCAGATGAAACTGCTGAAGAAAACCCATCCACCTAAAATGACAAGATTGCTGCAACTTGGTCTGAGACTGAAGATACTACAAGGGCTGATGATCCGTATGGATGATGGTCTCCTTGCCGATCAGGTAGTTCCACATTTTCACACTCTAGACCAAGGCATATAATTCCTTGTCATAAGTGGGATAATTTATCATAGCGTGAGAGAACTTCTTGGAATGGTAACATATCAGCTTCCTTTGTTGCATCAGTACAACTCCCATGGCATATCCACTGGCGTCTATCTCAATTTTTAATGGATGTTGGATATCTAGTAAGGCCAAGACCTGTGCAGTGCTGAGCTTTTATTTCAATGTTTCGAAGGACTTCTGCTGCTTTCTTCCCCATTGAAAGACTTGCTTTACACTTTTCAAGCATGTAAAGGTGTTGCAATAATAGAGAAATTGGCAATAAATCTCCTCCAATACTATACTACGCCCAAAAAGCTGCGAACCTCGGTTACATTAGTAGGTTTAGGCCAATTTACAATTGTTTCAAATTTAGAAGGATCAATTTTTAGCTGACCATGACCAACAATATGACCTAGGTAAACCAAAGAGGTTTTCCCAAACTCACACTTTGACAATTTTACATAGAGTTTTTCATTTTTCTATACATCAAACACTTTCTTCACATGACATACATGTTCATTCCAACTTTTACTAAAGACAAGGATATCATCTAGATATACAAGAACAAATTCATCAATGAAAGGCCTAAAGAGATCATTCATGACCCTCATGAAAGTGGTTGGAGTGTTGCAAAGTCTGAATGGCATCACCATCCATTCGAACAACCCCTGTTTGGTCTTGAAGGCGGTTTTCCACACATCTTGCTCTGCAATTCGGACCTGGTGATAACCACTACGCTAATCCAATTTGGTGAAATAGATAAAATTCTTTAACTGATCTAATAAGTCATCAATGTGGGGAAGAGGGTAATGATTTTTCACCGTGATTTTGTTTAGTGCTCGGTAATCCACGCACATCCTCCATGTGCCATCTTTCTTTGGCACTAAGAAAATCGGTGAGTCGCATGGAGAAGTGCTCGGTTTGATGACTCCTTGGTTCAATAGTTCCTGCACCTGAGTTTTGATCTCCTCCATCTCAATGGTCGACATCTTGTACATACCAATATTTGGTAAAGGAGCGTCATGCTAGAAATGGATCTCATGTTGGATCTCCCTCTTTGGAGGTAATCCTCTTGGTTCCTAAAACATTGCATCATAGTTAGAAATTAATTCACATAATTCCTTTTTATGCACATGATCAAAACCCTGGAAAGCATTGAATAATTCTGCATCTTTTCCCCTTACAATCATATGCATGCACCCTTATTGGAATTCACCAACCTCTTCATTTGTCCTGCACTTACAAGGCTGGCACTGATTTTAGTTTGATGAGCCCTTACAATATATTCTACCCCATCTTTTGTGATTTGGTATTTGTTTTCATGACGGAAAAAGATTGCCTTTCTATCATATAGAAATGGACTCCCTAATACCATGCCACAAATATCCAATGGTATCACGTCAAGTTTTACCTCATCCACTAACTTAGAAGAGATCACAAATTTAACCTTACACTGCTTAGTTACATTCAATTTTGCTTTATCTTGTATCCATCCAAGTGGGGAAGGTTTTGGATGTGGTGTAGTTTCCAAGCCTAGCTTCTTTGCCAAGGACTCTAAAATTAAGTTTGCTTAGGATCCGGTATCAAATAGAGTTTCCACTTTTGTATGATTTATGATAACTCTAATGTGAAATAGCTCAATTATCTTTCGTTCATTAAGAAGAGACTCATCTATTGAACTAGTGCCTTCATGTGATTCAGAATTAACATGAGGTGTAAGAGTACCTTTTGTTCCTACTGCTATGATCAATGCTTCATCTCCCGAATCGGATCCAAGGTCTTGCTGCACAGTTTCCATTGTCTTCTGCTTGCCTTTTCCTCCATACTTCTTTGGTCTCTTTTCCAGGTACTCTTTCAAACAATGATCGTTGTCATGACCTTCCTTTTTGTAGTGATTGCAATAAGGTCTTTCTCCTTCATCTTTCTTGGTTGATGCCGTCCTCTTCACCTTTCCTTTCCCTTTCACTTTGGGTTTTCCATTTGGAGGTTTGAAAGGTGGTTTCTTGAAATGATCATCTCTTTCATTTTTGCCCCTGTTCTCAAGATGGATTGCCTTCACACTGGAAGAGTCAATAATAGTTGGTTCAAAAATAATAATGAATGTCTAAGGTAACCATATAATGATCCAATATACTTAGTTACTACTTTAAGTGAGTCAATTGAAATGCCCAAATTAAGTGCCTATTTTATAAATTCCTTTGTAAAGCTTTGAACATCCTGACCTTTGCCTTGCCTTAAGTATTGCCAATCCATTAAGGATTTTTGTTTATAACCCAAGGGATAGAATTGTTCCTTTAATGCAGAAATGAAATTAGGTAATGAGGAAAGAAGATTACCCACATTCTTACTGCTTCGCAATTTGCTCTCCCACCAAACGAGAGTGGTGCTACTCCGCTGAAGAGAGGCCATCTAAATATTTGCCTCGTCCTCATCGATTGCGTTCGTGGCATCAAGAAGTGCTAAAACCATATAAAATTTGTCAAATTCTGAAAAAGTGAAAATTTGACCCTCCTGCAAAATTCTGCCTCCAACTGCGTGCACTGCCTCCTTTGCTTGAGCGCACTGAAAACTACGTCTAAATAAAAATTGGTGGCAGATTTTCCCAAATTAGTGGTTAGATGAGTTAGTTAGAGGTCCAATTAATATGGAGGAGGTCGGGCAGTCAAACCCCGCCTCCTCCTTTTTTTATACCTCACAACAGATTTTATTTTAAATTAAATTAATGGTTGGGTCAGGCCCGCCTTGGGCGGCCCGCCCACCGTACTTTCCTCCTTTTCAACGGACGCACCCCTCCATTAATGGTTGTGGTATGTGTTGTTGGGCATGGTTGGGTTCGTGTCCCAAGGGCCAATCTACCACCCACTTTATACATAATGGTGTCGGGTTGTGGGGTGGCGGGGTCATGGCTGCCCACCCCATTTGTTGCTGCATTCCATGGGAGGGGTTGGGGGTCGTGGCTCGCCCCTCCACTAATTGTTATGTGGTGCGGATAAGGGGTGGCGGGGTTGGTGGCATGCCACCCTTATTTTATATATTTTTTTGTTATATTAAAACAAAGTGTGCACTTTTAAAAATTCAGTTTTGGACCGCAGGAGTCATTTAAAAGAGGCAACAATTTTTCTCAAAATCTGGCCCGAGTTGGCCGGATTCCATCCGCCACAAAAAGTCCAAATTGCACCTTCATTAATCCTACCAGTCATCAAAAGTCAACCCAACTTTGACTGCCTCTATCTTCTTCATCCGGACTCGAATTGGAGTGTCGTTCACACCGTTGGAATCAGGGTGACGAGTACTTTAATCTGATGTCAATTTAATCACCTTTCCACCACTTTGAATTTTGAGATTTTCCCATGTCACTGTCTGAAGTTCCACCTGAATCAAGTACATTGCATAATCAGTTTAATCTATAGTGAGAATTTCTACAGTAAACACATAGGACAACATTAAAACCACTTTGGAAGCTCGGATCTAGCCCTACTAGCTTCAGAGAGGGATCCCCCTATTTAATTTAGCTTTGTTTTAGAGTAAGTTTTATGCTAGTTATGAATGTACTTGTTTGTTTTGTTTGAAAGGTTTGGTTGATTTAAGTGTTATAATTCCATTGGACTATGGAGTCTATAAACTAAACTGGAGTTTGGCATTAATTTTTGGAGTTCTCACAGGAAAAGCTAGGTTGCAGTAAATGGATATTTTCAGAATATAAATGAATTTTGGAATAGCATAAGTGTAAGGTTCAATAGAGACCAAAGAGAAATTAAGAGTTCCTTGATTTCACTTCAGTGGAAAACATTAAAATTAACAAAAACCAAAATAGGGCGCTCTAGATGACGAATCCTATTTATCAAAGTTTATGTTGATTAATTTAGATATTTAGAAAAACAAAGGAAAGAAATAACAACGTTTAAACAAATAGATAGAAGAAACACATCACCATTTAACACACCACATGAATCTTGTGAAAGGTTCCTATATTATTGATGCTCCAGAACTACAAAATTACAATATGCAGGAGAAATTACATTCAAAAATCAACACTAATACTTCAAATTGTGAAGCATTTATAATAAAAATTATAATAATGCTTTTACAAAATTGTTATCAAACTGATAATGTATTATTAGCCTAATTACAAACTAATATCATCTAATCTTGGCAAAAATAGGCCACGTAGACTATTGAGGAAAGCAGTGGCACTGTTTCGGTGGTTTCTGTTGCTAGGTCATCCAAAACAGAATGCGATGCTGAACTGAATCTTGCGCTGGCAAAATCTTTTACTGCTCCTGAGTTATTCCTTAGTCCAATAAATCAAGCAACTCTTCCCTTCTCTTTTAATCTGGCATTGTTAACTTTGTCACCCTACGGTAGATTTCATCTACCTCTGTATATTTAGCAAAAATTGGTTTCACAGTAAAAATATGTTTTACCTCATTTTGCACATGGAAGTTGTTTGACATGGTCTCCAGAAATGCCTTTGCTATCATACTCCCTTTGATTCCACTGAACTTAACGTTGCTTTTGGCTACCTCTTCATCTTCAAGATATAGTCCTCCTGAGTGATCAACTTGTCATTGATGACATAGATATTGGGCAGTCCCTTCTGCATTAAGGCTTCAATCCTGTTTATGAATCTATTCACCTGCAGTTCCAAGGTCTCAGAACTTTCCCCTAACTAGTCAATGAGATTTCCCTTAGTAAAGACTTTCTTGACTTCTAGAATGGTGGCAGTTCTGTCATTGATTCCCACTTCCTCTAGCTCATATCTGGAATTTGAATTTAAGAACCTGATAATATTAGCAGCTTCAGTTGGAATTTTTCCTAGTTTTTCCCTTCCTTGCACAATGGTCTAAGTGGCCTTCTTTATTAACTCTTTCTAGTTCAAATATAATTTGGAGAGAAGGCCAAATCTCATTCATTGAGTCAAGTATGTTCATCCAATTTGTTTCCTTGGATTGGGCCAAGGTCTGGCCAGTTGAAGTGTCTCTCTCTACCTCGCATAACTTTTCCAAAATTCTCTGAGATTTGTCTAATTCAGCAGTTCGAGTAGCTTCAACTTTGGCCTTTTGGACTTCCAAAGCATTGAGTTGGCCCTGCAAGGTCTCAATTTCCTTTGATTGCAATGACACATTTTGCAGTGTCTATGTCACATGTTTAGCACTAGGTGTCTGAGTTGAAGTCGTAGGTGTAGAAGTTGCTCTTGTTGATGGCAGTTGAGAAAGAGATACAACATCCACGGGAACAATAACCATCTTCAAGCTGTCTTCCTTCTCCTTTATCAGCTTTTCCAACTCTGCTTCCGTTTGCCTGATCTGTATGTTTTGGTCAATAATTAGTTTCATCATGTTTGCTTTCTGAGATTCACGTTCTTTAATGTCCTTGGTTATTGGATCTTTTGTAGCTGACATCTTTAGTTGTTTCCTTAATGCTGTAATGTACAAGTTATTTTTCCTGATAATTTAGTCAACAACATTGACATCTTTAGGGTCATACTTTATTTTGATCACCAAGTCTTCCAAAGACTCGATCTTGTTGTCTTTGGCCAAGGAGGAGACCTTCTCCATCTTCAATTGTGACTATACATTTGCAAAAGAAACCTGCAATTTAGATAAGGACATGGCAATATTAGTCAAAGTGGAGGATATCATTTCACTAGTTTGTTTGTGCATCTCCATTTGATCAATGGGATGTAGGTCCTTTGTATTGAACTCAAAGGTGGTGCTCTTGTAGTCAATTGCTAATTTGGGTTGTGAAGTCTGGGCCTCAAGAAAGGCCATCTGCATTTTTCCATGTTCAATATCAAACACTAACATAAGTCTACTTTGTGAACTGGAAGTCTACTTCCAGAATTGGTTGCAAGTGTTGTTCTTCAAGATTTCATTCCTTAGCTTTATTTCTCTGTGGCTATCAAACACTGTATTAACTTTTTCTGTCTGGACAGTGTGTGATTCTAACTTAGTCTCCTTATGACCCTATGAGGATGAAGGTTCAAAAGGAGATGTAGTGAACTTGGTGGTTGCTGGTGGTGAATCTGTGATGATGATAGCTACTTGTTCTTCAATCTCTTTGTCTACTTCTGGTTTGTGAGTCACCTTGGGCCTCTTTCTATAACTGATTCTAAATTCTTTGGCTTCACTCCTAGTTGTAGATGACGACCCTTCCTCCCTCTGCCTTTTGCTGGATTTTTCCCAAGGAACAGAAGCCTGCAAACTGGAAGTGGACACAATTTGCTCTTTAGCTTCCTGCATGGTCTTTTCTACCCATTCCAACTAATTGGCATATTGTTCTATGTTTTGCCTAGAAGTATGAATGTAGGGAGTGTTCTTATTTTCCACTATGAGTTTTGAAATGATTCTGCAGGGGTCATAAGACCATGTGAAGCTCAAGTTGAACTTCATTTCCTTCAGTATCTTATTTGCCTCATCACTTGTTGTTCTTGTGTTGCACATAAATGGCCCCCCCTGTGTTTTAATTCTGAATTGTGCCTCCTTCTTGGCCACTACAAAGTGTATATCATCTGAGTTCAACATCTGTTGGATGTACTCCAATGCAAAATCCTCATTGGAAGGTACTTGGAGAGTTTATAAGGCACCAATTCACATCCATAGACTCTAATCTCTATGTAGTTTTGGTATAGGTACCAATCTCTGGTCTTTGCTTGGTTTGATAGATGCAATATTCGTTTTATCTCCTTACTAATCCTGGGTTGCATTGCACTGTGGAGAGTGTTCATAGCTGGATGGACAAAGTGTTCTACAAATTGCTTGTAGGTGAACTCCTGTTGTCCTTTCATGACCAATGAGGTCCAAAAGATAACTGGTTGTTGGTCACCTGCATCATCCAATTTCTGCAATGCAAAACTGAACTTTTCTGCTTGATAATATATGAACATTTAAATTAAAATAGAGGTGTAACTGAACACCTACTCTGTAGGAAACTTGATGAACTGCTAATGAATATTGTCAACCAAGAATTAACTGAAATTGATAATTGTAGAGGGTTTGTTGTTTGTGGAAAATGTGGAAAATAATCCTAAAATGGACTCATCTACCCACAGATCAGAATGATAGCCTAGAATGTGAGAAAGAATGGAAATAATTTGCTTGGCCTAATAAGGGAAAATGGAAGAAGGATAAGGAGGATTCTTCTTGGGTAATTGGGCATTCTCTGGAAGAAAATCTAAAAAATTCTAGCTCTAGTGGTAAAATCTAGCTTTTGATAAAGCTAGGTGACGGCTTTTAAGGAGAAAGGGGCAACATTTTCCACAGAAGGGGCCAACATGATTTGGTCAACATATTTGGCTATAATGGTGAACATAATGTCACTTGTAGGGCAATTATGGCTCTTTGGGGATTCAATTTCTTCGGAGGAGGAATCCGTAGTATTAGAGGAGCGCTGCTGGATGACCCTCCCTCTAGAACCACCCCGAGACCCTCCCCTTCTGTTGATGAGACGGAGCCGTTCACGCGACATGTTGAAATCCCAGGTGAAGTGACACAGGAGCCAGGAAAGTTCCGAGAACCAGGAGGGCGCAGAGAGCCGAGGCACAATCATCTGAGGCACATTAGGCCAAGAAGAGACAACGAACAAAGGCACAAAGAGTATAGGCACCGAGAGCCACAGCGGAGAGGCGAATGAAGCACAGAGGGGTGTATTGAGAGAAGGCTCCGCGAGCCTCAGAGTAATTGCAATATAAGCACCTAGGGGCGAGGGAGTGAAACTCAGGGAGCGACCACTACTGAAGGGAGGGCTAGAGCTGGTAAGCCTGGGACAGAGGATGAGATGCCGAGAGGCGGAGACAGAGACCTGCTGTGCTGAAGGCCGAGGCCTATTCCCTTGAGACCAGGGCCGATTCCAATGAGCAAGCAGCGACCAAGACCCCCGATGCAGCAGAAGCCGATACTTCAGGTGAGACGGAGCCAGCGGAGTCGAGCTCTTATAATGGCACATTGGGGCTCCCAAAGCTATAACTAGAACCCAACAGAAGATCTGCAACCAAATCGCCGGAGAAACAAGCCGCGGGAGCTCCATCGTGCTGCAGACGGCGGACTGCAGCGAGCAGTTAATAGCTGCATTCATTATAAACTTACAGGGAAGGCATGCTATCCCATTTTCCTTACACGTGGCGGGTCTGAGCTGCCACTTGCCCAGTGGGAGCGCCGCCAATGTACCATTCTCCATGTTAATCACCCGTAGCCGGGGACGGATAATCCTGAAGCACCAGAGAAGTGCATTCCTGTTGGAGGTGTGCATCCACCGAGTCATTGAGAGTGCCTACGAAAGGAGGGAGCTGCCGGTCAACCCCTTGGTTGGCCAATCGATCTGCTACCTTGTTGGCTGTTCGCATGACATGCTTGAAAATAATGCTATGGGGGCGCCTTAACCATTTCTCTAGAGTTTCGAGCCTACTAAGCAACCTCCAACTGGACGCTATTTTAGCTGCCGAGGTGCCCGCTTGAATTCTTGTAGCTGCATTGATGAGGATAAGGGAGTCTCCCTCTACTTCTAGCGGGTAGAAATTGTGTTGATCTGCAATGCATATCCCTTTCCACAAGCCTTCCAATTCTGCAACATTGTTGGTGTCTTTGCCAATTGAACCGTAGTAGATATGCACAACTACTCCTTTGTCATTTCTAAATACTCCTCCAAAGCCTGCCGGCCCAGGATTTCCTTTAGCTGCTCCATCAAAGTTCAATTTGAAAGAGGAAGCGGGAAGAGGGGACCATTGGATGGGGGAGACAGACTTAGTAGGGGGACGAGATTTGATATTAGGCAGACTGGATAAGTTAAGATTCCAGGAGTTCAGGATGAGCCGCTCTAGAGGAGAGTCTGGCCAATTAGTATCTAGCCAAGTTCTAAGCGCCAGAGTTTCTTGGAGATTTTGCTTTAAGAGGAGCCAGAGTATTTCTATAGGCCGTCTACTGTTGTTGAAGACTCTGTTGTTCCGTTCCTTCCAAAGAATCCAGTAAAGAAAGCCTGGAATGAGGTTCCATAGAGAATTGAGGATGGGGCTTTGATAAGGGTGCTTGGGCCAGGTTCTTAGAGTGTTTGCAATGTCCCCCTGCCGAACTTCTGCTCTTTTGTTACATTGATCAACTTTCTCCAATAGCTGAATAGCGAGAGGGCAGGTCTCCATGAGATGCAGGATGGTTTCCGAGT
>APFE031114476.1:46423-99596 GCA_000404065.3 Pinus taeda
TTTCGCGCCATTATTTCAAAATATTGAAAATTTACCCTTGAAAAAAAAAGTGTTTTTAAGCATCAACACTTTTCGTTTTGAGGGTGTTTCTTGTACAATTTTTGCACAAAAAATTAGTTTTCACTACCATTTTTAAAACATGTTCAAAATTTACCCTAGAAAAAAAATGTGTTCTTCGAGTAACAACACTTTTTGTTTTGAGGGTGTTTTTTGCGCAATTTTTGCACAAAATTTGGTTTTCACTGCCTTTTTTAAAACATGTTCAAAATTTACCCTTACAAAAAAAATGATATTCCAACATCAATAGTTTTTATTTTTAGCGTTGTTTTTCATGTTTTTTGGGGGTTTTTTGGCTAGAGTTCTTGTTTTGAGTTTATAGTTCCCGTTTCAAAGTTTACATTGTTAAATTATGAATAGGAGAAACAGTGAAAGATTGAGAATGACAGGCTTTGGGTTTATTTAAACGTTGTTGACAGTGTCCCGTTGGAAATGGCGCGGGACCATTACTGAATGGTTACCCGGGAAAAATTAAATGAGAAACAGGTATCCCGTGGATGGAGTGTGGGATTGGATCCTGAAGCGCTCAAAGCCACTCACTTTTAACCATAAACGACAAGCTTTTTTTGTCCTTATGCACCTTTTGATATTAGTTATGCAGACTTAGGATAAGGACGAGTAATGAAAGTGGGAAATATTTTATCCATAGCGCACTTTGAGTTTTCAAACTTTGGATAAGCCAAATATAATTTTGAAATACTTTACCCCATATCATGTACATTTTCCTTTTGCTATATTCTTAGACTTAGGATAAAATTTTCATATGCAAATTATTCACTCCATCACCTAGTCTACCTACCCTTAGCTAGACTAACATTCTTTATTTCTGTCTCTAGGTGCACTTATACTAGCAAACCCATTTGATTTTCTTCTATGCAGAAAGAAAAACTATCTAACCTATCCCTTATTTCTCCTATTGACCCAAATTAAACAATTGGGTCAATGTCATTTCCTATCCAACTAATGATTTACCTAGATTAAATTGTTGGATAAACCTTTATTCTCTATCTAATTTACTGAAATTTAAATAAATTTAATCATGATTAAACAATATGATTAAACTAAAGCTAGTGATTGTGGCATTTTTTTGAACACGCTGCACACACTTATTTTACAGAAATGAAGCAAAAACTATAAATGAGTAGTGGCATTTAGAATTACAACACTTCAGTATATATATATATATTATATATAATATATATATATATATATATATATATATATATATATATATATATATATATATATATATATATATATATATATTTTGGTGGGGTTCAATCTTTCTTCTTTTTCAATGTGTTTTTTTTTTTTTTGTTTATACCCACTTTTCATTTTTTATTCTATTTTATTATTATTATTTGTAAATCATTAGCAGATTGACAAGTATTTACAAAATAGGGTTTCTGAGATATAATACTCAATTACCTTGAGATCCTATAAATTATAGGACCCTAACAGTGGCTCCAGCTGGGGATGGAACTTTCCCTGTAAGGTGCCAAGAACATGTGATCAGTAGCCTTGAGTTTTTATTTGAGCATTTTCCACCTCTGATTTCTTTGTTGCAGTATTTATGGTAACTTGTCAATAGAAGCCTAGGGCCTTCTATGCGAGCTTCAATTTTCGTTAATAGGTTACCCAATCCACACAATAAAGACAATGATATACACAATGATAAATGGTAATAAAATATCTAATGCTCAGAAAAATAATGTTTGAGTATCATGCCATTGACAGGTCGACTAGGTAACTCTGTGCCATCTTACTTTCTAATAAATAATGCATTATTTCCTCTAAAAGCATAAATGACATAAGGAGCCATCCATAGGTTATCAAACTTTCCATGCTTCCATTTATCCTCTCTTCTTGAATCCCACTTTAAGACTTTGTCACCAATGGTGAAATCATCTACCTTTGTCCTTCTGTCAAACACTTTTTTAATATTCCCATGAATGGCTTGAGCCTTATTATAAACTTCTTCCCTGGATTACTGCAACTGGATTGTTTGATCAATCCTCCTTTGATTATCATTGGGCTCAGCTTGCAATTCTTGAATTAACTTCATGATTGGGACTCCCAAAGAGGATGGAAAAACAACATCCATTCCATAAACCAAATGGCATGGTGACATGCCAATTGATTTCTTTGTAGTGAGCCTATCATCCCAAAGTGCATTTATAAGCTTGTTGTGCCATGACTTCTTGTTGTCTGCTAACAGTTTCTTGATAATGTTTACCAGGCTTTTGTTTGAAGATCCAACCAACTCATTACCTTGTGGATAATATAAAGTTGAATGCCCCAAAGTGATATAGTATTTATTGTAGAAATCTATCATTTTCTTAGACCTAAAGGTTGCAACATTGTCTGTAATAAGTTTGTTTGGGCAACCAAATCTAGACAAGATGTTGGTTTCCAAGAATGGCCTCAATCCATTTGGTAAAGTAGTCAGTAGCAGTAAGGATCCATTTATGTTGAGCAGAGGATGGAGGATGGATCTCTCTAATGAAATCCAATCCCCACTGTTGGAAAGGGCTTTCAACAGATATAGGCTTCAAAGTTAAAGGCAAAATTTTTCTTTTTCCCTCAAAGATTTGACACTTGTGACAAGAGGTTACCTTTTTATGGACATCTGGAAAAAGTGTAGGCCAGTAAAAACCAGCTCTTAGAATCTTATTGGCAGTGGTTTTCCAATATAGATGGTCACCGCAATTGCCTTCATGGAATTCCTACATTGTTCTTTCTGCATCATCACTCAAAAGACACTTTAGTAGAATACCACCAACATCTTTCCAATATAAAACATTTTCTAAGATGTAAAATCTAACTGCTTTTAGTTTAAGAAATCTAGCCTTTGTTTTTGTTAGACTAGGAGGAGCATTTAAATTAAATGAAACATAAACAAGGTCTGCATACCAGGGTGAGGCCATGAAATCCTCATCTAGTTGTGGAGTCACTTGTTCCTCTTGATCATCCAATTCAGCTACAAAGTTAATATCTAAAGCATTAAAATTAGATTCAACCATCAATTTTGCTAATCCCTGTCCTTTGATGAGCTTGGTTGGCTTGATTTCCATGTCATATTCCAGAATGATGGCAATCCATTTGCCTCTTTTGCCATCTGGTCCATTTTGTGTCAAAATATCTCTAACTACAACATTAGGTACATAAAAAATTATATGGGAATGAAGGATATATACTGTAAAATATTTAATTGCTTTTATCAGTGCAAAAGCCTGCTTTTCCATTATGTTGTACTTGAGTGCAACATCCCTTAAAGCTTTCCTAAAGAAAGAAATGGGCTGTTCATAACCATCAAGATTTTTCTGCAAAAGGACAGTTGCAATAGTATGTTCAGAAGCAAAGGAAAAAATTATAAAATATTTAGTAAAATCAGGGCTAATAAGGACTGGTGCTTTTGTTAATGCATGTTTAACCTGGTCAAACAATTGCCTAGCTTCGATATTCCACCTGATTTTAGAGTCTCATTTTAGCATGTTTGTGATATTTTTGAGAAGTTCTGCAAGGTTAGGGATAAATCTTCTCAGGAAGTTTATTCTCCCAATAAATTATTGAAGTTCTTTATTATTTCTTGGATGATTTATTTTTAGAATAGCTTCAATCCTTTTAGGATAAATTCTCTTACGTTCTTAGATATAATGCGAGCAATAAGTTTTCCTTCTTCAAGACCAAACATTGTTTTCTTAGGATTTAATGAGATCCCAAACTTTCTACACTTTTCAAAAACTCTTCTAAGGTGCATGAGATATTATTCATCAGATTTAGAATATACAATTATGTCATCCAGATAGATCACAATAAATCTACCAATTTCATCAGCAAAAATAATATCTATTGCTCTCTGAAATGTGGCTCCAACATTCATTAATCCAAAAGGCATCTTCACATACATGAAGGTACCCCAAGGAGTAGTAATGGCTGTCTTTTCCTGATCATCTGGATGAACTAAGACCTGATAATAACCCGAGAATCCATCTAATAAGGAAATCCTAGAAGATCCAACTACCTTTTGCAAAATATGATCCATTCTAGGTAAGGGATAGTTGCCTTTTAGGGAAACTTTGTTAAGGTTTATGAAATCTATGCATAATCTGATTTCACTTGTTTTCTTCCTAGTTGGTATAATGTTTGAAACCTACTTAGAGTACCTAAGAGGAACTATGTTTTGGAACCATACATCCTTTTGATTTCTTTTTCAATTAAAGGCATCAGAACCAGATCTTTTCTACAAAGTTTTTATTTCAAGGGTTTCTGATCTTCCTTAATTGGAATTTTGTGTTTTATGATTTCAGTGTCATATGTTTTAAGATCTTTATAGCTCCAAGCAAAAACAACACTAAATTCCTTGAATAAAGCAATATACTTTTGTTTTTCAACTGCTGGGATTGATTTAGACAGTTTTAGGATTTTTGGGTTCCTTTGAGTACCTAAATTACAATCTTCAACTGATGTTCCCGAGCGCTTAATCTTAGGATTTTTAGCCATATCATTGAAATCAAATAGTTTTTCTAATGGAGCTAGACCCTTAGGCAAAGTATTATCTTTAAGTTGGAGTGTTTCAAACTCTTCTTTTTCTGGGTAAATTTCAAGCAATTCTGGTTTATTTACAACTTTATCTAAGGGAGTATTTACATCTAAATTTTCTAGTTTCCTTTTTGGATCAAAATGTTCAATAGTTTGACTATCTCGTTCAGTTTCCAAATCAATACTATCATCTTGAAATTCATCTTTAAATTGCAGGAAACTCTCAATCTGTTTATCATTTCCAAATACCTGCCAATATCTTACATTATTAGGTACAACTGGTCGGTGTTTTACCTCCAGTACATATTCTTGATTAAGATAAGGCATTTTACAAGAGCTAGTTGAAAAATCCAGAGTGTTTGGAATGATGTTTTGTTTTCTAAGGATTACAGAAAGGTCACATTCAAGGAAACATTCTAGGAAGTCCATCACAACATTTCTGTATGCTCTCATCTTAGGATGTTTGGCCGAATATTCTCCTTTAAGTTGTTGAATAATTAATTCGGCATCTCCTTGAATAAAAATTATTTTAGAGAATGAGGGCTTCATACTCTACTATGTTATTAGTGCATTGAAAGTTAAGCCTGTATGAGTGACCCTCAACATGATTATTTCTTATGTTAACCACCCAAATTCTGGCTCCAGTACCATCCTTGTTGAAAGAACCATCGAAACTCATGTTCCAAAGAGGTTCAGGAGGAGTTTTCAGTTCTGTTATTTCTGTTTGGGCTGGGCCTATTTTAGCAACCTCATTCTCAGAATTGATTACTTGATTGTTGATATCCCCATCATTGTAAAGAATAAATGAATCTAAATCTGAATGAACAGAATAAAGTGGATAATTTTGAGGTTTGTCTTGAGTACTCACCATAAATTTCATTAAGGTTTCCCTATACAGTCTCCTTTGCTGTGCAAAAAATGGTATGGTATCAAAGGTCATGCCCATTTGTAGGGTTCCTTGTAATTTTGCTCCCCATGAGCGTGACAACAACATGCCATACTTAGGGGGAATGTCTGCAACCACTATGTCCATCACTAGACTTTTATCGGGGATTTGGGATAAAGTAACATATAGGTATTTAATAAGACCTAAGCATCTAATTTTGCTAGAATCAAAGGAGTACAAGTCTTTATAGAGTCTAGTAATGTCAAGTCCTAATTCCTCCATCACAGCTTTAGGCATTAAATTGTGGGATGCATTTGAATCTAACATAGCATTATGGAGAATCTTGTCATGAATATTTAGGCTAACATAGAATGGAGGAACTCCTCCTTCCTGTAGTTTGCCTTCAACTTCCGACCCAAATAAGAGTTTAGGTTGGTCAACATTCAGATTTACAGAGTCAGTGTTTTCCCCAATGTTTAAGGCTTTCATTAATTGGGGTCTGTACATGTTTTTATTCATTAACTTTGTGAGAGGAATAGGGATTTTCAATTTTTCTAGTTCATTCTCAATATTGAAATATGTTTGATTCTTACTTAAGTTAGGAAGTTCAACTTGATCTGTAATTTGCTTTGTGATAGGCTCTTTTTGTTGACTGGTGGTTGGGACATCTGTTTGAGTAGTTTTAGAAACACTGTTAGCAACCCTTTTGACAGGGATTTCTACCTTTTTCTTACCATAATTATCTACATTTTTCTTGGGAAGACTCTCTCTGTGGTTTTCCTAAGTTCATTTTCAGATGACTTCTTAATAGGTTGTTCTGAGATTTTGGCATTGAGAGTGTCTAGATTCTTTTTGCTTTTGAGGTTGTATTGCCTATGGAATTCCATTATGGCGTTTTAAAACCCTTGTTTGTATTCATCTGACTCTTCAGAATCTAATTCAGTCTGGGCTATGAGAAAAAGTTCCTGCTCCTCTTGAGTGAGGAAAAATTTTTCATCATCATTTATCCCCAACAGATTTATTTGATTATCATCCAAATCTTCCACAATATTCCCCTCATCATCTATGTAATTTTCCTGAAAAGGAGGCCAAATTTGCTGGTCTCGACCCTTTTGTTCTATTTGTTTAATTTGGGGAACATTCCTTCTAAAGTTTTGGTTTCTAGTTCGAGGCGAATTTTGGTTTTCTTTTGCTTGATTTTGGTCATTAATGTTCACTCTTAGCATCATTTGATTCACTACTCTGACTAAGTTATCAATCTTATGATCAACAACAGAAGTGGAAGGTTCATCTTTTATGGTAACCCTATGTTCAGACTTCAATTTGGTTTTTTTTGCCACGATATTAGCTTCAACTTTAATTACATTTGCTTGCATTTGTTCCAAAGTTGTTGGGTCTCTCTCTTTAAGTTGATATTCCATGTCTACATCGAAACCATCTGGATAACCAATTAGAGCTAGGCTAGGGGAGGGCTTGATGTCTTGTGGAATGGTGTTGTAAACAATATTAAACGTTCACAATATTCTTCCACACTTTCATTTGGTTTTCTTTTTATTCTGTTATATTCATTTAGGAGTTGAAGTGGATTCTTCTTGATCTCCCATCTAGCTAAGAAAGTTTGATGGAAAGCGTCAAGGTTGGCTACACTTCCTGCAGGTAAACCCATAAACCATTTCTTGAGATCACCTCCTAAACTTTGGGCAAAAAATCTCATTTGAACATCAACTTCATCTACTTCTTGGAGGTCAAACACAACATTCATCTTATCCACATGCTGCTGAGAAGTATAAGCACCAGTGTTATCAAAGGTCGCAATTTTTTATGGATAATCTCTAGGCATAACATTCAGCTGGGATGGCAACACCAAAGGTGCATACCTCCATGCCTTAACTGTTTTGGAAGATTGACTTGAAGATGGACCTAATGTAGGTGTAGTTTTGATAAATATAGGGATAATAGGCGCAACAATTTGGGAAACCAAAGGTGAGGTGGTTGATGCTATGGAGTGAGTAGGAATGGGAGGTTGTAGATGAACTGAATAGGAGGATTGACTAGACAAAGAGGCCGCTACAAGTGTTAAAGCAGAAAATTCAATAGATTGTTGAATAAAGGCTTCTTCACTAGCTTGATCCAACACTGAAACTAGACCTTGTAATTTGTCAAATTGTTGTAAAGATTCAAAATCAGGATCTGTTTCAAGGAGTTGGGTCTGGGGTATATATGGTTGCAGTATGGCTATATCTATGATAGTTTGATCTACAAAAGCCTCAGACTTTGATCTAAACAAACTTTGTTGGAAAGGCAAGTCAAATTCTATATTTTGTAAAGTTTCAAATTTCTCTAGGAGAGAATTAGACCTTGACAAAGGAATATTTTCAGGGAGAGAATTGAATCTAGATAGAGGACTATCACTACCTTGACTCTCGGTAAAGCTTTTATTTCTCACCAATTTCTTAGGGTTATCTATAATTTCAGCACGGTTGGGATCAAGGTGAGATCTAGTGTAAATTGTTTTGGGAGTCAGGGCTATGAAAAATCATCACACAAAAATTAAAATCAGAATAAATGACATACTAAATATATACAAAATAACAACCTCAGATCATGTATTTCATAATGATACAACAATTGCTTATTGAAATGATGATTTAAAACCAGGGAATAATAATGTTTTGGATTAAAATGTATTCTTCCCCAGTATGGTCGCCACTATGTTGTCATCCTGTATTTTTGAGGTTGAGGGAGTAAACACATAGGACAACATCAAAACCACTTTGGAAGCTGGGATCTAGCCCTACCAGCTTCAGAGAGGGATCTCTCTATTTAATTTATATTTTTTTTAGTGTAAGTTTTAGGCTAGTTATGAATGTAATTGTTTGTTTTGTTTGAAAGGTTTGGTTGATTTGAGTGTTGTAATTCCATTGGGCTATGGAATCTGTAAACTAAACTGGAGTTTGGCATTAATTTTTAGAGGAGTTCTCACAAGGCAAGTTAGGTTGCAGTAAATGGATCTTTTTAGAATTTAAATGAATTGTGGAATATAAGAAGTGTAAGGTTCAGTAGAGACCAAAGAGCAATTAAGAATTCCTTGATTTGACTTTAGTGGAAAACATTAAAATTAACAACACCCAAAATAGGGCGCTCTAGATAACGAATCTTGTTTATCACAGTTTCTGTTGATTAATTCAAATATTTAGAAAAATAAAGGAAAGAAATAACAACGTTTAAACAAATAGACAGAAGAAACACAACACTAATTAACACACCGCATGAATCCCATGAAAGGTCCCTGTATTATTGATGCTCTAGAACTTCAAAATTACAATATGCAGCAGAAATTACATTCGGAAATCAACACTACTACTTCCAATAGTGAAGTATTTATAATAAAAAATACAATAATTCTTTTACAAAATCATTGTCAAACCGACAGTGTATTATTAGCCTAATTACAAACTAATATCATCTAATCTTGGCAAAATAATAGGTCATGTAGTCTATTAAGGAAAGCGGTGGCCCTGTTTTTGAGTCATCCAAAACAGAATGTGATGCTAAACTGAATCTTGCGTTGGCTGCTGCACTGACAAAATCTTTTACTGCTCCTGAGTTATTCCTTAGTCCAGTAAATCAAGCAACTCTTCCAATCTCTTTTCATCTGGCACTGTTAACTTTTTCACCCTGTGGTAGATTTCATCCACCTCTGTATATTTAGCAAAAGTTGGTTTCACTTTAAAAATATGTTTTACCTCATTCTGCACATGGAATTCGCTTGACATGGTCTCCAGAAATGCCTTTGCTGTCGTACTCCCTTTGATTCCATTGAACTTAATGTTGCTTTTGGCTACCTCTTTCATCTTCAGGATATAGTCCTCCTGAGTGATTAATTTGTCATTGATGACATAGATACTGGATAGTCCCTTCGGCATTAAGGCTTCAATCCTGTTTGTAAATCTGTTCACCTGTAGTTCCAATGTCTCACACCTTTCCTCCAACTGGTCAATAAGATTTCTCTTAGTCAAGACTTTCTTGAATTCCAGAATGTTGGCAATTCTATCATTGACTCCCACTTCCTCCAGCTCATATCTGGACTTTGAATTTAAGAACCTGAAAATATTGGCAGCTTCAGTTGGCATTTCTCCCAGTTTTTCCCTTCCTTGCACAATGGTCTCAGTGGCCTTCTCTATTAACTCTTTCTGTTCAAATATAATTTGGGTAGAAGGCCAAATCTCACTCATTGAGTCAAGTATGTTCATCCAAATTGTTTCCTCGGCTTGGGCTAAGGTCTGGTCAATTGAAGTGTCTCCCTCTACCTGGCACAACTTTTCCAAAAGTCTATAAGATTTGTCCAATTCAGCAATCTGAGCAACTTCAACTTTGGCCTTCTGGACTTCCAAAGCTTTGAGTTGGCCATGCAAGATCCCAATTTCCTTTGGCTGCAATGACATGTTTTACAGTGTCTGTGTCACCTATTGAGCACTGGGTGTCTGAGTTGAAGTGGTAGGTGCAACAGTTGCTCCTTTTGATGGCATTTAAGAAAGAGATATAACATCCAAGGGAACTATAGCCATCTTCAAGTTGTCTTCCTTCTCCTTTATCATCTTTTCCAACTCTACTTCCACCTACATGATCTGTATGTTTTGGTCAATAATCAGTTTCATCATGTCTGCTTTCTGAGCTTCACCTTCTTCAATGTCCTTAGTCATTGGATCTTCTATAATTGGCAGCTTTAGCTATTTCCTCAATGTTGTACTATCCAAGTTCCTTTTCCTAATAATTTCCTCAGCAACATTGATATCTTTAGGGTCATACCCTATTTTGATCACCAAGTTTTCCAAAGACTTGATCCTGTTGTCTTTGGCCAAGGAGGAGACCTTCTCCATCTTCAACTGTGACTGTACATTTGGAAAAGAAACCTGCAATTTGGATAAGGACATGGTAGTATTAGTCAAAGTGCAGGATATCATTTCATCAGTTTGTTTGTGCATCTCCATTTGATCAATGGGATGTATGTCCTTTGTACTGAACTCAAAGGTGGTGCTCTTGTAGTCAGTTACTGATTTGGGCTGTGAAGCCTGAGCCTCAAGAAAGGCCATCTACATTCTACCATGTTTAGTATCAAACATTGATAGAAGTCTACTTTGTGAACTGGAAGTCTGCTTCCAAAATTGGTTGTAGGTGTTGTTCTTCAAGATTTCATTCCTGAGCTTTATTTCTTTGAACCTATCAATCATTGTCTTCTCTTTTTCAGTCTGGACAATCTGTTATTCTAACTCAGTCTCCTTATGACCCTATGAAGATGAAGGTTCAGAGGGAGATGTAGTGAACTTGGTGGTTGTCGGTGGTGATTTTTAGATGATGATAGCTACCTGTTCTTCAATCTCTTTGTCTACTTCTAGTTTGTGAGTCACCTTGGGCATCTTTCTGTAACTAATTCTAAATTCTCTATCTTCACTCCTGGTTATAGACGATGACCCTTCCTCCCTCTACCTTTTTCTGGATTTTTCCCGAGGAACAAGATTCTGCAAACTGGAAGTGGACACAATCTGCTCTTCAACTTCCTGCTGGGTATTTTCTGTCCATTCCAATTGATTGGCATATTGTTCTATGTCTGGCCTAGAAGTACGAATGTAGGGAGTGTTCTTATTGTCTACTATGAGTTTTGAAATGATGACATAGGGGTCATAAGACCATGTGAAGCTTAAGCTGAACTTCATTTCCTTCAGTATCTTATTTGCCTCATCAACTGTTGTTCTTGTGTTGCACACAAATGGGCCCACCTGTGTTTTAATTTTGAATTGTGCCTTCTTCTTGGCCACTACAAAGTGTATATCATCTGAGTTCAACATCTGCCAGATGTACTTCATTGCAAAGATCGTCATTGGAAGGTACTTGGAGAGATTATAAGGGGCCAATTCACATCCATAGACTCTAATCTCTGTGTAGTTTTGGTATAGGTACCAATCTCCGGTCTTTGCTTGGTTCAATAGATGTAGTATTCATTTGGTCTCCTCACTAATCCCACGCTGCACTATGTTGTGGATAATGTTCATAACTGGATGAACAAAGTCTTCTACAAATTTCTTGTAGTGAACTCCTGTTGTTCTTTCATGATCAATGAGGTCCAAAAGATCACTGGTTGTTAGTCCCCTACATCATGTAATTTTTGCAATGCAAAACTGAACTTTTCTACTTGATAATAGATGAACATGTAAATTAAAATAGAGGTGTCACTGAACACCTACTCTGTAGGAAACTTGATGAACTGCTCATGGGTATTGTTAGCCAAGAATTCGCTGAAATTGAAAATTGTAGAGGGCTTGCTATCTGTGGAAAATGTGTAAAGGAATCCTAAAATGGGCTCATCTACCCACTGATCAGAATGATAGCCTAGAATGTGAGAAAAAATGGAAATAATCTGCTTGGCCTGATCAGGGAAAATGGAAGAAGTATAAGGAGGATTCTTCTTGGGAAATTGCGCATTCTCTGGCAAGAAAATCTAAAAAATTCTAGCTCTAGTGGCAAAATCTAGTTTTTGATAAAGTTGGGTGAGGGCTTCTAAGGAAAAAGGGGAAACATTTTCCATAGAAGGGGCCAACATGATTTGGTCAATAGATTTGGCTGTAATGGTGAATAGAATGTCACATGTAGGGGCAATTATGGCTCTTTGGGCAGGGACATAACAAGCTTGCCATCTTCTGGTAAATTGTATGACTTGAAATGTGACAGGAAAGATATAGTGGGGGAGGTTTGACTCCTAGAGTCCTATCTCATTAGTTTTATCAGTGTGTTTATCCTCTAACCAACAATACAACTCCAAGAAATTACAGTCACAGAGAGTTTCAATTATCCTGTAATCCCTGTTTGCTAATGGGATGTGATCTAGGTATATAGAAGGTGGACTTAATGGATTAATGGCCTGGTCTTGGGTCTTAGTTTTAGGAGGCATGACTGTAGCATTTTCTTAACAAAATGAATACAGAAAGGAGGCTTACCAGGCTAAAAAAAGATAATAGTTTGTCGGGCGAAAAAGAATAGGCAGGTCAACGAATGTCGGGATGCTAGTGGCGAAGAAGCTCTGATGGAGATTGCGGCAAGAAATTATGAATAGCAAAAACAATTAAAGATTGAGAATGACATGATTTGGATTTATTTGAACGTTTTTTACAGAGTCCCGTTGGAAATTGCGAGGGACCATTACTGAACGTTTATGTGTGAAAAATTAAATGAAAAACGGGTATTAAGGAGGAAAGCATTTAATTGGGGCAATGGTTTAGACATGTGGCAGGCGGAGAGTCGTGGAGGAGGAGTGGCAGGGGCGAGGCACGAACGTATATGGGATAAGCAGTTTCTAGAGGGGGTGATGGGCAATAAGCAGTATCGGTTGGGGTGGGGGGGGGGGGTGGTGCAAAAATCACCTTCTGGAACCCCCCCCCCCCCCCCCCCACCGGTGGTAAAGTGAGAGTGCAAAAGGGGGGGGTGGCGAAAAGGGACGAGGGTCGAAGATGAAGGGTGGGATCGAATCCCGAGGCGCTCAAAGCCGCTAAAATTTAACCATAAGTAGCAAGCATTTTTTGTCCTTATGCACTTTTTGATATTAGCTATGCAGACTTAGGATAAGGACGAGTAATGAAAGTGGGAAATATTTTATCCATAACGCACTTTGAGTTTTCAAACTTTGGATAAGGAAAATATAATTTTGAAATACTTTACCCCATAGCATGTACATTCACCTTTTGCTATATTCTCAGACTTAGGATAACATTTTCATAGGCAAATTATTCACTCCATCACCTAGTCTACCTACCCTTAGCTAGACTAACATTATTTGTTTCTGTCTCCAGGGTGCACTTATATTAGCAAACCCTTTTTATTTTCTTCTATGTAGAAAGAAAAACTATCTAATCTATCCCTTATTTCTCCTATTGACGCAGATTAAATAGTTGGGTCAATGTCATTTTCTACCTAACTAATGATTTACCTAGATTAAACTATTGGATAAACCTTTATTCTCTATCTAATTTACTGAAATTTAAATAAATTTAATCATGATTAAACAATATTATTAAACTAAAGCTAGTGATTGTGGCATTGCGAACAAGCTGCACACAACTTATATTACATAAATGAAGCAAAAACTATAAATGAGTAGTGGCATTTAGACTTGCAACACTTTCAATATCTTTTTATTTTTTTTTGGTGGGGTTCAATCTTTTCTTCTTTTTCAATATTTTTGTTTTTCTCTTTATTTTTCTATTTTATTTTTTTTTTTTTTTTTTTTTTTTTTTTTTTTTTTTTTTTTTTTTTTTTTGTAAATCATTGGCAGAGTGACAAGTATTTACAAAATTGGGTTTCTGAGATATAATAATCAGTTACCTTGAGATCCTACAAATTATAGGACCCTAGCAACGAGGAGGGCAGAAAGAAGATGGAATTGATGAAAGTCAAGTGTTTTCACTGTCACGATCACGGGAACTATGCCAAGAATTTCCCACAAAAGAAAGCAAGCAAGAAGGAGCCGATAGTAGCAACAGTAGGTGAAGCTCTAGCTTCACAATTCGAACTTGATTTCTCTCTCATTGCATGCATGGCTGACACTGCCATGGGAGGTGTGTTATGTCTTGATAGTGGTGCCTCATTTCATAGGATGTAGAATAATGATCTCCTTAGTGATTTTGAGGAGAAAGACCTCAAGTAGAGAATAGAGTTTGGAGATGACGAGAGGTATAGAGCTACCAGGATCGGTACGGTTACCTTTCAGAGGGAGTCTGGCTCCCCTCTTAGGATTACATATGTGATTTATGTTCCAAGACTAAAGAAGAATCTTGTTTCAGTCGCAGTATTGGAAGATCATGGCTATGATATGGTTTTTAGTAAGGGAAAGGTTTTCCTTAGAGACATCACCATGGGACAGGTGAAACAGATTGGTGCATGAGCAAGAACTTGTATTCTATTAAGGTTCAAGATGCATGCAAAGCCTTGAGGAGCAAGGAAAAGGTTAGAGACTTGGTGGTTGAGAGGGAGAGTAAATTACCTCTCAACATGGAACCCCAAAAGAAGCCTCAGAAGCAACTTCAGGAAGTTGTGGAGCAGTCACAACTAGAGAAGGTGAGAGGAGACCGAGTGGAGAGATCCACTCAAGCAAAGAAGAAGTCTCAGACAATTGTGGAGCAGCTGTAATTGGAGAAGTCGAGAGGAGGCCGAATGGAGGCGTCCACTCATGTAAAGACCTCCAGTAGGGGGAATTTTGAGCCAAGTGGGTAGAGGGATCACATGCAGCCATACTTCCAGGTGTGAGGTGGGGTGATTTGAAGTGATAATCCCAAAAGGGCTGAAATTGGGCAGGGTCCATTGAGTGGTTTTATCTCATGGATCGTACCTTGCTACGAGAGCCCAAAGTACATAATAGCGGGAGGAATCAATGGGATTGATGCAGTTAGAGATCAAAGTGACAGAGGCTAGAGTAGTCATATATTGAAGAAGATTAGAGAGGGTTGACAACAGTGCAGAAAGGCAGAGTCAACAGAAGCGCAAAGTTTTCAATTGACAGAAGCAATAGTAGTCAGATACTTTGATGAGAGAGGCATCATTTTGATTCAGGTTGGATGTTTTTTTTTTTGTTTCTAGAGTTGCTGGAGCAACAACACTATAGATAAGTGTTGCATGCAGAACATTCCAAAGGTTCAAGATCAAGATCGAGTTGAATTCATTTCTTGTTGAGAGGGAGTGTTGAAAATAGCAACAAGAAATGATAAAAATAGAATCCAAAAATTCCAGTTTAATTTGTCCTTGAATTGAAATGAGAATTAAAATCAAATTTATTCTCATAGCAACTTGTAATAGTTAACTAGAGTGAGTTGACTTAGTTAACTTAGGAATTTCGAGTTGGAAGTCTTTTTGAAGTCATGTATATGTTCTCCCTATATTATAGGGGTCCAGGATGAGTTAAGTATGAGTTGTAATTAGTCAACTCAGTTTACTAAGTTAAGTCTAGTTAAATGAATTCCAAACTGTTTGAGGAACTAATAATGAGTTAACATTCAGTTGATGCATTAATGCACTCAACTAGTGCTACTCTATTTAACTATATATTTATTCATCAGAAACTCATGCATGTTGATTATGAGAAAGACCTAGTTGAGACTAGAGTGGAGGGATAGTGTACTATTTGTTTTAGATTTTTCCGAGTTGCATTGATAGTGCATGCATTTAGGAACTTATCCTTAAGGGATTGCGTAGTTTTTAGAGGCTTTATTTCCCTTTAAATACAAGATATCCTCCATAGAAATTATGCCTGATATTTATTGTGTTATGTGCCCTTGATGTTCTTCCTCTTGTCGATTATTGTTTGCTCAATATTTATGGGCTTTCGTGGTAAAGAGTAGAAGTAGATTCTTGTCTCTTGTTTTAGTAGATTACATGAGCTTGTGAATCTACACGATTTTCTACATTCTTAATATAGGGGCCTGTGGGTTAGTTGATTGTGATGTGAATATGCTATCAAAGCCACATAATGGGCTCTATCTTAAATACTACTATGCTTAGTTTCTTTGCATAGTCACTTGTACATATTTTATATAGGTGTGAGTGTGATAGGTTTTTTTTACTTGTTTTTTTTCTTACCACAGTTTCTGTGTGTGATTCACGTGTATGGTCTTTAATGCACAAATGCCAACACCCTCACCTCCTTATAGAGGCTTTGTAGACATAGCAATTCGTTACACTCGAAATGTTGCTTCTGTCGCCTGGGTCATGTTTTCGCCCACTGATGAGCTTGTGAGTTCAGGGGGTATCTGTCTTCGCCCGATTACCAACAATGTGGTAGAATATAGTTCTGTCAATGAGCTCTTGACTCAGGCTAATCACCTTGGAATATCCAACTTATTTGTTCAGATTGACTGTCAGCTCGTAGTGTCTTAGCCTAACCGTCACTATTATGTAAGGAACCCTACCGTTTTACGTTATTTTTTGAGGGTACGTCTCTTGGAACATTTGTTTTATTACATTGATTATGTTCATGTTCCTCGAGGGAAAAATACATTGGCTGACTCACTAGCGAATTATGTGTTAGATTGGCATTTGTCACATTAAAAGTTTTAACCATGCACATGATAAAATAATTTACACTGTAAAGAACACATCATTTTAAGCACAAACACATAAAAGTCGTCATTTTATTATATCATCAAAAGTTTGGGTACATCATTGAAAATCTTGGCATCAGAGGCCCCAATTATCCCACCATACATATGCAGTAACATAAAAAACACACAACCCTAGGTACACCACTACCCATGCTCGGTGGTGCTCATGATAACATAACACCACATTCAGAATGTGGCGGAGGAGATCACAATGAATTGACTCCAACCATGTGCCTCGACATATGTCGAGGTGTATGTAACAACCGTCGTGAAAAGTTCATGTAATAAAAGTTAATAAAGGAAAAAATAAGACCACGCGCAAGGGACACATATTCCAAGCTAAATGTTGGCCAAATATATCCTAGTGGGCATCATTGGATGTGTGTGTTTTGGCTAAGGAAAATTGGCAAAGGCATTAAAAGGGAAAAAGGCATTTTTGGAACATTTATTTATGAAAATAAAGGAAATTAGGAGAAAAGGAAGGTAAAAGGTCACAGGTTGCATGTGAGGAGGAAATTGAAGGAAGATAATGGAAAATGAAGAAATTAGAGGCCTTATTGATAAAAAGGCTTTTGAGGATTAGTTTGCGGGCTCTTGGCTCAAGTTTGGATAGTGTAAGCTCGGCCAATGAAAGTTTGGAGCTCTCTCATTATTCTCTTTCTCCTCTCACTCTTGGTCACTTAGAGTTTTCTTGAAGCACCCTAGCTTTGGGTCAAGGAAGGAAAGCAAGGATCAAGGAAGGAAGAGTAGGATCAAGCAGCATCAACAAGAATACTTGTAGGTAACCTTTTGCATGTGTGATTTCCTAGCTGGTTTGGACATGCATGGCTTTGCATGTTGGTGTATGGTTCTCTTGTTGTTGGTGGCATGGTTTTGTTGGGTTATGACAATGTATTTTAACCTAGCCTAACCTTTTTCCAGATGCCATGGTGTTGGGATGTTTATTTTGGTTTTTGAGCTTTGGTTTGTTGGATGGATTTCAGAATTTGGGGTGGAGGTGGTCTCAAGTTGCATTCCTAAAGGCCTAGGAATCCCTTGACTTGTTTTGGCAGGATACACGTAAAGTTTGAGGGAGAAGTCTCAATTTAGGGCCTAGTGATCCAGGTTTGGATATTTGTAAATCCTAAGGGACTAGTCTCAGTTTAGGGCCTAGTGATTCAATTTAGATTGCGGTAAAGCCTGAGAGACAAGGAGATAAAAAATTCCTCAAGGATAGTGATGGATTCCGGATGGAATTCCAAGTTCTGTTTGGTTGTTATCGGAGCACCAATTTTGGTGTGATCACGGTTTGGTGAGGCTGGAGGTGGTTTAACCTCTGGATTCCCTTGGTTGTTCTTGGTTTGGTTGTTCTACGAGATCCCACATTCATGCTTGGAATATGGCATGGGGGTGACTGGTTGAAAGAGAGATTTGGTTCAACCATGTTTATGGTCGGGTGGTACGTGGAAGTCCTGAACCTGGTCGGATTTGCCTATGATTAATAAAAGCTAAGTTTTCTTACTTTTGTACTGATTTATATGTGGATTTAATGGCTATCATATTTCTGATATTTACATGGTTTAATGCGGTTATAAGCATGGTTAGATGATTGGTTTATGTCATGGTTATTTCATGTATTTACTTGTAATTGTTAAATGGATGGATGCAATACCTAATTGATGATGTTGTAGCTCAATGGAGAAGGAGGCGATCCTTCTGGTTATGTTTCATAAGTGGTTTCAATCATTTATGCTCTGTCTTGTATCCTAGACTTGTAGGTTGCATATTTGCTAAGTGTTTGACAAAATGTTTGTCATGGTTAGGATTGGTTAAGTCAAGCCCTTCATCAAGTTTTGTGTTAGAGGCTTTGCCTTGGTGTAATTTATTGTCTTGGAAAGTCTCATCAAGTTCTAGGCATTGGTTTGGAGACTAGCCCTGAAAAAGTGGCTTAAATCTTGTAGTCTTTGGCACAAAACTAGCTGAGAGAGGCTGCAGTCTCTCCCTTACAGGCATTGTATAGGTTTACAATCACATGGATGCCTTGTCATGGGAGTGAATCTCGGTCTAATTCATTGGAATGTTAGGTTAACTGAGGGGATGGGCACTTGAAGTGGTGGATTAGCTCCTGGGGGTCTTGAAGCACTTAAGGGAGGCTTGTAAGGTATTGTTTTGTTGATTCCACTTCCTTAAGGAAACATAGGAGGTCGAATCTGATCATGGTAACCTCTCTTCTCATGTTTACCCTGGTTGGCATGGTTGCTTTGGGTAGACCTGGGAGGGGGTGTTACAGTGTATCTGTAATGCTCCTAAGAGAAACTCCTAGTGTTAACCCCTTAACATTGCGAGTGAAATCCGGTAACTCCCCGTCCTCATCCTCTTCTGTTGTTGCTTGGGCTTGGGATGGTGGTATATTTCTCCTAAGGGGAGAATAGCGTACTTGGTGTGTTGGTGCCACATATTCATATCACATTTACCACATATTTGTAACTTTGTACCCATACCAAAAAAATAAAAAAAAATTAAAAAAATTCCAAAAACATACAAAAAACCAAAAATATTTTACCTCTGTTGTCCCAATCCATTCCAGGTGGCAAGACCATGTCCGAACCTCCCTAGAATTCTACTCTATCGTATGGATAGTCATCTACCGCAAATCGTGCTGCTCTCAACCATTTGAAGTATGATACTAGAAACCAGTTACTATTGTGCACACCTTATTGCCTCATCATGAGGTTGCACCACCTCATCATCTGAGGCTCTATTGGTGGTGGATACACCACATAATCTAGTGTCATTGACCTCATGGCCGAAATATATTCCCAAAAGAAACTCATTAGCAGATTCCCATAGCCAAAGTGTTTTATTCTCCCTCTCCTCATTTTGGTAAGTTGATCCCTGACATTGACCAACGTGCCTTCACACTAGTTAAACTAAGTGGTCTACATGCATCTCAGAGCTATCTTCAGGTGTGGTTTGGTCACGCTATGGGGTGCTTTGGTACATACTACCCAAGTCACAATATATCCTAGGGTGTGGAGTGTGATGCTTGTGAGGTCCTCAATCAGAATTCTATATTTATCTCTCTGCACATAGACTCTATAGTGTTGTTGTATGTACCCTTGCACTATTTCTCTAGTAGTACTCCACACCCCTGCCAACACAACTGGAGCACCCCACCTGCACAAACCAGTGAGAAATTATATATCCTCCAACTCTATGGTAAATGACTCCGCCCCAATATAAATTGTTGAGTGTGTACATCCCACCACCGAATGATTTCAGAAAGTACAAAGGTCTATTTAGTCATACTATGGATCATGTAAAATTTTAATAACACATAGTTCCTTAGTGCATCCAAGGTTGGTTGATGTGCCATGACCCGCATCTCATTGAATACATGATCTCTTTTCCTCCACTCCACCATGGTTTCTCCTACACTCACAAAGAATTTATTATCAGACATGGCCATTGTGAAAATACAAGCTTCATTGTAAAACCCTAGCTAAATTGATATTTGGGAAAACAAGAACAAAAATTTATTTTTTTGGTCCTAACTACACTCTTAGAACACTAAAATTTTGGTTCCAACTATAGGGGATGTGAATCATCTGTGCTGTTGGAGTCTTCCAACTGAAAATTTATGTTTCGAACGTGTGGTCGAGGGGTTTCTTTCATAAAAATTTAAAAATTTCCTAAAAATGTGACTACAACCAAGAGAAGCCCATGCAAAATCAACAAACAGAGGGAAGAAATCGACTTACCTTCCTTGGCTACTCTTGTTCCTCCTTTCCCTTGCACCAAAAATCTTGGAAGTTCTCTCCTTCTCTCTTCTCCAAATAATAATGAGCAAATGAGGAGGTATGTGCTCTTTTTATAATATTTTTTGGCATCTTTGAGAATATTCCTTTTTTTTTTTTTTTTTTTTGGGCTTGTGAGGGTTTTTTCTTTATAATTATTTTTCTAGTCACTTTTTGAAGGAGTTTGTGGAGTTTCCTTTTCTTAGTGTTTCTTTTTGGGGTCTCATTTATGCCAATGGGCTTGAGGTATGTTTCATTCATTGGCATAGAGGGGTAGGTCATATATCACCACCACCAGTGCATTTTGACTATTAGTGCCATTTTTACACCTTAGGTCTGAACCCGTCAAGTTGTGACTTTAGCCACTTTCCTTTATGCATGTCATCTCTTGGTAGTAGATCTTACTTGATCATGGATAACCTATTATAGCACCTCTTTGTTGTCCTAGCTTCCATGCAGTTATTTTATTCTCTTTTTGGAATCCCTCCTTCTAACTCGCCATGACTTAGAATCTGAGTCTCATGTCCTCTTCTTCATCATATTTCCAGCTATACCCTAGGAGGATTCCACATCTTATCCCTTATGATTTCCAGTTTTAATCAACTTATTTTTTCATGATGAGGCTTGGTTTATTCATTCCATCGTCATGATCTACTTGAACTACCATTCACTTTCACTTGGTGTTTTACCCTTTCTTGGAGGAACCGCTGCGATGAGTGGTGTTATGTCATGACCAATTCTATCATAACCGAAACCAGTTGCTACCCCTTATACCACTCGTTCCTCTAAGAGGAGTTTTCTTTAAGATATTTTCAGACTCCTTAAATTAGAAAATATTTCCAAGTGAACTTGTCTCCTTCACTCTCATTAAATTACTTGAAGGGTCGTCTATTCAATATATTTTTAACCCTTTTCTGGACTAAGTAGACTAGTTACGAAAAAGGTATACTATAGTCTACCATGGCTAGAAGTTTCTCCCTTGTATAGTTTTATCTCTTTTTCGGGCTTGGGGGACTAAACTTACAAAAGAGAACGAGAAGGGAACATTCATCTCCATTAGTAATCAAAATGGTATTTTTATTCATGTCAACCTTGAACATGGCATCTGTTGTATCATTATCTCACAGTTGGGTTTTAGCTTGCCTAGGAGCCATACCATCCATATGAGTTTATCTACTGCTCTACATGGTTACACTTCCAATCATATAGAGCTTGCTTTGATGCATCCTGCGTCGTTGCATGATATGCCATGGTCCTCATTAGTCCTACTGCTAAGTCACTCTTGTGTCGTGCCACTATGTGTTTAAGTCTTATCATGCGTCGACCATTTGTAGTAGCCTATTAACCTTTTTGAGTTGACCATCCCTATGTCAATTGTAATTCATCATCTCATGACTTCATCCATCGATCACATCATCCTAGTATGTTCTATGTTGATTGACGAGAGATACATCCAGGCCCTCCTTCAATGAATCTTCTTATGTCGACTTCGGCTCATTATCCAGGAGCTTGATCTAGGAACTAGTAGTACCTTGGAGCTTCCAAATCTTAGTTGCAACATTCCTTGTGATTGATAATGGGTTTACATCACTGACTAATGATAAGTTGATTTCACATGTGTTCGAAGTCAACTCATTTATTCACACATAGTGGATTGTACTAGGTGCCTTGGGGTCCATTTTCCTCATTAGTAGATTCCCTCGCATTTATTGCTGGTTTGCCTCATTGGCTGGTAATAATCCAGTTTCTACCATGCTCGACATTGACACATCTATTGACATGTCATAGATTCGTACCATTGGGGTTATGTTAAAGACCTTGGGTCAAGGAAATCTCACTCTTATATGGAAACCTTCCCAGGCTATGTTGGAGTTATGTATCATTTATGTCCTTTGAGGTCTATTCTGGGGCACCTTCTACATATTATGTCCATAGTCCTCCTGATGTATATCATGACATAGATCCACATTGTATTCTCTGGTGGCTATGCTCTATTTGATGAGTCACATAGATCCACTGTTTATTTCTTCATGGCCATGTTCTAGCATTTCATGTCATGGATCCACAATGTATTTTTTGGCGGCCATGTTTAGTATCCCTTTATGAATGAGCATGGGTATGCTTGCCTCAGGGATGTTATCAACATAGATGAGACTTCAACATTTTGTACCTTCTAATCCAAGTTATTGGCTTTGTCTCCTCTCTCTTATTTTGACCTATGAGCTTTATTATAATTCATTTTAGCCATTGATTACTCTTTTGACCTCATGCATTAGAGGGATTTTTCTATCAACCTATTTTGCTCCCTAGGGTTAGTCCTGTTGAGTCATTATGTTGTTGACCTTTTTATTTTTCCTTGACTACTCTTTTTCCCAACTTTTCTCCCCAACTGCACACAACCTCGCTTGTGAGTGCAGTTGGAACCTTTGAACTGCATGGAGGACACTTGATCGGTGCGGTTATGACTAAGATTTCTTAGTTTTTTTCTATGTGGTTGGGGGACTTGTTCTAAAGACTTATGGTTCCTAGGAGATAAATTCAACTCATGTTCTTACCTCATCTATATGAGTTGGATAGGACACATTATGAGAAGCATCTCTAACTTCTCTTCGTCATAGGTGCATACATTCATCCCCCTGGGAGTCTTCCTCTTCCTATTTATACTGGGCCATTCTAGAGGGTGAGGCTAGTTAGAATCAAAGACTCATATGTTGTTAGTGTGATTCAATTTTGAGAGCTCCATGCTGGTTTGAGTTCTTTTTCATTATAGTGGGGAGACTTTGCTAGAATAAGGAGAGAAGTACCAAAGCTAAATGTATATTGATGTATTTTTTCTTATATGGTTAATGCATATTCATGTTCCCTTCCTTTATATCAGCATTTGCAGTGATTTATGTCCATGTATTTCTTGATGTTTTGAGCTGACGATCTTCTGCAAAAGGCTACTTATCATTTTTGTTTGTTTGTCTTTGTGTGTAGGCTTGGGATTGGTAGTGGAAGGAAGAGTTCTTCGGATTGGAGAAAGAGGATTCTGCGTTAGGCCCAAAACCCTTCACTAACCTATGAGGAGGCAAGGTACTTGCTCAAACCCTTATAACATTAAGAACTACATGGAGACTACTTGCATGATCATTTAACTTGGCGATTTATTTATTTATTTTATTTTATTATTTTTTCTTTTTTTCTTTTTATTTCTTATTTATTTTTTATTTATTTTTAATCTTGGGTAAGCCATATATTTTTGTTGTCTAGTGATCCTACTAGGGCATATGATTGCGGAGAAATGGCTCCTTGCATGTAAAATTTACTGCAACAGGGTGTAAAATGGTGTGAGTTATGGTACTCATGAGTGTGTTCATTCAAGGCAATAGTCATGTAGTCCCTACAATGAAGACATTCATATAATCACACCCCCATCATTAAAACTAGCAACAAAAGGGAGTGTTGACTCAATCTTGATGGTCATGTTTTTTTCATACCCAAATAAGTTATTGCTTTAAAGACCAAGTTACCCATAAATAATACAATGTTATGACATGAAAGAATGGCCTATGAGCCTTGAAAACAAAAATTTTGCAAAGGGGTTGACTAATTGTGCTCTTGATTTTGATTTCTATGAACACTACATAAATGCAAAATAAAGCTTTGTTTTTTTTTTTTTTTTTTTTTTTTGTTCTCACAAATCTTCTAGATTGTTGGACTTGATTAATTTCAATGTATTTGGTCATGTTAAAGTTTATTCAATTCTAAAATCTTTATATTATGTATAATGCATTGATAATTATTTTGGAAGGACGTGGTTATTATATTTCACCATGAGTAAATCCAAGGTGTTAGTTAGCTTAGGGAGTCGAGGCTCTCTTGTAGAATAAAGTTACTAAGAATATTAAGGTATCGAGGACTTCTAAAGGCAGTGAGTTTTGTTCTACAAAAATTAACAAATTCTACAAGGAGATGAGAAGGAGACACATTAGACAATTCCATATAGCCTTGGGAAAAATGGAAATGCAAAACACATGAATATGACACTGATGGAGAGGGATAGAGTGTGCTTAGTAAAGCTAGCTAAGAAATTAAATTATGGGTAGACAAAATTTCTACCATGTGTTCCCTAATCAAGGACTTATGTGCATTAGTTCTTGTGGGAAAGACCCCTGTGGAAGTTTGGATAAGCAAAAAGCTAAGACTACAACATCTTCATGTTTTTAGTTATGAGGCATAAGTTCATGTGCCTAAGGAGAATTGTTAAAAGTTGGATGACATGAGACTAAAATGCGTCTTCCTTAGCTATGGTGTTAATGTTAAAAGGTACAAACCTTGAGATATTATGATGGAGAAATTTGTGTATAACATAAATTTTATTTCCAAAGAAGTTAATTCTTCTCCTATAGTTGTACAACGAAAAGTGGATGATAAGAAGTTAATTGTTCAATTACCATGCAAGACAAAGTTTGATGAACTAGAAAATAAGCCATAAATTCATGTCAAACTTGATAATTAAGAGAGCCTAAAGAGTTCAAGGGAGAGAGTAAAAACTTGAACTCAACATTTTGAGGAAGTTCACCCATCAAAGAAGGCAACTAGACAAGTATAATTATAGGCCATTTAATACCAAATGTATATTTTATTTATCTACTAACATCAATGGGCCTATAATTAATTCTGAAAGAGGTAATGAAATAGAAAACAAAGAGTCATGGAGATTGGCCATGGATGAGGAGATTGTTTCACTTAGGAAGAATGACAAACATAAGACTAGGTATTATTTCCCAATGGATGAAAACCCATTAGATGAAAATGGGTGTTCAACAAAGAGATCAATTGAGAGATCGGGGTTGAAAATCACATGACCAAATAGGTTAAAAATGGTATTCCTGGGTTGAGGGGATTGACTTGGTGATTTTTTTTTTCCTTGGTTGTAAAATTTACATCTATTAGGCTCATGTTATTCATAGCAACAAATTTTGATTTAGAGATATAACAAATGGATGTGAAGACAACAATCTTACATGGTAACTTGTGAGAGGAGATCCATATGATACAACCAAAGTATTGTGTTTCAAAAGGACAAGAGTCATTGGTTTACAAATTAGGGAAATATTTTATGGTCTTAAACAATCACCTAGAATGTGATACCAAAAGTATGAATCTTTTGTATTGAGTTTGGGGTTTTTGAGATCCAAATTATATCATTTTATGTATTTAAATAAGTCAATGGTCATTTTCTCATTATCACTTTGTATGTATATGATATGCTCTTTTATAGCACTAGTAAGGATGTGATTTATGATTTAAAGTCTTAACATTTAGCATAGTTCAATATGAAGGATGTGGGCATTGCAAAGTGTATCTTGGGAATAGAGATCAAAGGAGATGGAGTGAAAAAAAAAAGTATTAGTCGGGTTAGAGTAAGCATGTGAACTCTATGTTGAATTCTTTTTGCATGGTAGATTACGAACCATTGAGTGTTCCTATTTTTATGGGAACCAAATTTCATTTAAGTAGTGGCATACAATAGTTGTAGATATGGAGGATATAGATCATGTTCCTTATTCTAGTGTAGTTGGTAGTTTGATGTGCACCATGGTTCGTGTTAGACCAAGCATTGCCTGAGTAGTGGAAGTTTTGAGTAGATTTGTGGCTAATCCTAGAATGAAGAATAGGTTTTAATGAAAGGGATCTCTATGTACTTGCAAGGTACTTCCTAGTACTCCATTATTCATCGTGATGATATTTTAAAGGAAAAATACCTAACGAATACACAAAATTATGTATCTTTTAGCTTGGTAAGGGATATGGATAGTAGGAGATCTACCAACAAATACATGTTTTGATTATTTGGTAGAGTAAAGAGTTAGATGAGTAAGAAACACGATGTGGTTGCTTTTTCTATTGTAAAGGAAAAATATATGGCAATGACTCAGGCTTGTGAGGAGGCCATTTGGGCCATGAAACTATGTTAAGATGTGGGGTTAAGTGAGAGAGCTATTGCAATTCAATGTGAGAACAACAATACTACTTGTCTGATAAAGAACGTGAGCTTTCATGTGAAGACGAAGCATATCAAGATCCAATGCCATTTTTTCAAGCAATAGTAGAATATGGAAAGGTGATATTGGAGAAAGCTAACATTGCACAACATATTGCAGATGCATTGACGAATTCAATGGGCATGAAAAAATTCAAGTGTTGCTATGAGTATGTTTGCTTTGTGGCCCCTAACAACTAGTTCACAATTTGATGCATTCTCCCTTATGCTCTGGCAAGGTACATAATGAGTGGGAGAATGTTAATAAATGTGGGTCATACACCTTCAATGCATGCATGCATGTGAATCATGCATGCAAACATAATATATTCTCTCAAAGGATGCATATAAACTTAGTGTACCCACTCAATGTATGCACATGATTAATCAATGCATGCAATGTGTTTTGCATAAGGAGTGATTGATGCATAGAGTTATGTTAGAAACTTGATTAAACTGAGACAAGGCGTGAATCAGTTTAGTGAATTCATGGACATATGTTTTTAGTTTAGTTTATTTTTAGCATTTATCTAAATTGTTCAATGAGTAGCAATACTTCATATAAAGAGCAAAATTAACATATAAACAACATTCCATGGCAACATAAAATCAACACATATGGACACCAGATATAAGTGGAAACCCATAAAAGGAGAAAACCACAAATTTGTTGTTGTGATGCAAAGGCAAGCTCTTATTTCCTCTATTACATCATATTCTAGAGATTGCATCATATCTTCTATTTTGCAAGCTACAACTTTTTGGGAAGCTCCTTACATAAATTTTCTACAGGCTACAACTTGCAGGATGCTCCTGCCTCGATTATATTTTTCAATATATTGTTTGCTTAGAAGCTCTTAGTTCCACTTCAATGTGCTCCAACCTGTTCATTATTAGGCTACGACCTGAAAAGATATTACAATCAACTGATACATGAAAATTTCAACATATTGGTTTAGCTGGTCTTAAGCTCTGCGTACCTCCATCTTTGTCTCTGCCTCGTCTTCCCCTATTCTACTTCACGTTAGTTTCTCTTCTTCTTTCTCCTTGTACCATGTAACTTGCAACAACTCTTTCATTTCTCTCACATACACTCTAACATCTTAGCTTTCCAAAATCACATATTGTATAAACAAATTTTGTTGATTGTTAGTATTCCACACAAGAATATGAAGTGAACAACCTTGTCTCTTTGCATTCCACTCATTCATTTCCAAATTCCTTCAACATTTGAGTATTAAAATACCAAAGATGAATTTCAAAATATTAAATTAACATGCATTGATATAGGCCACCTTTACATATTACAACAACCAAATTCCTCTTGCATCACAACATTTTAAGAACCTCTAATCGACCTTTAATGAACTTTACACAATTCACAAATTGGCCTTCAAATCATCCTTACACATAAAACATATGCAAGCATATTGGTGGCCATACCTATGACAAGCAACATACTCAACAACCCTTTGTTTTGTAACACCTCAACTCCAATCACTAAACATATTGTAATTGTAACTGAGCATACCTCTATAATTGAGCATACTGCCAATGAATATTTGAAGAAGAACTAAATTGAGTGGAATACTGCTAATGAATATTAACGTACCTTCAACACTAACCTCTGCAACATCTGCAATATACCTCTTCAACGTGTCTTTAAAGCTGATCTTTGCAACATATGAAACATACCTTTGTCAAGCAACCAACAACTTCTTACTCACTCATACATAGCAAGGATAACAAGCATACACATCAATCATAACAACCATAAAATTTTCCATTGCCTTGTATCACAACTTTTTCATGCATCTTTAACAACATCTCTAGCTCCTTCACCTACTCAACACCAATCAAGAACTTCAACACCCTTTTCACCATACCTTACTGCTCTACAAGCATAACAAGCATGTCATCAACTTCAATTATGCACACATAAACTAACCCTTTTCCATTATACTTTGCTTCTCCTTTGCCATCAATGAAAGCAGTTCCATACATCAACTAATCCTTTATCGTCAATGACAATCTCCCCCTTTGGAATTACGGGAATACTATGATCCTCCTCTTTTTGTCTTAATAAGAACTTATACTCACCCTGATTACGTCCCCCTTTGACATCAATGGAAAGGGGGTCTGGTTTATAGTGAAAATACACAAGAAGGGGTCTATCTTGACACTCTCTATTTGCACAAGTTTCAAAGACAAACATGTTTATCCAAGACAAACTTGATGTGTCTTCAAGCATTCATGGTAACAATCCTTTTGTGCTAATGAAAAAAAAATGTCACACTCATTAAGAGAAAATTGACCCAAGCAGTATTCCTTGAGGACTATTAACCATCCTATAGTCTCTCAAACCAAAGAAATCACATCAATTGCTTTACTCATTCCGTTTCATCGAGCATTGTCAAGTCAAATTCTATAACTTCACCTGTTGGGTGCTTGCTTTATATTCTTCTCTTCTAGTATTCTAGCCTTACCAAGGTATTTCTAAACCGATTCTCAAGTTATATATAAATTAAATGATTTCTTTTACACTCTCTTTCCATGACCTAGATGGAAGATCACTAAACAACATAAAATATATAAGCACTCCTTTTTAATCATTAAACACACAACATTACCAACAACAACTACAATTACCGAATTGATTATTGCTCAAATTTGTCATTGGTGTCAATATGGCATTGTTGGAGATGGAGATATTCTTGTGATACAATGAATAGCCCTTGTTGCCCTAACCTCATGTAATTCGTAGGATAAAACCTTAAGCATGAGATGATGCAATTTTACTAGTTATATACCCATATCCATATGATGACATTTCCCTAATCTAACGATGCATGATATAATGATGAATGAAGGAGCCTTTTCCATTAAAACCTCCTAGGCACATTTCTTAGCTACATGAAACCTTAGATGGTTTGCCCTAGAATGATGCATCCATAAATCAATGAAGCCCTAAAATTCCTAACATGAATGAATGAAGCCCTAAACACTGTCCAAAACATAAAATCCTAAAGGCTGCCATAAATGAAATAATGATGACAATTTAAAAAATATAATTTTCTTGATGGGAAGATGACCTCATTTAAGGATGAAATTGTCACCATATTGTAGAGGACAATTTTCCCTTTCTAACGAGCTATCACTCGCCCTCTAACTCCTTCTAGTTTGAGAGAAAAATATTTTATAGGTTAAAATATAATAATTTTTTATGTTGGCCGACATAAACTTACATCTCCAAGTCGACTCTTCCTCTAAGAGACGTGTGTATTCATATAACTCCAAAACCAATATATATAGATGTCTAAACACTTCATTTGATCAATAATTTTTGGTGAAGAAGACACAAAATTCAGACAAAAGGAAGAGAAGCAGGATAGAGGCCGAGGAGAATAAGAAAATATTTATATTGGGCTAATTCTAATTTTAAAGATTCCTGTGTTGGGTTAGAGACCTCGGATTGCAGAGTGGTGCCATGGAGGGTGTGTAGCTTGGATTTGTGGGATTGTAAAACTATGGTAGCCCAGTATTAGTAAAGAGACTCATACAAACTTGTTAAGAAGCTCAAAACTTTACCTCAAATTGCTTTAAGACTACGGAAAAAGTGTAGTACAGTGAGCCTTAAAAAGCTCAGATAACAAACAGTGAACAGGAAGGCTCAGGCTACAACAAATTGGTGCAATAGTTTCACTACAGAACAATTACACCTTGAAGGCTCAGATTAGTGGCATATAAAGAGAGTTCATACCTTACTAACTCAGAGCTTTAAACTTGTGGGTAGACTTCCTATGGAAGATCGAAGTCAAAGTCTTGTGAAGGATTAGGGATATTCATCTGTGGTCAATTCCTTACCTCAGACCTATGGATATCAGGCCTATAGCTTATTGCATTGGAAAGACCTCTCTTGAAGGTTGAGACATTCATAGTTCTAATTTTGAAGAAGGACCAATAGTCTTAGCATTTGTATCATAACCTTAGACTTGAACTCGGTGCTAGTGGAGGCATGAAAAATCAACAACAAAGGCTTGAAGTGGTGATAGATGGAGGCTTGTACAAGTTAAAGACTCGAAAAACTCAGACAATGGAGCATTTGGTGGTTTGGACAATGAAATACTAGACAATGGAGAATCTTCGAAGAAGACTTGGATTGATATTGAGAGTAGTATATTGGGCCTAGTTTAGAGTAGTATTTGAAGACAGGTTGAGTTATATACATCTTGAAGATCAACTTATTGAGTACAATATTTTTGGATCAAGGGATATTAGCCTGAAGGCTACATTAGATAAAGAATACTTTATGGAGTCTCCTCATAGCATTTTGTATGGACTTGAGAATTTGTGTAGCAGACCCTGGAGCATCACTAAAGGCATCCATTGGTTGAAGAAAATTGTGAATCATTTGGAGGAACCGTAGTGAAGACACCTTAAGGCATCTTGGAGGAATTATGTTGGAACTTTGAAGAACTGTTGTGTAGGTCTAAAAGGAACCTTTGAGCATCGTTGAAGACATCCTTTGGACCAACTCTTGAAGGCATCTATGGAGACCATGATGCAATCATCATGAGGTGACCTTGGAGATTTAGTTTGGGTAACATGAAGAGCAATGGTGACACCTTCATGAGAAGAAAAAGTTGTCATTGATGATTTGACTGCCTTGGAGATCTTTTGAGGGAAATGCTGAAGGTGTAGATGTTGTCAGGACTTATTGCGGAAGATATTGGGAGCCTTGAAGAATCGTTGAATCTATCTTGAAGAATTGAAGACTTGGGTTAGAGGTCTAGAGGATATGAGTCCTCAAGAAGACCAGGTTGGAGCCTGTACCAGAGATAGGGTTGGATCCCTAGAGTTTGGTGCCTCATAGTGACAAGGTTGGAGTCTTGGAAGATAATGTTTGAGCCTTAAAGTTTGGAGCCTCATGAAGTTCAAGTTGTTGCTGGGAAAAATACAGGTTGGAGCCTGGTGGATTGGAGATTGGTGTCTTCATCTAGGGTTGGATCCCTACACTATATTGTACTTGACGCATTGTAAATAATATGATTGAAGTCCTATTTATTATGATTAATAAGAGTATTTATTCTTATTGTTCATTTTGTATTCTAATTATAAGTGATTTAACGGGTAAAGTAATAATTGAAAAGAAATATTGATTCACCCCCCCTCTTAGTATTTCCAACAATTGGTATTAGATATAGTACCTTCACTCAAAGCCTAACAATTTGAAGATAGATCCTTAAAACATAAATGGCAAAGTCAAGGAGGAAGACTTGCAAATCTATCGAAGATGTCACCTCCTCAGTGGATAATCAAATTGGGAAAGTTCCATTGTTTAATGGAAATTTTGATATATGGAAGGAAATAATGAAGAATTTCTTAATGACTCAAGGTTTTGAAGTCTAGGATGCAGTAATTTTTGGTTGTAAGATAGAAGATGAAGAATCCAAGAAACATAGTACAGTAAAAATAAAGGAAATCTTGAGTGGGCTACCTGATCCTATAAAGGCCAAAGTGGAAAAATGTTCATCAACAAAAGATATATGGGACAAACTTCAATATCTTCACTCAAAAGGATCATTGACCATGACCTCTAGTCAAGAAGATGATGGAAAGCAAGAAGGAAATCTAATACCTATAAAGGAAGCTGAAAACAAGAGTGAAGTCATCAAGATCAAGGAGGACATAGGAGATCAAGAAAATGAAAAAGATATCAAGGAAAAACTTGTAGTTTCCCTAGAAGATATAAGAAAATTAAATAGGGAAAATGAGGAGCTCAAGAAGAAAGTAAAAAATGGTGATCATGACCTTAACAAGATAAGGAAGGAAGTTGACATTTTTATGCTTCAAGTATAAGAAAGATATGAGGAGCTCACCAAGCTTAAGGAGTAATTTCATCAACAAAATAAAAGGCATCATGAATAAGTCATATCTGTGACAAATCAATTGGATAAATCAAAGAAAAGAGAAGATACTTTGTCAAGCCATCTCAAATAAAGACACGGGGACTTTAAAAAACTTGAAGCAAAAATTGGTCAATACAAGGAAAATGTCTCCTCACTTAAATCTCAACTAGAAGAAGCAAAGAAACAAGCACAAGGAGCTGAAAGGGTAATGGAGGTTTTGACTCTCCTAGAAGGATGAGTCGATGGAGCAGAAAAATAAAGAAATGCCATGACATGCCAACTAGAAGAAAAGGATGAAGACATCACCAAATTAAAATCCCAAATCACCTCACTTAAGGCCCAATCAGGTGAAGCAACCAAGATGAAGGAATAAATGGAGAATTATCTTGCAAATAAGGATGAATAATGCAAGATGATGGAAGAGGAAATTAATCTCCCAAGAAAAGAAGTTTACCATCTGAACAAGAGTCTAAAGAGATCTCAAATCTTAGATAACATCCTAAGTCATCAAATATCTCCTCTTGATAAATCAGGTCTTGGGTATGCAGGTGAACCCTCAAATAGAAAGGATGCAAAACCTAATGCTTCAAACAACAAGGATGTGAAAGCTCTTGGAAGAAATATTGAAGCCCCTAGTTCCAGCAAAAGCAAGGAGAAGAGTCAAGATGGCATTGGAAGAAACCCTACCCTAAGAAGATATGCAAAAGGTGTTAAGGATGTGTTGATGGTTCTGGACCCACCAACATGTCAGGGGATTTCCCAGGTAAGAAGTCCCAACTAGACCTCAAACTGTTTGGTGTAGGATTCCCATCGGTGGGTTGTACAATATCGCCTTGACCGTGGTTGCGCGTAGAGGTAAGTAAGATTTCCTTATTGGTAGCAAAGGTGTGCCATGCGCAGCAAGCCAAGAAGGTGCATGAATTGTTCTAACACACTTAAGTTGGAATGAGTGCACCCCTTGGAAACCTGTGTAAACACACAACTTAGAAGGGAACAGATGAGCAAAGATGTATCACAAGCTGGAAGGAAGGTAAACCAACAATCCAAAGTGATGGTTAAACCAACATCACATTTCATTAAGATTCATACATACATACATATATATATATATATATAGAAAGAGTCTATACATACATGTGTAAGCAAACATATACATATATCATTAGAGTAAACAAGATAAGTGAAATACAATACCAACATATGCATGAAATGTGTTGGCTCTGTTATATTAATAAGTGAAAGTTCCAATCATACAATACAACCACGACCAACCACTAGTCCCGATAGCGAAACATTATAGTCACTGCCGCCTGCTCCTCTAAAGAGATGTACTAGCTCTGCACTGTGGAGAAACCATGTCTCATTACAATACTCTTCAAGCTTTCTCTAAGATACTTTGATCAAAATCTTAGCTGATCAAAAGCCTCTACAATGAGTTATGAGGTACTCTATATAGAAAAGCGTGGGGTGACCCTTGACATTCCTGTTTGTGACTGTTCACGTACCCTCATGACTCTTCAACTACTCTAGGATTGTTACATCTAGCTATCAACACTTGAACTTCCACTTTACAAGATTTTACATACAATCTGCACATGTACCCATGTGAGACAAAATAGGCTTGAGTAAGCCATGCAAGACATCACTATGACTCAGACAACTGTGGGAAGACCAACTCTTCAACATCCTCATGATGGTCTACGGTGGCGAACTGATGCCAAGCTTGGTAGTCCGCGATGGTGCCCATGTACTCTGTGGTGACATCTTTATGGAAACGAACTCTTGCCTCTGTTGCATCTAGGTACATTTCTTTGGCTCCTCTGTCCAACTCATCTGATAACATGTGCATCATTGTCTTGAGTGCGTCCGGACCAGAGAGATACTGATGCATTGTGTTTGCACTAATTGCCAAGTCTGCGCTGGTGGCTATCCGTATCAACTCGTTAAAGTACGAGTCTATCTCTAGTCAGACTTATCCCTTTGTCTTTGCCTCAGGGAGTCTCCCAATAGATGGGATCGCATGTGCGTGCACAACAACATATATGCTTCTGAACACTAGTGCATGGGAAGCCTGCAAACTAGTGATGAGCTGCGGGAGTTCTTCATGGTTCCGGATCTGACTCTGGACACGTGCCTTCAACTCAACCTCTTTGGGCTTCATCTTCTTGGGCAAGTGTAATGGGGATCCCTTATATCTCATTGTCCATGTTTGCATACGGTCAACGATAGTATGCAAGTTAAAGAAGATACGTACTCTCCTAGCACATCGTTGTTGCCAACTGTTGAGATGGAAAACTGCCTTATGCATGGTACCAAATATGGAATACAATGCTCGCATGACTGTCTCAAGGGACAATACTACATCCAATATCACCTTCTTCAACTTTTCTCGGTCAGATGTTGTAACCAGTTCTCCTCCCTGCTTGGCCATCTATAACTCCTTAGCCATTCGCTCATTCTCTGCTATCAAGAAGTGAACACTCGAGCTAGTGGATTCAACATATGCTCGGGTAGCATTAGCCAATGCTACTGGAAGCTTGCATACGTAAGATAAGATCACTCGTTCCTCAAATTGCGCAAGAGATGTGTGGTCATCTAGAGTAGACACTCTACGCGATTACACAACTATATGTTGCAGCTCGTCGAATGATATGTTGTGCATTTCTTCTTCCGGATTGTCTCCAAGGATCTTAGTATCTCCTTGGTCTCTCAAGACTTGCTTTGCTTCCGGATTCAGTGAAGTTGGTGGGTCGACCTCTTGGTGGTAAGGCATGAGGTCGATGTCCTGCTCTAACTCTAGCTTATCCATCTCCGTATCCATCTGCTCAAGTACTCATTCAATCTCTTGAGTGAAGTCCTACTCCTGCAACTACTCACCCTGTCTGCTTTGTGTCAGCTACTCAGATGAGTTTATCACCTGCATGGGCATAGTTTCATCAATTTGTGCATGTTACGCCCCCTCCTGTATTTTTCCCTGTTGTGCTTCCTTCTCTTGTTTGCGCAGCTCCTGTTCCTTCTAGAGTTGCTCCTTCAACTCTTGCAACTCCTTCATTCTTTCTTCCATCCTATGTTTTTCTCTCTGCCTTTGTGCGGTCCTCTTGTCGTGTTGTTGCCTCTTCACCTCTATTTCCAAAGCTGCTTTCTGCATAAGTTGGTCTGTTCTAAACTTGTATCTTTGTTTTTCCTCTGCATTGTTGACAATATTTCTGTTGCCTTTGTCACACGCAGGTATGTTACCCTCTACTGCTGCTGCTACTTGTGCTCTCCTAGATGCTACTTGGCTAACCATTCCACAATGATGTTGACCGGTTCATTGGGCCCGAAGAAGTTGTGACAATATCTCCATGGGTCTTCCTCAACCCGATGACACACCCCGTGGATCCACGGAAATTTCACTCTCGCGCAGTGATCCTTCACAAAGCAATGCCGGTCATACAGATTGAAGCTTCTAGTGCCAAAAGTAAATTTCTTGAACTCTTCTGTCTCGGATCCCCATGCTTGATATTTTGTATCGCCTACAACCTGATTCTGTAACAGAAGAGTGGGCCAAGGTGCCTTCTTCTTCCGGTGCTGCCTAGTTGATAGTCTTACCAAGATGTGGTATGACACTTCTTGCATGATGAGCTTGTCCATGGAAAACTTTGGCAAAACACACAAAGGCTTATCCATGCTGTACATCCATATGAACGTGCCAAAAGGTGAGGCATACCAATATGACATGTTGATCAATGCCTCCATTCCTACCTTCCACATGCAAGGTGGATCCTGCTCAAATATCAACTTGCACACTAAGGTGACAAAATAGTTTGACAACTGTGTGATGAACCCGCAGAAGTTGCATTCGAAAAATTACAATAAGTGTTCATAGAGGTTTCTGCCGATGTCCATGCCCACCTCAAGCTCGTGAACTATTGATGGGCACAAATTGCATCCAAGATATATGTGGACATGTAGATTTCTTCTTGCTAATCTTTGGGCGTCTGTCAAGCTCCTTTTACCTATTCCTTCAGCCCGTAAGCCAACATATCAGACCAGTTGCATGCTTTGCCTTCACTGGCCAGTTGGTCCAACGCGATCACCCAACTTTGTAGGAAGGTCTCCGTGCTCTGTTGGCTGTACAAGTGACATGCAAAGATGAACAAGTACTGATATGTCATATGCAATATATTCATCTTATAAATTTGGTTGGGTGTCATCCTAAATTTGGCTGGCTCCTTCACCCAATTCTTCAAGATATCCCTGGAGTTGGTATTGTTGCTGGGTATGCTGAAGGGTGTCTCCATAGTGATCACTCGCTTCAACAAGTGGTACATCTACTGATAGCCTTGTGCCTTGAAGGTAGCATTCTCTATCCCACTAACACTTCTAAATACCATCATCTCAGGATCAATGTGCAAGACGATACAATGTATCATGTCCGTGCATGGGAACGTGGGATACTTGCATGCAATTCGGTACAAGTCGAACTGTTCACATAGACTTTGCGGTCTTCAAGATGTTCCCTAAATGTGCCTAAGAATGCATCATTGACCTCCTAACATTTCACCTTGATGTCTTTGTCTACGATCATCTTGGTGTCTTCATAAATCGGCAAACCCGTAGACACTCACTCATCTGCTTCTCTAGTTGCGCTTCCGTCGATGTCCTTTGACCCTGCTCTCATGGAGGCCATTGATCATGAACTGTTGAGAGAGGGATGAACACCTGCTATATCTGGAGACATGTTGACATGCATGGCAATAAATCTGTTAGTTAAAACCAAAGAAAACTTGAGGACTGACATGTAACATACCCGGGAGACTGTTGGCAAGGATTGCACAATTTTCACTGGCAGGCTGAGAGATTGACTTCCGGAACTACAAAAAAAGAAATTTGGACTGTCGAGAGGCTAGTTGACTGCTGGAATTTCACAATGCGCAATCCATACTGGCTTGTTGGGTGCTGAGATTGCGCAATGCACAATTTTAGCTGGAGAGTCATGCAGGGCCAGGGATTGCATTGCGCAATTTTCTGGGCCAGCAGACTACCTCTTAGAATTGCACAAAGTAAGATTGGAGGCCACTTTCTCGCCATATTTGTGCAATTTCTAGGAGGAAGGCAAAGCCTTCCCTCTCAGAATTGCGCAATGTTGTCCGAACAAGGTAGAGTTCGGGCCAAGGTTTCCTAAACCCAGGTGACTGAAATAATATGAAGAAGTGAATGTATGGCGATATTGAGTGTAATCAGGAGTGAATGATCATGCACGCAAATAGCGAATGCAAGATTCAGGAAACGGAAGAACATGCATGTGTGTGAAACGAGTCGTCGAATCTATGACTGTTTGTGCAAAATAGTGTCATGCATGTGACAATAGTGAGATGAAAACATAAACTGAAATGGTGCTTGTACAGGCTAACATGCATGCAAATGACATAAAGCATTCATAGAAATCAAGTAGACAACATTCGTACAAGCCAAAATACAAAAAGCGACATAATTGCTGCATATGACAAGTAAAGCGGACTTACTCAGAAATAGCTGAGTTGGATATGCCGAAGACTTCTGGATGTGTTGTGGGGTGTTAGAGCTCCAAGATCGATGTGAAGAATGAGCTCTGAAGTGTCGAATAAATAAGTTTGAGGCTTATGATGCACATGCCACAAATCTAGGAAAAAGTGACACTTAGAGGAAAGTTTCTAAAACGATCTTTGCATGTAGCCTTGAGCTGCTAAAATATATCCCTAAAATCTAGGGATACTTTATTCATGTTGCTTTTTTATATTTCGAGAAAAAGTAGCCCATGCATGCAAGTCAAGTTAGCTGGGTCCCAGATGGAATTGGTCAACCTGAAGGAACATGCAACAACCTACTTGACTGAGAGATATTTTTGCGCAATTTCTGGGAGGAGCTGGGTTGGCTGCCCTAGAGGGATTGCACAATTTCTAGGAGGAGCAGGTGAACGCTGCCCAGAATTGCACAATTTATGTGCTGAGCTACAATGCTGGGCTAGATTTCACATTTTCCTAAGGAAGGTCGTTTCACTACATTGCGCAATTTCTGGGCCCAACAGGCTGCCCAACAAATTTACGCTATTTTTGGAGGGAAGGTTGGTTCCCCTTTAGAATTGTTCAATTTTATGAGGGAGCTACTCAACTAGTAGCTGACCCAAGTCCAGAATGACAGCCTATGAGGGGAGTGAAGCAAATCATCATGCACAGGTTGGAAAGATGTTGAAAAACTAATGAAGTCTGTGTACTTGACAGTGTAAGGCATGCTGTGAAGATGGTTGGTAGGGAGCTCTAAAATGAAGCTAAGGAAAATTTTTTGAGGGTGGTTGTAGCCGCTACAACAGGATGCAAGAGGCAATGGATATCATCAAATGATCCCAGGACAAAATGACTTTAGAAGTACATTAAGTCAATCTCCATCCTCCAGGTACCAAAGTATATTTTTTGGTTATTGCTATTCTTGTACAAACATTGGGCATATGGCAAAGGCTTGTAGGGCATACCACAAGGACAGATATAATGGTCCCCATCAGCTCCCTAGAAGCAACTTTGCAAGAAGAAGTCATGATTCCTCATTCATGAACAAAATGAAATGCTTCAAATGCCATAACATTGGACATATGGCTCATGATTGTGACTTGACTTGGGTTCCTAACCAAGCTAAAAACATGACTACCAAGCAAGAGAAGAAAGCATACAAGTTTGGAGAAGAAAGAAAATTGGATCAGAAAGCCTCTTGAACACTCAATACATCAAATCATGTTGTTGAGTACATCTTTGGAAGATGTGATATTCCAAGTTTTGATGATGAAATTCTGCCAGAAAGGAGACCATGCATACTGTTAGGGGGAGCTCGTGATTCTTTACTATTCTTGCAGAAGTTATTCGTGAAGATTATTATGAAAACCTTGATGAGTCAGACATGAACAATCATGCTATGAGGCATATCTCCTGATGGATCATTGTTGAAGATGTATTCCACTTGATCACAAGGCAAAAATATTTCTTATATTGAGAAAAAAGAAGAGCTAGAAGAGTTTATGTAGGCAGGGGGAGTTGGTTCACCACATAAAGAAATGAAAACACATCTATCATGGATCACATTTCCAAAAGGAAGGGCACCATGACAGGGGGAGCAACATGTCTATCATGGAGAACTATCGTTGATGAAGAAAGGAAGAAAATATGATGGAGCAACATGTCAAGAAGCAAATTGATAGGGGAAGTACTTGGATACCCCATTTTTCCATCGATGTCAAAGGGGGAGAAATAGTTGAAAGGTCAGGAATATTTCCATCAATGACAAAGGGGGAGACTGTTGATCAAAATTGTCATTTATGCCAATATGGCATTGTTGGAGATGGAAAATATTCTTGTGATACATGAATAACCCTTGTTGCCATAACCTCATGCAATCCCTAGGAGAAAACCTAAGCATGAGATGATGCAAATTCCCTTGCTATATACCCCTATCTATATGATGATGTAGAATTTTTCTACATATCAGCTACCTCTGATACCATGTAGAAATTCCCACCTGTAGATCACATGATAATGCAATATAATAAAGCAAAATACTTGATCTACGTCTACAACCAATTTAGCGAAAGCTTGATTGAACATGAGCAACATCAATAAGAACATATATAACTAATATGGAGAAATCAATCACACATAACACAGAAGAATTTACATGGGGAAAGCCTCAGCCTAAAACCCCAACTCTATATTATCATACAAGTGGAAATATAGCCAGTGTTACAAAAAGAATCAGCTCTCAAGCTATCCTTCTCTCTCTGCAATACCTCTGCTGCTCATAGACAGTCAAAGGCCTCTATCTAACCTCTGGTATGCTCTCCAAGTCTCCTATTTCTTTGCGCAATTTTGATTGGGGTCCAGTGCAGCCACTTGTGTGAATTGGCCTCTTCACACACTCACTAACCTCTGATCCAAGTATGCAGTCCTAGAGGAGATAAATCCTCATCATGGATGAGCTTCCTTTATAGGAAAAATATTCATCCAACTGATAGTACATTGTCCCTTCTCTGATCTCAATTGGGTCTTTGTCTGAACTGACATGCATGAGTTATCCATGAATGAGTACTCAGTTATCTGAAATACAATAGTTACATGCATGCAAGAATTAACTAACTGAACTCTCATTAATTTAACAAACTGTTAAATTAATCTAACTGGACTTGACTCAATTAACTAAGCCAACTAATTACAACTCATCCTTATCTCTTTAACTGATGGATAAATTCCTCAATTAATAGATAAACTGTTGCATGTCCTCACATAGACTTCAAGTTTGTTTTTCCTTAACTAATTAACTCAAGATGAATTAATTAATTAATTTACAAACTGTTGTTAATATCAAATTCAAATTTTACTTCCTATTTTTAGTCCAGGGACTGACTAAAATAGGAATCCATCCTGAATTGCTAAAAATAGAATGCTATTTTTAGCACTTCCATTTTTCATTCCCTGTTGCTCAATCCAATACTGGTACCCAAACTGTGATTTTTAGCAGTGCTATTTTTAGCATTTCTTGTTGCCATTTTCAACACTCCCTCTCAACAAGAAAGGCTTCCTCTCGAACCCGATCCTGTACCTTCAGAATGTGCATGCAACACTCCTACCAAGTGTGGTTGCTCCAGCAACTCTCGGAACAAAAAAACTCCCAACTGACCTCTCTGTTGGGCTAGAAACATACTCTGATGCTGAAGCTCTACCTGCTACTGACAAGTGCTCCCTCTCTGACCTCTATGCTACTACAACATCTCCATGCATCTCGCACCATTGCACACTTCTCTGTGCCATCTTGCACTGGTGCAACATACTTGTTCCTCTCACATTGTTGTAGCCTGCTATCTTTGCACTGTCTTGGGATTCCTGCACTGTAGCTCTCTTTGTCGCTCCATCTGCATCTGTCTCTACCCAATCATTCAGCCTTGCTACTCCTCATCGGGGCTCTTGTAGCAAAGTCGAATCAAAGAGGTTGGGTACCTCAAGGATCATGTCCCTCCTCCTTGGGATGATCACTCCACATCGACCCACCTCTTACCTGGAGGTATGGCTGCATGTGATCCCTCTGCCCACCTAGCTTGAAGTTTCCCCCTACTGGAGGTCTCTGCATGAGTAAATGCCTCTACTCAATCTCCTCTTAACTTCTCTAGTTGTGGCTGCTCCACAACCTCTTGAAGCTGCTGCACCAATCGTGGCTCCTCCACAATCGTATGAGACTTCTTCTGGTGCTCCATGTTGAGAGGTAATATACTCTCCCTCTCAACCACCAAGTATCCATCATTTCCTTGCTGCTCAAGGCTTTGCATGAATCTTGAACCTTAAGAGAATACAGATTCTTGACCCGTGAACGGATCTGGTTCACTTGTCTAGTGATGATGTGTCTAAAAAAAACCTTTCCCTTACTGAAGACTACATCATAGCCTCTGTCTTCGAGCATCGCGATCGACACCAAGTTTCTCTTCAGTCTTGGTATATACTTGACATCAGTCAAGGTAAGGCAAGCTTCATGCTCCCTTTGAAAAATAATCATGCCCACACTTAAGACACAATACTTTTCATCATTACCCATCACTATGAATATCTGGAGATCTTTCTCCTCCAAAGTACTGAACAAACTCTTGTCGTCAGTCATGTGAAAAGAAGCTCCACTGTCAAGAAACCAACCACTTCCCATCATGGATGAAACCATGCATGCAAAGAGTGTGAAATCCAACTCGAACAGCAAGTGCCTCATCTTCAGATCCTTCTCTGGATCCCTTCTTGGATTTCCTATGTGGACAATTTGTAGCAAAATGGCCCACCTCATGACAATGAAAGCATCACACTTTCGATTTGTCAAACTTCTTCCCACCATGGGAAGAACTAGATTCGGAAAGAGAAACCTTCTCCTTCCATTTCGTCGCCTTACTCGCTAAGGCAAAATTTTATTCATCCTCCATGGATGAAGAACCATCTATGGTGCTTCTTCTTATCTCCTCCTGCATCAAATCCAACTAAAGTCGTTCCCAATCTGGCAGTTTCTCTCTATTCTATTTTGTCCTCTTAGTTTGAAAAAACAATTTTGTGGCATGGCTCCTTATCTCATTCATATTGTGTGCAAGAATTATTGAGATAGAATAAGAAATTGTAGATACATATATTTGTGTACTTAAATATAATGAAAAACTTTGCAACATTTTGATTATGTGTGCTGTGCCTTGTTCATGGAAACATAATATTCACATCAAAATGTACGGAAATATTGTGCGAAAATAAAATCAACAGATTTGAAATTTGGAATTAATAGTTGAAACCATAACTATATTAACACTCATAAACCATATGTATATTAATATTTGGAAGCATGAAATTATATTTGACATCTGAGCTTCAACAACTCAAAAAGAAAGGTTTTTTTTTTTTTTTTAGTCACTATGAATCAAAATGTAGTTTGTTGTTTATGAAACTCTTCTACAACAATGATGATTTACCATAGGAAGAGTTTCTAAGTACACATCAGGAACTTCGATTTCAGAAAGAACATATTCATTTATGGATTTTGTAGGTATAAATATTTGAATAATACAATCTCTCTGGTAAAGAAACTTTTTACGTGGTTGATCCAAAAATATATTCTGAGGTGCTCTTAGAATTGGAAACCACGATTTATTCCCTCACTCGTTGCTCCTATGACCATTGTCATCTATTATGGCCTTATCTCCTACAACACACCAAAGTTATGTGTGGTCGAGCTATCTAAAGATTCCTTCAATTATCAAACATCAAAAAAAGTAAAAAGTTAATAAAAATAAGCTTACAAAAAGAGAGTTACCATGACTGTGAGACAAATTAAGTAGTAGAGAACGAAATAGTATGTTCTTACAATCAATTTTCATCAAACCTTCTCAATGCTAGAAGATTCATGTGGATGTCAAAAAGAGGCCTGACTGTTATAATCTAAAAAAATAGAAGAATTTTTAGTCTAGAATATGTTTTCATGATCTTTTCATAATCTTTTTGTAAGGCAAAGAAGTGAACCAAGCTCCACCATGTAATTAGTCGGGGAAAGAAGCCGATCCATCTTTGTGCACCATTTGGTTTTCCCCTCCTATGTTAATAGTTGAAGCCTCCATAGTTCCCCACCTATTACAATAATGACTATGATTATGATTTCCCACATGTAGAAAATCCTTGATCAAAATTAAGTAGATAAACAACTCTCTTCAACAAAGTTCTTCAAATTCAATATTCTAACAAGTAAATTATTCATTTGCATCCTTGTAAAATGCATCTATCCAAGATTAAAAATAATGCCAAGTATAAATGGGTGTGTTAAACAAATAAGAAAGCACTTCATAATCACTAAACCATCTTCACAGGCAACCTATGACTCGAGCACTTCAGAATTATGCTATATGTAAGAAACAAGTTCCTCTCAAATATTCAAGCAAGGCACGTTGCACAATTTTCATGACCCAACATATTTTCTCTAAGAAATATGTCACTAGATCTTGGCAACAACGTGGATAATCCATTGAGAATATCAACATAATAAATTAGCCTTTCATTCATTATAAAGTATGCCACAAGATATACCTAATTGATTAACGGTAACGAATAATGATAGATCCCATACATTTGTTGATTTACAATATAGAACAATTGCATAGTTTGATCCTTCAAAAGATCATCTTGACAATCCTAGCATACTATGTTAATGCATATATAATATGTTTAATTTGAATCATTGAAAATAAATTTCATAACTAGTCTTTCTATTCCGGGAAATTCAAAGATGATTGCCCCAAACTGATGTTAGAAAATTATATATTACGGAGCAATGGAACACATAAAATATTGTAGAAATATAAACACAGAAAATGCATAAAACAAGAGAGACACAGATATACGTGGTTCACCCATTTTGGGCTACGTCCACCCCGAACAGCCAGTCCTTCCTTTCTATTATCCAGCAAAATGAAGAGACACAACCTACAACAGATCTGCTGTAATATCCTCTATTTTCTCTCACAGACTCACCTCTCTGTTTCTCGCTCGGAGAATACACATCTATTACACAGCCTCAAATACAATGCCCTCATACAAAGAGAGGGGTTTCCTTTTAGGGCAAAAAAACCCTAAACTAAACATAAGTTCTACCGTCAGATCGTCTGCCTAATGAACGACCTAGATTGACTAGAAATTACTATACTTTTACAAGGCAATTTTATATCTATTTTTAGCTTCGGGGGCGCTGCCCCCACCGAGGGGGGATCGACCCCCCCCGCACCCCCCCACGTGGATGGGTGTACAAACTTCCTAGGGTATACATCCGGTTGAAGCAAAGACCTCTGAACAATCATGCTCCACACACAACAATCTCCCACTTGGAGAATGATTGTAGCAACTCCACCGCTGCTTCATTTGTAAGACAATGACTCCTCTTTGGACCTGGCTATTTCTCATCTTCATCATCATCCTTGAAGACCAATTGAAACTGAGCATATTCTCAGTTTCTCCCTGGTTACAACTTTTGTTAGCATATCTGCAGGATTCTGGCTAGTGTGTGTCTTTTCTAGCTTCAACTCTCCATCTTCCAACACTGATTGTATGAAATGGCACTTGAGCTATATGTGTTTAGTCCTAGAATGAAATGTTGAGTTCTTTGCAAGATGAATGGCACTTTGGCTATCACTGTATAACGTGCCCATATCATGCTCCTTACCCAATTCACCCATAAACCTTTGTAACCAAATCATTTCTTTACTGGCCTCTGTAGAAACAACATACTCTGCTTCTGTTGTTGAAAGTCCAACAACACTTTGGATTTTTGAAACCCAACTGACAGCTGTTCCACCAACAGTAAATATGTATCCTATAGTGCTCCTCCTGTTATCTCTGTCACCTGCCATATCTGCATCAACATATCCCTGTAGAGAAATGTTTGAACCACCAAAGCATAATGCTTGATTTGTGGTGCCTTTCAAATATCTGAGAATCCATTTCACTGCCATCCAATGTTCCTTTCCTGGATTGTTTTGTACCTACTTACAACTCCCACTGCATGTGAAATATCAGGCCTTGTGCAGACCATTGCATACATTAAGCTTCCAACTGTTGATGCATATGGAACTTTAGACATATAATCCATGTCTTCTTGGGTCTTTGGGCACATTTCCTTTCTAAGTTTGAAATGGCTAGCAAAAGGTGTACTAACTGGTTTTGCATTGTGCATATTAAATCTTTTCAACACCTTTTGTGTGTACTCATTCTGAGACAATGTTAATTTGTGATTTTTCCTGTCTCTAGTTATTCTCATACCAAGAATTTGTTTTGCAGCTCCCAAATCCTTCATTGCAAATGAATTTACCAATTTTCTTTTGAGCACATTTATTTCATGCATTTTATACCCTGCAACAAGCATGTCATCTACATACAATAACAATTTAATATAGCTGCCATCATTTTGCTTTTTCAGATAAACACAATGATCATAGTGACATCTAGTATAACATTGTTCAGACATAAACTTGTCAAATTTTAGATACCACTGCCTTGGATCCTGTTTTAAGCCACACAAGCTCTTCTTCAACCTGCACACTAGTTTCTCCTTCCCTTTTACGTCATATCCTTGTGGCTGCTGCATATATATCTCTTCCTCCAAATTCCATGGAGAAAGGCTTTCTTTACATCTAATTGCTCAAGATGCAAATCTTCAACTGCTACTAGACTTAAAATAGTTCTGATTGAAGACATTTTAACAAGAGGAGAAAATATTTCATCAAAATCAATACCTTTCTTCTGTGTAAACCCCTTCACCACAAGTCTAGCTTTATAATGGCAGAAGTGTCCTCAGACACATAATTTTATTAATCAGAAAAAAATAATTACATAATTGACTTGCAAGAGCTTACACTCGAACTACACAAACACTCTTGCAATGAGCTATTTATAAGCTCCATGTCCTAACTACCTCTAATTATGGATCACTTATTAAATAACAAGTGTCCATTTACAATAAATGCTATTCAAACCAACTAGCTAAACTAATCTCTATAATAGAGCCTAAGATACGCACATTGGAGAGCAATCTAGTTACAACAAAATGCTAATTCTAAAATCTCCATTAAATAATTAAACATTCTAGAATTAATAATTATTTAATTTAATATCTTAAATTTATAATTATTTATTCTAATTTTATTCTAATTTTATAACCTATGATAAAAAAGTATTTTTGGATCATCTAACATTGCCCCCTATGATCCAAAGATACATTACAACAGATACCAAGTTCATCCCTGGACTTAGTAAATTTTATCCTGCCAAGCGGTTTGGTGAAAATGTCGGAGATCTGATCTTCAGAAGGACAATAAACTGGTTTGAGGACATCTTTGGCAATGAGCGAACTGATATGATGATACTTGGTGTCCACATGCTTTGTCTTTGAATGAAAAACTGGGTTCTTGGCAAGTTTGATGGCTGACTGGCTGTCAATGAACAATGATGTAGCTTCTGCCTGAAAAATGCCCAAGTCCTGCAAAATTCGGCGCAACCAAACAATTTCACATGCTGCTTCCCATGCTGAAATGTACTCTGCTTCTGCTGAAGAAGTGGCCATTGTAGCTTGTTTTTTACAACTCCAAGATATTGCTGCTAACCCCATATTCATTAAATAACCTGATGTTGATGCTCGATCATCAATACTCCCAGCAAAGTCGGCATCAGAATATCCACCAAGTACAAAAATTTTAGTCTTTGTGTAGAGAAGACCAAAATCTTTTGTTCCTTGGATATATCGAAGAACTCTTTTGGCTGCATTCCAGTGGCTGTCTCGTGGTTCCTGCATAAAACGTGAAAGAATACTGACTGCATAAGATATATCAGGACGAGTATTTGTTAAATAAATCAAGCTGCCAATCAACTGCCTGTAAGTTGTACTGTCCACCTTTCCCCCCCTTCAAATTTTGAAAGTTTCAAGTTTTTCTCCATGGGGGTAAGAACGGGCTTGCAATCTTGCATGCCAAATCGCTGAAGAACCTCTGCTGCATACTTACTATGAGAAATGAAAATATGACGTGGACATTGGAAGACTTCAACTCCAAGATAGTAGTGAAGTAATCCCAAATCTGTCATCTTAAAACCTGCTTGTAACTCCTTTTTCACCTGTGCAATATGATCATCATGGTTGCCAGTAATGATCAAATCATCTACATACATAACAAGAATTACCAGATATTTTCCTTGTTGTCGCACATACAAAGTATCATCAGATTCACTTCGTTGAAAACCAACTTTCTTAAGGTATTCATCCATCTTTGCATACCAAGCTCGGGGAGCTTGTTTTAATCCATATAAAGCCTTGATCAATTTGCAGACTTTATGTTCTTGTCCTTCAACTTCAAAACCTAGTGGTTGGGTCATATACACTTCCTCCTGTAAATCCCCATTAAGAAAAGCACTTTTGACATCCATTTGATGAAGTTTCCATCCTTTTTGAGCAGCCAATGCAAGTGTTAATCGGATGGTGTTCCATTTTGCTGTTGGAGCAAACGTTTCTTCATAATCAATGCCTTCCTGTTGTGCAAAACCTTTTGCGACAAGTCATGCTTTATACTTTTCAAGTTCACCCTTCTGATTATACTTAATTCTGTAAACCCATTTGCACCCTATGGGTTTAACATTTGCTGGACAATCAACAAGTTTCCAAGTGTTGTTATCAATTACTGCTTGATATTCTTCAACCATAGCTTGTTGCCATTATTTATGTTTTACTGCCTCTTTGTATGTGGAAGGTTCAGTAAAATCATTTGCGATCAAAGAAAAATTTCCTTCACTTATATGTGCTCTTCTGGTGACAGTTTTATTCTGTTCATCAGGCTTTACATCTTTCAAAAGTTGAACTACCCATTTTGGAAGTTGGTGCTCACTTGTTTGTGCTTCTGTAAAGTCCCCATCATTGTAAAGAGGATTAATATAAACTGATGTGCATCGTTCAGGTGAAGAATGTGGAGAATCACTGTCAGAAGAACTGCTGCTGCTTGGAGATTCGGATGAACTGCTTGAAGACCTAGTTGATGGTGTTGATGTAGATGACTCATCTTCAGAGGAAGGAAAATCAAGTTCATACCAATTTGGTGAAGTTGGTTGACTTTGGTTTTTATCATTTCTTTTACTTCCCTTAGATTCTAACTTGTGAAGAAGATTTTCAATTTCTTCAGCACTCTTACTCTCTGTTTCATCAAAAATGACATCCCTGCTCACAATGAATTTTCCATTGGTCAAAAGACGATACCCCTTTTTCTCATTAGAATAGCCAATCATTGTGCATTTTAAACTTCTCGAGTCAAGCTTAGTTCGTTTTTCTTTCGGAACTAAGGCATAACACACTGACCCAAAAACTCTAAGATGTTTAACTCGAGGTTTGAAACCAAACCAAGCTTCATAAGGTGTTATTCCGTCTAAAGAAGCAGTTGGAGATTTGTTTCTTAAGTAGACAGTTGTATGGATTGCTTCCGCCCAATATGTTGGACTTAACCTTTTGAAAGTTAACATGGATCTCGCCATGCCTAACAAAGTGCGATTCATTCTTTCGACTACTCCATTTTGTTGTGGAGTGTAAACATTAGTAAGATATCGTCTTATGCCATTTTCACTGCAATCATTTTTGAATTTCATTCGAAGTGAATTCTCCCCCATTATTTGTCCTGAGAGTACCTATCTTTTCTTTTACTTCATTTTCAACAAGTTGACGAAAAATTTTAAACTTATCAAATGCTTCTGACTTGTTCTTCAAAAAGTAAACCCAAGTCATTCTGCTGAAATCATCAATGAATAGTAAGAAATATTTTCAACCACCAAATGAAGTTTGTAGTGGACCGCAAACATCACTGTGAACTAGTTGTAGCCGCCTGTTTGCACGCCATGAACTTGTTGGAAAACTTTCTCGATTTTGTTTGCCATAAATGCAAGCTTCACATTTTGCATTTTCCCTTTTGAATGTGGGAAGTCCTTTAACCATTCCTTGTTTCTGTAATTGAGAAAGACTCTCAAAATTCAAATGTCCATATCTTACATGCCATAGTCTGATAGGTGAAATACATGTAGTCACTGCTCCTGCAAAATCAGAATGCCTTGGAATAACTGTCCCTTTCATCCGTAACAGTTTTCCATCTTCATAACCTGTCATGACTGTTTTCAAGTTCTGTTTCATTGAATTAATCTTCACTAAACCACCTTCCATAACCACATGATGTCCCACTTGTCGAATCGTGATTAAAGAGAGTAAATTTTTCTTGAAACTAGGTACATACCATACATTGGAAATCAATTTTTCTCCAATGTCAGGGAGAAAAACTTTCACTACTCCTTTTCCATAAGGAGTATGTTTTGTATCATCCGCAAGAAAAATTGAATTAAGTTGGCATTCTTGAAAATTCCAGAAAAAGTCACGTCGACAAGTCATGTGCTGAGTTGCCCCGGAATCCAAGATCCAGGCATCTTCATAGTCACTTCTAAGATGAGATGAAATTTGTGAATCTGGTGAGGAAGTAAAAACATATTATGAACTATCTTCATCTTGGTCATTTGCAAATTGTGCTGACTGCTGCTGAAACTTGGGAATTTTATTAAGTGATGTTCGACAATCTTCAGCATAATGGCCAACTTTGTTACATCTTCGACACACAATTTGACTTAAGTCTCTACCTCTTCCTGAAGATTGTCCTCTGCCTCTGCTTTGACTGCGATTTTGAGATCGTCCTCTTCCTTGATCATTATATCCTTGTTCTTGAAAATTCCCTCTTCCTTGGTTGTTTCCTCTTCCTTGAAAATTATTTCTTCCTCCTCTGTTAAAATTGTTTCCTCTGTTTTGGCGGCGTCCTCTATTTTGTGTTGCTTGATTCTGATTCCATCTGCCTCTTCCTCGAGAACTATCTGAAGATGATTTACTGGTGCTGGCCTCTATGAGAAAAACATCTTCACCAACTTTCTTCTTCTTCCCAAAAGTTTTATCATGTTGACTTAACATTTCACAAAGTTCATCAAACTTTAGTTTTTCCAATTTCCTAGTTACTTGCAAAGTCTCTAAAAAATGTGTATAGGAAGAAGGAAGCCCAGCAATTACAATTGTGACCATAAAGCTATCATCAATTGCGGGAAAACCAACATTAATAATCTCTTGCTTGATATTCTTAAGTCTTGAGAGATATTCAAGAACATCACCACCTTCAGTTAATTTTTGTTGCAACAATTTTAATTGTAGATCAACCTTCTTTGATTCAGGCTTAGTATCAAAGAGGTCCTTAAAAGTTTTCAAGGCAGTCCATGCATCTGTGGCATTCTCTATATGTACATACATTTCATCATTTACAGACGATTTAATAAGAGCTAAGGCTTTAGCATTCTTGATTTCCCATTTGGCCAGTGCATCTGCATTTGTGGGTTTATTCGGCTTAACATCGCCATCACATATTCCTTGCCATAATTCATTGTAAATAAGTGTGCTTTCAATAAGACGATGCCACGTTTTATAAGATTTGGTGCCTTCTAGTTTGTCGGAATCAGAAAATAAGTTAATCAACTTAGACATTTTGAGCGATGAAGAGACGCACCAAGAGGCAGAACAGAAAGGACAAGATAGTCGACACAACACACCACGCAAAAAAACACGATCTATCGGGGCTTGGCCTTGACCCACGAATAGTCGTCAAAACAGGAGAATATTGACTGAGCTTTGCACTTGGCTCTAGTCAATTTCTCAAATTATTACAGGGCAACTTTCAAAATTTTAACTTTTACAATGGTGCCTTGCACAATCAAAAAAAAATTACCCCCCCTCAAAGTAAAAATTACTTTGAGTTACAATTTGATGATCCCAATTGAACTTCTATAAAAAAACAAAACACCTTATCTCCCCAATTTGCAAATTACAAATAAACCAACCTCCTTATTACAAAAACATGCAAAACAGCTCCCTTATTACTCCATTACAATAAATTTCAAGATTACTGCTTTAAAATACAACAAAAAAACTTTATGATCAAGCTGGCAGTTGCAGGCTTCACTTGCGCTTTATGCTGGCAGGCTTCCTTGATTTTATAGCAGCTGACCAAAGGATCCTTACGCCTACAGAGAACGATCCCCTTCAGAAAAATTACAGGAATCCAGTGGGATTAATGGGGCTGAATAGCAAATGGGAGGAGTTGGACAAAATCGCTTCAACACACTTGCATATATATATATATATATATATATATATATATATATTATATATATATATATATATATATATATCGAGTGCTGATGTAAGGCAATCGATGGATCCTCTGAAATTACAGGAAGTTTCCCCTGTTGCAATTTCTTCAAAATGGACGCGCACTTAAAAGTTGTTTGCCTGACAGCCCATCGGCGCCATACCCTCCAATCCCGTTGAGGTGCTCAGAATGATGGCGCAAGGAGGTTGCGGTTATGTGGACGGTGTTCTGAATAGTTTTTCTGCAAAATGGAGACGTGAGCGCTACCAAAAACATGCATCTTTGCTATCGAAACTTACCAGGCAGATCCTTCACCGCGGAGAAGCTATGGAAGATCCGCATGGCAGAAGAATCTTAAACATCTGCTCCTCAAATTGTTCGTTGGCATTTTCGAATAGGGACTCTTGATACTAGGCAATCAGTTTATCTTCGTTGACCAGATATTCATCTACAGCTGAGCAATATAAAACCTTTGCACGAACCCAATACAACAAACTAGTTCAAGCAGATTGGTTGGACTTTGAATTTTTCTCCTGGTCCAGCAACTTGGTCTTTTGTTCTTGTGATAAGGTTAGCGGGGGATCGACTTTTTGGGAACTAGTTAGTCTAGCCAAGATTACAAAAGACATTCCCCCAAGCACGTTATTCAGACATCGAAGCACAATAATGACAGTCGGCTTACAGATAAGAGGGAGATTGCAGTTGGCTTACAGATAACTGGCAGTCGGCTTACAGATAAGAGGGAGATTGCTGTCGGCTTACAGATAACTGGCAGTCGGCTTACAGATAAGAGGGAGATTGCTGATCCAGGTCCGCGGGCTTATGAGACACTGCATTCCTCTTTCGAGGCGATATGTACATTCATCGGCTCAACGATTATGACAGAGCCATCATCAGGTTGCTGGATACACCGATTACCCATTTCACATCAATTCTCCAAAAGCAAATATAATAACGAATAATGAATCAGATCTAAATTTCAAAATACAAAACTACAAATTCTCCACATACGCAGGTTTCGCTATCTAGCAGGTGCGTTCTCTGCAAATTATTCTAAAACATAATTGTCCATGGACTACGACGTTCAAACTATGCTTTGTAGAAAAATAAAGAAAAAACCGGTCAAAACGTAGCTCTGCGCCCTCGTAGATTCAACTTACAAATTGGAATTGGTTTTCAATAGCCTCAAAAAGAAAATTGATTTACAGATTTGAAAAATCTAAAATCAATAAAAAAATTTCTATTTTGAACAAAATTTTGACAAATTTCATACCAATTGTCTGCTCACCAACTGAATGGAGTTTTCCAGGACTTTCTTGAGCTGAAATCTCCTCAAATCCACTGCATCATTACCATAGCTTTGATACCACAATAATGGCAGAAGTGTCCTCAGACACATAATTTTATTAATCAAGAAAAAATAATTACATAATTGAATTGAAAGAGCTTACACCCGAACAACTCAAACACTCTTGCAATGAGCTATTTATAAGCTCCATGTCCTAACTACCTCAAATTATGGATCACTTATTAAATAACAAGTGTCCATTTACAATAAATGCTATTCAAACCAACTAGCTAACTA
>APFE031114488.1:0-16594 GCA_000404065.3 Pinus taeda
TAATGAATGCCCCTAGCCAACACAAGAGCTCCCACCATTATTCCAATGGAAGCCAGGATGCCTAACACATCTTTGTAGGTACGAACAAATTTTTCGTGGTCGAGTCACCTATAAGATCCAACAAACAAGGGATATTAATGCACTCCCATTGTTCATTGGCAAGAGTACTTGCCATTAAGGAATGCAAGCCTCTAGGTGTTTTTACAAGGATAATTAAACTCTAGGACTTTGACTCAATGGTATCCATAGAAGCAGGATTTTATTTACGGAAATGATGGGGAATGATAATGACATGGAAAATGACAATATGCTTTGTAAAGAATGGATGTAAGGAAATGCATGGTGTATGAATAAATACTCTTGCTGTGAAAAATGGACATGGAAATGGTATGCTTTATGGATTGACAATTGGTGGAAAATCTTTTGCAAAATGGGAGTTGCAAAGTAAGGGTTGTGGACATGGATTTGTTTTTAGAATTTTTCATGAATTTAGTCGTTTGAAGACCAATTGTGCACACAATGCAATCTACTTAATGAATACTTGATCATCCTGTAACCTGTAAAAAACTTGGTACAAAGAAAACATAAGTGTGCTTTAGAAGAAATGGCCAATTCCTTCATGATTCTTACGCAAAAATTTCATACCAAATAAAACATATTAAGGACAATCAAAGTGTTGAAATTGACTTAATCATGATATTAAAATCAATCCCTTCTTAAAATAGCCGTGAAAAGTAATACTCCCTATTGGTGTCAGATGAAATATGCTCGGCAAAAAGATTGGCATTAGAAAGATTTGTTGTATTCTGCATATTAGTATGTCATATAAAAGTATTCAACAGAAAATTGTTATGATTTTAATGCCAACATGAAGCTATCGAAACAATTTAATCATCATCTATTGAATCCTCCAATTGATCGATTCTCAAATTTGTTCCCAAGTGTTCCATTATTTATTTTCAACTTGCATGAATTTTGTGAAAAGTGTGTTTGTTTTTTTTAATTTTTCCCTCATACCAACTATTGTAGTTTCATCTAGTTTCATTATTCTCTCAATTTGCATATCACAAAAATTTTGTTTTATGCCAATATGCCAATATTCACTTTTTAAATCCTTCAAAACAACAATTGTCACAAAACACAACAAATTTTTTATTTCTTTTATTTTTTGCTTGTTTGTATTTTTTATTTTTTTAAACTTGATAACAACATAAATAATAACAATCATATGTAATATAAAATAATATATCAAACATAACAATCATCACAAAAAAATTACAACTATATTAATATAATTATAACATATTAATATATTAATATAATTAATATATGAATATACTAGCATTTGCACCAAATGTTGCAAAGGAAACGCCGTAAGATATAAATTGGAGAAGAATCATGACATAAAAATCCATTATGTAGGTGCATACTTTGTCATTAATTTGTTATCTTAGATTCGATGATATAAAAATCCATTATGTAGGCGCATAGTTTGTCATTAATTTGTTCTCTTAGATTCGATGGCCCAAATCACTGCAGATGTTGGCAGATCTGGAGGTGATATTAACCTCTTTCCCATTTGGAAACTGCTAGACCCCTCAATCTGCCTCCCTCCATCAGATGGTTGGCTGATTGATAAGCCATAACGGTCAAATGTTGAAGACAGAAACTTGAAAAAAAACATAAAATGCATAAGAATATTGATTCCCAAAACATTCGTATCTTATGTTTCCGAGCAAATGCATTTTATAAGATTTTACTTATCAAATTTGATTAGTTTTGACAAAGTCGGCTTTAAGTAAGAAATAATATAAATTGAAAATGCATAGTGCTCAAGTTGAACCATGCCTTTATTATCCTACAACTAACTATTAAGAATAGCTATAAATGATTGTCAGATGTGGCACATCAGTTCTTCATTGTTTTAGCAAAAATGACCCCACTTTCTCAAATGCTAACAAGTGGAGCAAGTGCACAGGTCTAGTAGTGTGTCTTCGTCCAACAATCGCTGAAAATCCATAATTTTATTAGGTGGGTGGGAAATGTGAACTTCCTCTTCCAAAATAATAGGTTCATAAGGCTTGAGATGATTAATGTTAACCACATTGTGGAGGCAAAGCTAGCAAGGCAAATCTAAATGGCATGAATTCACACAAACTTTCTTACCTATGTCAGAATAGGTCTAGTAGTGTGTCTTCCTCCAACAATTGCTGAAAATCTATAATTTTATTAGGTGGGTGGGAAATGTGAACTTCCTCTTCCAAAATAAGAGGTTCATAGGGCTTGACATGATTAACATTAACCACATTGTGGAGGAAAAGCTAGCAAGGCAAATCTAAATGGCATGAATTCACACAAACTTTCTTACCTGCTTCAGAATAGTACAGGGACCATAGTAGATGGGCTTGAGGTTATGATGTCACTTATCCTTAAAACAAAGTTTATCTAGATAAAATTAGGCTCAGTCACCTATGTAAAATTGTATAGACAATTGATGTCTTTTATGGAGTTATTTGTAGCAAGGTGAGGGAGTGTGAAGAGCATCAGATACTTGGGAATGAATGTGATCCAATTTCTAAACAAAGGAGGATGCCCCGTGCTACGTCTTGCATTGGTGATGGGAGACCACTCGAGGAAGAGAGTTGGGAAGCTTGTATGGTGCCAACCACTCGTAACCATAACAACCTGATTATCACTATGTTGTAGGACATGCAAATAAGAATTGCACTGTTTATTTTTGATGTAGTGAACACAAAGGGCTTGTAACAGGCTGCAATTTATTACTTAGGTCTGAACATTTGGTTTTTGTTCTAGAGTGATTTATAGCAAGTCTAGAGGGTGTGAAGACCATCAAATACTTGTGAATGGACACAATACAATTTCTAACCAAAGAAAGATGTTGTGTGTTACTTAGGTCTGAACATTTGAACATTTGGTTTTTTGTCCTGGAGTGATTTATAGAAAGTCTAGAGGGTGTCAAGATCATCAAATACTTGGGAATGGATGCAAGACAATTTCTAAGCAAAGAAGGATGTTGTGTGTTGCTTCTTGTGTTGGTGATGGGAGACAATTGGAGGAAGAGAGATGGGCAACATGTAAGGGCCAACCACTGGTAACCATAACAACCTGATTATAAATGTAATGCAAATTTAGATTTTGAAAGATAGCCATCATATTGTTCATGAATTAATATTATTTTATTTAGCGTATTTGATGTCATCTACTACGTGTATTTTTTCAAAATCTATCAAATATTTTGCTATTGAAACTTGAAAGACCATATTTGAAAATTAAAAGACAATCTATGTTGGAAAGGTACTTTACTCTTAGTTTACTCTTAGTTTCAGTGACTACATTGTAATGGATTCAACAATTTAAAAGCAATTAGCAACATGCTCTTCAGCCAAGATAGTTATATTCTCTAGTGATATTTTCTCATCAGCCTTTCATTGGGTGGCACTCTAAACCAATTTTGGTAACTTTTTCCTCGAATATTTTGGAAGGCAATGTGATGGGTTAAGGAAGATGGAGAAGTTGAGAGTTTGAATTAACCATATATTACATCTCTTACCAGTCCATGCACAAGAAGATCAATGTATGTTTCCCGTGATTTTAAGAGCATTATCTTCTTTAAGTATAAAAGAAATAGTAAACAGGATTTGCAATAAGTCCAGGACACAACTGCAAATACATGAAATATTCAACAAGATTTCCTTCCATCAAATTAAAAGAAAGGATCATCTAACAATGGTTAATCGTCAAATTTCTGTGTCGGTGACTGGTATCAGAGATTCAGAATAGATGTAATCAGCCATCAATGTAGTATAGATTTCTGCGACTCAGCTCGGGTAGTTTTCTCCATGTTCGTTCGGGCTAAGAAAACTTAATTTTTAGTTTTGGATCCTTGCAATTGCCTTCAAATTAGAGATGCATAGATACCATTCTTTTTCAGCAATTCCTCATGAGTATGCTTTCAACTATCCAACTGCCTGACACAATTTCCACAATAGTTTCACTTTGGACTGTTGAAAGTCGATGTGCTATAACTAAAACTGTCCGTCCTTTCATCAATTGGTCCATGGCATCCTGATTAAATACAAGCAAGGGAATTGTTAAGGAAGAAAATAAGATCAGATGAAAAATCAAGAGTAATAGAAGAACAAAGAGGCTATCATGGTTCGGGTCATGGTATCACCTGAACCAGGTATTCACTCTCTGCATCCAAAGCACTTGTCGCTTCATCCAAAAGAAGTACACGAGGATCCATCAGTAATGCCCTTGCTATTGCAATCCACTATTTTTGACATCTTGACAGCCTTACACCACACTCTCCAACAAGTGTATTGTACCCTTCCGTAAGATTTGATACAAAATCATGGGCATTGGCCATTCTCTGCAATTTGTTGAGCCAGAAGTGGACAATGTTTCAAATTTAGGAGAATCCCATATTCATTGAAATAGTCAAATGAAGCAGCTAATTTTACTCTCAATTTGACAATACAAGTCGCATGTTTCTAGTTCAAATCATATCATATTTAAAACATGTCTAAATGTTTTTGAAACGTACGGAAGCATTTTCAATGTCAAAAGTGATGGCTCTGCCTTTCAATCCATATAGAATATTGTCTGCTACTGAGTAGTTGAAAATAACAAGTTCCTGGCTCACAATACTTACCTACAAAATTTTCCAGTTGGTTTTAAATGAGTGCATGAAAATCAACCTTGCTTCCAGGTTGGTACTTTCCCTTGAAAAATCGAGTATAGTAAACATGAAAGGAGATTTCCACTCGTTTATATCTTCTAATGATGCCTGATTATAGTAGGCACTCGCATTAACAGGTGCAATAGATGAACAAATATTAGATAATATCGACACATCGTTCACTGTTGATTCGAAACATGGTGCACCTCCTGGCTCATCAAACAAGTCTATAGTCATTGTATGCAACCCAACAGTGCCTCCACACAATCGTGGTTGATGCCTAGACGACAAAAACCATACATTCTTTAAACTTGTCTACTCTCAAACATTTTGAATACTCCATTGGACCCAAATTTAATAGAACCCCAAATCGAAATTACCTATACTCCTATGGACCCAAATTTAACAAATTCCCAAAACAGAACTAGATTATACGATTGGCTCATCCAAGGAGAGTCAAGATGGTTGCACAGCAAATCAAGAGGGAGATAGCAGATATGCTTTTGAGGGACAAGATATTACAGCAGGCCATTCTTCCAGAGACTGCACTCGGAACAGACAAGTACTTATATTCACTAACAACAATTCAGTGATGTTGAAGTGTCAGTCTGCCAAAAAGGTACATTTATATTCTGTAATTTTCTCAATCTTTTCTTGCCAGCTTTCTGCATAATCAGAACTAAATTCTTTTCAGGACTCCCATTTGATGTCAAACAACTCTCCATTGAAAAATATGTGACTTGAGATTGCTGATTAAGGCTATGCACAGCCTGTAACGTATGTTGATGTTGCTTGTATAATGATGGCATTTCAGGTAAACTGGAAAAAGCATTGTTGAGACATTCACTTGACACTTTTGAAGCCATTTCTTAGATTTCTGCACTGGCAGCTTCTAGTCCAACAAAACCCAAATTATGGCCAGCAACAGTTTCCCTGGCCTTCTCCAGCACAAACTGCAAGTGAAAGAAATTGTTAGAGAGACGTGTGTGAGTTTGAGAGAGTATGACAACGATGATGAAGATAGAGAGATATATACCAAGGTATTGTTAGGCGTTTCATAATACCATCCATTAACAAATGCTGGGAATATAGGCTGGGCTGCCATGACAAAAATAAGCATCACTTTCACTCCCATCCATTCAAGGAGAAAAAATGGTCTCCTTAAACCTCAAATATCAATCTGAAAAATCAACAAAATCAACAAACACTGTAAGGGAGAAATGCAATGTCATTGCAAAATTGGATATTCATTTCAATAGATTTATTTTGCAATGGGGATTCATATACACTTCAGGTTAGGTTTATCAAATAGGGCGTATATATGTAGTATTTAAAAATATACCTTGCCTATTAGTTATCCAACCTGACAATCATATGAAGTTATTCAGAAGAATGCTATAACACATCCATCTTAACATTGAAATTATTGCATCAAGGAATTTGATACCATTAACCACATCACAGGTCATGGATTAATATGGATTTGAGTAACTATATTGAATTATTCACTGCTAGATACATGTCATCTTAGTATTTCCACGGGTGATGAGAGATACTAGACGATAAAAGGGCAAGAAAACAAGCCTTGCTGCTCCTGCTGTGAGGCAAACATAATTGAAGTTATGCAGTTGTTTGTTCAGTGCAATACGGTTATAAACTGTATAAGCTATTTGAAAGCACATGACTCCACTGTTGTGGCCTCGGGGATGAGAGTACATGAGATATCTAGGTTGGAATTGTCGTTTGGTCGAAGATAAAGACCTAAAACTACTTTCGATTTACTGTTCATCTTCTTTGGATGTAAGGATACTGGAAATAAATTTATAACATCCCAATACCAAAGGGAATCTAGCAGGAGGAGTTCTAAATATGACAGAAACACTAAACCAAATTTGACTGTTTGAAATTCGTAATTGCAGGGTGAGAATTTGGCAGAATACTATCACCCTAATAAATTAAGGGGTTCTATCTAGTAATACTAGAAAGAAAAAGCATAGAGAAATAGAACCCTAACTCTGTCTTTCAGCAAAAACATTATAAACCAAATATTATAAAGTAAGTAGCCCTCATTGACATAAAGAGGTTAAGACAACCAATTATAATCACTTACACACAAAACATGGACAAACTACCTTGCAATATGGAACCTTCACATAGTTTGAAGATATTTTCAGGCTTTAAATTAGTGTGAGCAAGTTTCAACTCATGCATATCTGCCACTCATAATTGGCAACACTAGCAGAATAAAACCATCGATAGACATTATTAATACCGTTAAAAATTCCCATGACAATCCAATCTCATAAATTGGGAGTTAACCTCACCGTTGAAGCAGAGTCACAGACAAGCATTTAATATAAAATAAAAATATAAGTTTCAACCCTCCCAATGCATATGTCAAGATTCAAGTGATTAATATTTTGAATGTTTTTATAAATATAATGTGAATAAATATAAATTTTTATTACAAAAGAACTTTCGAAAACAATTCTAAGTTCATACCAAAGGTAAAGAGATATTTCAAGGAGAGATATGAGAAGTATTGTTCCTCTAAGGATTTGAATTGTTTTAAACTCCATCACTCGAATAATTTGAAATGTTTTAAGCTCCATCGCTAATTGTAACCCATTTTATAAACCTCGAACAACTCATTGTAGCAAAAAATTACAAAACTCTAGACCAGGGAACCTTTGAATTCTGACCCTCCTTCCTTGTAAACATGGTAAACTCTCATCTTTGTCTCAATGGCAGGAAAGGTGAACTGAAGCCTAGTATTTCAAGGCCAAACCCTGAAATTTTGATGCCGTTCTGTCCTCATATACTAAATTTCAAGAAGAACCAAAGTTTTATGAAGAACGACTGCAAAATATATTTTTGTTAATAAATAATGCCAACATTAAAATAAAAGACCACACCAAATGTTTATACACATAAGATTCTTTTTTTCAATATTACTATAAAATGATCTTCTGATATTTAAATCACATACATTCTATGTGATTTAGGCAGAATTGAGGAAGTCACATTCATCGGTGGCCTTCAAAAGTTACCATAGCATCTGCACACAACTATACGGGGAGATGATATACATTTCAAACAACCATGTATATTTTGAATAAAAAAAGTATCCAGGGAACTTGGGTCACATGCCCAACATGCTCATCTATTAAATTCTACATGTAAAAATAACACATGCACAATAGAAAATCGAAACAAATACTTCCTCATACCGTGTGCTACTTATGTCATATTTGGCAACTTAATGAAGGACATCAACTTCAATCATTGTTGTCTTTGGGTACTTTTTCAAGCCACGAAGGATTTTGATAGCTACAAGACCCTTCGACCCTTCGACTTTCAGTGCTAGCCCTCCAAAACTTGCCCAAATCTACCTACAAATTTTGGTCATACTCCCATCAAAACAAAATTCATCTAATACATGATTTATAACCAAAAAAATCCAACATACAATGTTTCCTAATCCTTACCTTGCCTCATTTTCCTAATCCTTACCTTGCCTCATTTTACTGAGTATTTTATCTGCAAAGCATAGAGGGGAAGACATATGAGCAAAATACATTAAGGAAAATGATCATTTGTAAACCTAAAAACCCTTGGTGAGATCGCAAACTAACATTTAGGAAAAACTCGTTGAAAATCAGATAAATAATAGTGAGTTAAAATATATAGTAAATACTTGCAACTGCTCGACCTACACAGCCGTTCGTTTGTACAAAAATCTGTATGTTCAAGAAATTGAAAAAATATCATAGCAATCTGAAGGGTAGGAGGAATCCCTATGCTCTAGCATAGATCTATGAGGAAAAGGGGTATCTATGAGGAAAACGGGTATGACAGATTCCGAAAACTAAAACCAACTTGAATCTGAGAAGGGACATGTCCCACGACGACATTAGCTTCTGGTGCTTCCTCGGATTTTCGTCGAGCACAGAGGACAATGATATTTTGCAAATGAGGCTGAGTATCCAGACAGCTTTCAGCAGAGCAAGGAGGAATTGGTTGGCTTAGTTTCGAGGGTTTGTAGAAGAAAATAGGGTTGTTTACAGGTACTACATGTATATTTTGAATAAAAAGAGTATCCAGGGAACTTGGGTCACATGCCCAACATGCTCATCTATTAAATTCTACATGTAAAAATAACACATGCACAGTAGAAAATCGAAACAAATACTTCCTCATACCGTGTGCTACTTATGTCATATTAGGCAACTTAATGAAGGACATCAACTTCAATCATTGTTGTCTTTGGGTACTTTTTCAAGCCACGAACGATTTTGATAGCTACAAAACCCTTCGACTTTCGGTGCCAGCCCTCCAAAACTTGCCCAAATCTACCTACAAATTTTGGTCATACTCCTTGATATTGATTCCTTGTACCTATAAGAGTGCTCAAAAAAAGACATCACCCTTGGTACTATTGGGAAAAAGACAGAACCTTAAGCACTCAGCTTTGCACAAGAGAGTCGAACAGTAATCGCAAACCTTGAAGAAACAGCGTTAAATCGAGATTTGAATGACTCGGAAAAGGACTGAAAATCAGAAGACCTTGATCTCTGTTGATTTTCAGGGAACTGTTGCCCTGCATTGTTCCTGAATGAATATTGGTGCAAAATTCAACAAGGTAAGAAAACGAAATGCACGGTCTTTTATTGCAACTACTTTGTTCCTTGTGATTGAACGAAGGCCCCTATGGAAGACTTAAATAAAAAGTACAGTATGTATAGAAATTTTCTATGTAAGACGCTAGAAAAGTTATAATCCAAAAGAACCAAAGAATTACAGGAGCAAAGACATCAATCACAAGAATGCAAAGGCTTGCAGTTTGAAATTTAGTCCCAATATCATCACAATGCTTACATACCTTGGTGTAAAGGGTTCACTCCTGTTGTCTAAAGCTTGCACTGCAATACCACTGTTCCTAATTATTCTTGAAACCATTTGTCCTGGTGGAGATGGCAAAGGTCCCTGCTGTAGCTGTTCTTCGGTTGTAGGAGTCATAGCAGTTGTCGTGGACTCAAGTGAAGTAAATGTTGGAATATTTACATCTTGAGTTTCAATATTGTTGGGTGAAATCGGGGGTGCATTGGGATGAGTAGAAAAGACCAGAAACTGTGGATGACCTTGACCAGATGATCTGTGCCTCAAATTTTCTCTTATGCTAAAATGATGCGCTCTACCCATTGCAGCAACTGCCAAATGCTGCATAATTCGTTCCTCAAAATCAGAGTCATCAGTATAAGCCGGAACCTGCAAATTCACATTTCAATGGTTAGCCCTTACAGAAAAGCCCCACGTTATCAGAATAACATGGAATAATCTTCATTTGAAATTCGTTGTATCTCTAGCAGCCTGAGGTAGAGGAAAGGAATACAGACATGGTGGAATTCAATTTCATCAACAGAATTTCGAGCAAACATCGGAGTGTTCGGAGACTGGCTTAATCTAAAGCTCCTCTCTCGCTCCACTGCTGCAAGCAACTCTTGACTGCAAGGAATTGAGTTATAATTAGAATCTGGAATGCGATTATAAGGAACTCTGTAATGAAGAAAAGACGAAAGACACAAATCTACATATCTCATCATAAAAACTCAGAAAGTGGCTTGGATAAAGCCCGCCATGGAGTGGAACAGAACAGACCTTTGTCTGATATACTGAAAAGAGAGGGTTTGGGAATGATGCGGAAAATTTTACCATATATCACAGCAAACGAATAAAAAAAATCTCCAAGCATAGCTTGCAGGATCCTTCAAGATGAGGGTTTGCAAGCACATAGGACATTCCTTACTTCTTTGAGACCTGATTAAGAAAAGGGCAACTTTTAGCATATATCAGACCATGCAGGACTCTTGGAATAGAGCTATACATCAATACCAATTTATATATGGATAGTGTCAATGACTCAAACAAATTTCATGAAGCAATTCACCATTCAAGTATGCACTGCAAATGGTACTCATGTTTACAGCTAGTTACCTGAAACAACCGATCAGATCTAACGCCAGTTAAGGTAACCAAAACCAATCTAGGCAGGAACAAAATTCACCAACCAAAAATACCTATCTTCACCCTTGATTGAACCAAAATCCAATGGCTAAGAATCCATAAGATATATCTGAAACCCAAAATCAAATGCAAGCAATGGAATCAGTCAAACATAAACCACATGAATTGGAAAAAAACATTATCGTAGCGGGATCATCATCTGTGAAGGGCTCAAGAAAGATGCTGCAAGCATCATCACAAGGGTCCTGCACACCTCCTTCCACAAAAGCTACCGCCGATGTCAAATGGGTCTCTGTAACTTTGTTGTTCTCCTCCATCCCCAATACCAAAACCCACACAAGAATAAACCCAAAATACAACCAAATTCTGCAAAAGCCTCTATCAAACGTATTGCCAAAACGGATCCCTGTTAAAAACAAGGTCAATCCTTCTGCACCCGATAATCAAAATATTCTCTGTAACACAATAAGGGGTATGGAAACAGGTTCGACCCGCCGACCAAAAGGCAAAAATTGACCGGGAAAGCAAAAGCTAAAACAAACAAACAAACTTACAGGTGCGTCAAAGCACCATACAAAATAAACGAATCTCTAAAGCAATTCAACCAACTTCTGATCATATAGCCCACAATATAGAATTTGCAAGTTCTGCCGCATATGAAACTATTCGACCCATTCGACCCGATGCGAAATGAAACGCCCAAACCGTTTCGGCAACCCCTTTGAATCAACGACTGAAATTGTTGCAATCGTCTAACATATAATCGTGCGGCTTACAAAATGACAGGTAGGCAGAGAGGAGAGTTGATTTCAAAGGGAAACGCCTTACGGCATAATTAATACCATCATAACATATATTAATACAAATCATATATAAATCAAAACAAATCAAACATTAAGAAATTATAACTAAATATATATAAATACAAATCAAACATGGACTAAAAACATATAAATATAAATCAAAACAAATCAATCATTAACAAAATTATAACTAAAAATATACAAATATAAATCAAAAGAAATTGAACATTAACTAAAAATATATAAATATAAAACATAATAAAACTAAATATAATATATAATATATAACAATAAATACAAAACACATTTAAACTAAAAATGGACAAAAAACCCAAACAAAACGTAACCCAAAATGGCATATGGAGGGTTGATGGCGTTCCACATGCAAAATCAATGGCATGATACTATGATGAAAGGTTCTTTAAATGCTGGCATAAGGAATGTAAACACTGAAATGTCAAAATGGCACGCTGGTTTGAATCATCATCTCTACTATCAACTTGACGAGTAAATTCAGCTTTTAAATGAGAGTAATAGAGAGTGTGAGGCATTGGGATTGCGCTGAAGCGTTGAACATGACCATATAAAGAAGCCGTGGTAAAAAGCCAACACTACCCTTGCCAAAGGAGGATGCGATTATATCCATCAAGAAAAGGCTATGCATTCAGTCTCGAAACATCAACATCACTTGAATCATTTTATTGATAATAGGCAGAAGTAATAAGCATAGTTGTGCATCATCCTCAGGAAATTGGGGCATCGAACGTACGTTGCAAATACACCAAAAACCAAGCAGTGTGGTAAAGTGGCTCTCAAAACGCCGGAGTCAAGGCTCGTTGATCATGCAGAGCTTGAGGGGGCTTTACACAGCTGCAAAGATATGATACTTGAGATGCAACAAGGCACAAAGCAAATGGCAATCAACCTATCCACCTGATAGAGCCTTCAAAAGTCAGATGTACAAAACCGTTTTTATTCTCGCAGTTACCAAAATAGGGTCCCGAAGAACCACGATTTCCTCTTAGACCATTAGGAATTTAAGCAAAGGAATTCTGGGTTATATAATTCATTCTATTGTGGGAAAAAACCGTCTTCGTTTTTCTAGATTTGCCTTGGTTTGATCAAAAAATGCCTTTCAAAACTGACATTTTTAAGGGGTTGCGTTTTGAAGATGGTTTTTTTTCATTCACAAAATTCTTTATTGTCGCATTGCAGATCAATTTTCCAGCAAGAGTATTTTTATTGGCATAAATCAATAGATTTTTTTATCTTCCAGATCACACGAAGCGCAAGAAGAGAGCATACTAATCTCTTGATTTATTTTTATTTATGCAGGTTAGCGTGGATAGATAAAACACAATTAAGATCTGCGACAAAACCTTGCATTATCTACACTCTTTCTGCAATGTCACGGGAGCATTTAGACTCTCGGAAGACAAATCTTTCTGATAATCAGGCTCCTAGCTCACCTGCGATACAGAAACAAGACATAGAAATGCAAAGATGTGCCACTGAATTTATTCATGATGATTTTATTTATTTTATTTTTTTTTTGAAAACGAAACTAAAAACTTCTAATGGTAATGACTTCTAATGACTTCTAAGGAGATCTCATTTTTATTTTTCTAATCTATTCTACATTAATTTAAAAGATGTTTTATTTTCTAAGTAAAAGCATGCTTCTAGTGAAGCCATCGACGGACTAAAAATTCGAACATGCTCACATCAAGATTTAAAAATTTTACATTATGTTTTGCAAGTAAGTGAGAATCCTATCTTAGAGCTGGGTCAAGGTTATTGTCCTTGCTCTCCAAGAAGTACCTGTTCAACATTGTCAAAGCCCTCATCCATAGATGGATTAGTGAGAAATGGGGGGTTCAAAATAAAAACTGAATTTAAATTATCTATGTGTGAAAATAAAATAAAATAAAAATGCTCCAAACTTTGAACTCCTTTATGGACCTGCTGTCACCAAGTTCCACAAATTAGTCCATAAAAATAACTGCATGAAATAATTACTAAATCCTTCTAGTTGCACTTCCCCGGCAACGACGCCAAAATGTTGGGTCTAAAATGCAGATGCAAATTAGAGTTTAATTTAATGTCAACTCGGGAAGGTAAACTTAGAAGTGCCTATCTAAAATATATAGATCTAGAAAAATTGCTAATTTGTCAGAGATCTTATGGTTCCCTTACAAGAACACATGGATTTTAAGATTTCTTCTAACAAATAGAATATCTCACAAGAACTTAAAAGCTGAAATGAAATAAAACAAACAAACTAGAGAGATTCTTAATTTGTCGGAGATCTTATGGTTCCCTTACAAGAACACATGTATTTTAAGATTTCTTCCAACAATTATAATATCTCACAAGAACTCTGAAATGAAATAAAAACATGAATTAAATTATACCTAAAATAAGCATGCAAGTGAGGCCATGGGGGGCCTCCATAACTCCACAAGCATACCACTTCAAAGGGAACTCAAATGTAGAAGCAACAAAATCAAAGTATGAGTCTTTATTTCAAAATCTCCATCATGATGTGCAAACCAACTTTCTAAGATTACAAATGAAGATTCTAAGATTACAAATGAAGGAGATTGTACTCCTATTTATACAATGGAATGTGATAAAAAACGCATAATGATGATCCACTAATCTCTCTTTTAGTTCCATACATCTCTCAACCATCTAGACACATAACCCCCTTTTGTCCTTGATCTTATCCATGAGATCATCATCTTCTCCATGAGGTTTATCTTCTCAAATCCGAATTTGATCCTTCAAGGCTACATAAAGGTGTCTTGGAAGCTTCCTTTGCAACTACACATGTCAAAAAAACAACCCACTTTCCATATATAAAGTAAAATATATTATTTTCTAATATTTAATCAAGAATTTCTCTAAAAAATGCTTAAAAGTAAATAATATTTGGAAGATATAAATGAGACCCATTAATGGTGAATAATAGGAAAAATGAAGTGACATGGTAGTGAAATTAATGAGTGATATAATGGAAGCATAGGTGAAAAATGTATGGTAATGTATGACATTTTTGGAGCCCAACAATTACCTGTTGCGGATGTAGTTGCTAATGCAGTGGGAAGTGTTATAGTTGTTACTCCTGAGGTACAGTACTCCTATTTTAATGTAAATGTCCCCTGTTTTAGCTCTAATGGTCCACATCTCCTCTTGCTTCGCTTTGGCCATAAGTCTTTAAAAACCCGCAGTCGAACCATAAGCCAGACTTCAAAATATCATACACTTGCGCTCATAGATATCAATGATTCCGCTCTCGATTCATCTCCTTTTTGCTGCGCTCTCCATTCTTCGATCTCTGATCAGATCAATCTCCATCGCCTAACCAACATCCCAACCGTCGATCCACACCATCCAATGGGCCCCATACCCCACTTCCCACCGGTCACCCGAGGAGGAAGTTTGTTGGCTTTGTCAGTGTTTTTGATAGTCGGATAGTGAACTAAAATAATAGAATGCATGGCCAAAAAGGGAAAAAACAACAACACGATGCAGCCAAACCAACAGAAATGATCATGGAACATCGTTGACATGAGTGAACCACCTGACAGCGTGGTGAAATTACCAATATTTGATTACCATGTTTGTTAGAAAAAGAGCTCTCTGAGCTCATGTTTCTCTAGTTATGGCATCAACTAGTTAGAAGTCAGAGGGGATAGATTAAGACATCTCAAGCCTCAGAGAGTTATAGAGTATTGTAAAAAGTCTATAAATGGCTGAAAGTTCGAAGGAAGAAGTGTTCAACTTTTGGAGACCGTCGATACTCTGTTCCTCCTAGCATCTCATCTTCATTCCAATAATACAAGCTTCTTTTGTTGTTACATGTTCAATCATCATCTTCTTCTCTGTTCTCAGCTTGCACTTGAATAGGTTATTCATGTTTTCTTTTGTTTCAAATGCCAGATAACTATCACCTTATCTCTGCATTGATAAATTAGATTTGTAAGCTTCATTTACTTTCTGTAGCTAGCCATTCATATGTGTTTATGTATGTATCTGTGAGTACTATTGGGTTGTGTTATATTCTTTCCACGACTAACCCACATAGTTAACTGGGGGTTAGAGGGGGGGAGGTCACAGGGGGTTTGAAGGGTACCCATAACCCCACTTTATGGGGTCTAGGGCAGCGCCCTCGAAAGTTTTGATTTTGGACCCTATGTTATTTTGGGTGGACCCACCTACGGTTTTGTGCATGATTTTCGCACATGTTTTTGGACGCGATGGTTTTCGGGCCATGGTTTTGGACACGATATTTTTTCGGTCCATGGTATTGGATGCTTCGACATGTATAAATATGTATTATATCATTGAAAGGAACATAATGAAAAATCAAGCTGGTAGTCTCGGTTTTGGGATCGAGGGGAAAATCTCGGTGTATATGTGTTTTATGTGTTATGCTCTTGCATTGTTTATTTTCTGTGTTTTAGAATTGGTATGCAAGTAATTCATGTACGAGGTTAAAACCTACATTTGGTATCAAAGTTGTTTTGGCTTCAAGGGGACACCTTTGTTGCTAAGGGGTTTCACTTAGGCCTGTGGTAGACCCTGTTCAGTGGGAGATCTACGAGATCGATTCTAGTGGTGAAAGAAGATGGCAAGCAGTGAAAAGATAGAGATCAAGAAATTTAATGGTCAAAGTTTTGAGTTGCGGAAACTCAAGATGGAGGATCTTTTCGTGGATAAAGATTAGTGGATCATGGTAGATCCAGGTATTAAACCAATGAGAGTGTCTGATGAAGAATGGAAGAAGCTAGATCAAAAGGCAAAGAGCACAATGCGATTGTGTGTCTCAAATTCAATATTGTTGAATGTATCAAGGGAAGCTATAGCGAAGGCTTTGTGGGACAAGTTAGGGACTTTGTGCCAATCTAAATCTTTGGTGAATAAACTGTTCCTATGGAAAAAACTGTATAACCTGAGGATGAAAGATGGAGACTCGGCGACAAAGCATCTAAATGTATTTAATATTGTGGTAAGTCAGTTGGCATCTATTGATATTAAAATTTTAGATGAAGATAAGTGC
>APFE031114489.1:0-16041 GCA_000404065.3 Pinus taeda
CTCACAAACAGATCACAGATCAATACACCAGTATTTTGACGTGGTTAAAACCCTCAGAGAGGGAAACAGTCCACGCCTGCGCCAACGTGGCTACTACAGGCAATTTATTAATAAAAGAATGAAAATTTACATAAGCTTCTCTCATGCACGGTTAACCTACAAATGACCCTCCATGCGCTTTAAATAGAATTCATAGACCAATCGGGTGTCAAGCCACGGATCAAGTGTCGGTAATACCGAGGAGAGAATGAACCGTCGGATCACTACATATCGTGACCGTCGGATTGTAAGTTACAAAATGTACAACGGTAAAGAAACACACTTTACCTAACGCTAACCTAACTCTATACTAGACCAAGTTGAACTTAACTATTCCTATGTGTCGGAATATTCTAACATAGTGATCTATTGATTTGAGTTCGGTAGGCATCATGTTTAGCTAATTCAGATAATGGAACAACAATTTTCGGCTTACCTACTTCAGTTTCCAGATTAAAGGGTTTTTTCTGTTTGGGCCTTCGGATTTCGAACAGTAGTATTCTCTTTGTTTTCTGTATTTTTCTCCTTTTCAGGAGTGGAATCATGACTTGTTGATTCTCCTAGATCAACCTCTGGAGGTTCTTCCACAATTCCTTTGGGAGGAAGGGAAGTGGAGGGTTGTTTGTTGTTTGGTTGGTTGTCAGAGACATCTTCAATTATGGGGTTAGGGGGATTAGTATTTGATCCAGAAAGAATATGTACAAGTGTGGTTACTGTCTTACCTCTTGTGGGCTGATTTGGAACCTTTTTGTTTGTTTGTTTCAGGAACATCAATTCTCCTACTTCTTAGATTGTATTGCTTGTGCACCTCAAAGATGGTTGTGTCATATCCTTCTCTAAAGTCAAATGATTCACCTGATTGAGTTTGGAACTGTTTAAGTATGTGGGCCTCTTGATCCTCTTGGGTCAAGAAAACTCTCCATTACTAAGTCTCATCAAATTGATTTGAGTATCTTCTTCTATACCTTCAGTATTGGAAGCTTCTGCATAATTCTCCTGGAAAGGGGTCTAATGTTTTGGTCAGGACCACCCTTTCTAGTATTCGGGTTTTGATTTTTTTTCAAATTAGGATTTCTCCCTGTGTTGGTTTGCTGACCATCCCAAGGAGCTTTCCTTTCAATTGTCTCTACTCTGCCTCCTAGTCTATCCATTCCCTTAATTATGGCATCTAGCTTCTGTTCAAAGGGTGAGGCTTCTTCCTTTCATGGTATCCTCCTTTCACTCCTAGCCTTGGCTCTTTTAGATATCAGGTTGGCCTCAACACTGACAGTTATGCTTTGCATATCTTCCAAAGTAGGGGGAGCTCGTTCTCTTAGGATGAAAACCATGTTAGAATCAAATCCATCTGGGAATTTGATTAAGGCTAAACCAGGTGGGGGTCTACGATTTTGAGGGATGGCATTATAGACACTATTGAATCTAGTGCAATAATCCTACACAGTTTCTTGTGCTCCTCTCTTTATGTTTTTGTATTAAGATAGAATCTAAAGAGGGTCTTTCTTTATCTCCCATCGGTTCAGGAATTTTCTATAGAGAGTTGCTAGGCTGTCTATACTATTTGCTGCTAAACCTCTGAACCAGGTTCTAACTTCTCCAGATAAACTCTGAACAAATATTCTCATTTGTAAATCATCAGTGTAACGAGTCATTTCTGAAGCTAGGTTTTTGGGTTTTGTTTTTGGTTTTCTTAATTGATATCAAACAAACAAATTATATGATGTCTTTAAGATGCTTTAGATTTAGATTTCAAATTTTCTTAAATATTTTTTTTGACTAAGGATCTAGTCTACGAAACAAGAGATTCTGGGTTCTATCCCCATCAGAGTCGCCACTATGTTATCACTCAGATTTTCCTTGAAGTTGTTAGAAGAAGGAAGGGGGTCCAAGGTAACCACAAACCAACTTTTAAGTATAGAATCTAGTCAATCTGTACTCAGAGAGGGCTCTCTCTTTATAATTTAGCTTTGTTTTATGGGATATTAGGCTAGTTATGAAAGCTTGGGGGGTTTTGATTTTGTTTGGTGGTGGAATTCATGAGTAGATGGATAGAACAAAATATCTCAGGCCATTGGGCTATGGAGTCAACTGAAGATGGCTTAATTGGATCAGGTTGATTCAACAAAGGAGGGCTTCACAGGGAAAGATAGCTAAAGAAGAGACAAATGGTAACTTAAAAGGATGAGATGGTTTTGAAAGAGAAGAAGGGCATTTAAGAATCCTTTAACAAAGTTTCAAAATGAGGGAAAATGGGTGATCATTAACAAAAGACAATTAAGAATTTCTTGTTAAATGACCATAATGGTAAACTAAGAAGCAGGGAGCAATTAAGAATTCCCTACCTATGATAGCTTAGAAGAAAACATAGAGAATATAAACGATTTTAAAAACATAATGCAGTAAAGAACTTTCTGAAATATACTTTTTCGTTTATTATTCAGATATGAAACACATTTGAATATTTAAACCAGAAAATAGTAAAAACATAAGATATAGAATACTTATTTGTCCATTGTTTGACACATGAATCCTGTGAAAGTCCTTTGATTTATTACTTCTTCCAGCGAGCCATACAATAGTTGTTCAATAGCACTTCTATTCCAAAATAATGAGTCTACATAAATGTCTAAGAATCCACCCTAAGTACTTCGAGTGAGGAAGTAATTATACAAAAATTTACAAAAAAATATCTCCTAATTGAGGGAAATATGTTCTAGGAATATTAAATATATTTTACATAAAAGTAGAGACAGATGGTCTCGAAGATAGAAACTAAAAGTGAACTGCTGGTTTGTTGTCCCTATTTTTGTTGAATGAGCTGGAGGCAGGCCCTATGATTGAGCATCTTGTTGTCTTTCTCGTAATTCTGTGATGGCTGATTGATTTTGGCTTTTTACTGATACTCTTCAACCTGGTCTGATACTCTTTAACTGCTTTATCATCATTCACCTTCTTTTACCAAAATTGACTATGGTAAATACTTCAATTTACTTTTTACCAAGGTAAATTATAGGATGTCTGTCATATCTGTTCACCAATCATCCCTTGGTATCCTGGTCCTTGTTAGCTTTCTGTATATTTCATCAGCCTCTGTGTGTTTTATAAAATTTGGCTATACTAGAAACAAGTATTTCAATTCATGCTCAACATAAAAGAGGTTCTCCAAACTGTCATACAGAACTTTGCCTGCAGGTAATGCTTTGGGTGCAGATGAACTAGCAGATGAACTAGCTTGGTTGTTTGCATACTGATACAATTTGTAAATATAATCCTCATGCCTCTAACTTATCATTGATTACTAAAGGACTTGGAAGTCATTTACTCTGCAAAATGCCAAATTTTTTCCATAAATTCATCTATATCCTCCTTCATATTCTAGCATTTTCTTTCCAGGTTCTGCATTAGAGACTTTTTGGTTAAGACTTTCTTGATTTCTAGGAAGGTTCCAGTTCTATCCTCAATATTCAGCTGTTCCAATTGATGTTTGTTTCTGCTGTTCAGAAATTTTATTAGCCTGATAGCTTCTTCAGGCTTCCCTCCTAGCTCTTCCTTGTTTTTTTTAATTTCTTGAAGAGCAACTTTGACTAAGTCGATCTATCCAAAAATGATTTGTATTAATGACCAAACATCATTGATTGATTGAATGATGTTGGTCCATAATATTTTCTTGATATCGGTTAAAGGCTTTTCAAAGGTGAGATCCTTCTCCAGTGTTTTTACCTGTTGAGCCAAGCCTTTATTTTTCCTTACTTCTTCAGAAAAATTAATCTTTGACACATCATACTTCTGTTCCAAAGTAATGAATTTCTCCTTTACCTTTTGGAGTTCAATGCCCTGGAGCTTCATCTCCTCCATGGACTTGATTAATTCTTTTGTGCTTTGACTGGAAATTCCTACTTGTGTTGTACCTATACTTGTTCCTGTAATAGTTTCAGCTATGGCCAAAGGGACATTTTGTGCTAGAGTAGATGCAACTGTTGAAGGGACTGTTGTAGTAGCCACTGCTACTACATTTTCAAGCTGAGAGGTCAACTCACTCTGCTTGTTTTGTAGTGTTTTTTCTAATTCCTGCTCTATCTCCGGTAATTACTCATTTAGCTTGAGGACTAAGTCCATAAGCTCTTCTTCATTCTTATTTTCAATTACTTCGGCAGTCTGGGGATACATAAGTGGTGGCAACTTTAACTGTTTTCTCAAAGCAGCTATATCTTCATTTTTCTTCTTTATTAAGGCCTCTATAGCTTTGACATCCTTTGGGTTATGACCCAATCCAATAATAAAATCCTCCAATGATTTGATTTTGTGGTCTTTTGCCTGTGAGGAGGCTCTTTCTAAGTGTAATTGAGCAGTGGTGTTGTTCAATGAATTCTCCAATCTGTCTGCCATCATGGCCTTGCTTGTTAATGTTGAATAAACCATTTCCCCTGTCTTCTTATGCAATTCTATTTGATCTATGGGGTGAATGTCTTTGACCAAGACATCAAAATTAGTTTTGAAGCAGTCTGCAAACGTTTGGGGTTGTTGTACTTTAGGCTTTAAAAAGCTCATTTGCATTTTTCCTTCCTTGATGTCATAAGTTGACATCAACCTAATTTGATTGGTAGGAGCCATCTTTAAGTATTGTGTGTAGGCTTGGGCCTTTAGTTGTTCATTTTTGGCCTTTATCTCCTTGAATTTTTCTTTAATGTCTAAGGTCATGTTGGGTGAAGACCTGAAGGATGAAATTTCAATACTTTGTTGTCTCTCCAGCTCCTGTCGTTGTGAGCTAGAAGGTGTCCCACCTACTGGGAAAGTATGCAGACTATCTCCACCTTCTTTTCTCAAACTCCCTATTGTTTCTTCAACAAATTCCCCTTCTGAATATGGATTTAGTCCATGCCTCTTAGCACCAAGCTGGTCTGAAGGACCACTAGCAGGGGTAGCTACTTCCCTGTCTCTTTTTAAACTCTTTTCCTCATTCAGAGGAGTCTGTAGAACTGGGGGATTTCCCATGTTAACTTGAGCTGGATGGGCCTGTGGCTGAGCCTATTCTTTAGATATTTCAGATTGCTTTGACATGTCTGATTGCCCTGATGCTGGAGTACTGGTTCCTTGTTCTTTTCCCTGTGATGGTTCTGCAAAGGGTGCACTGGTTTCCTGTGAGTGCCTTTGTGAAGTATCTGCTGTAGAGGCACTATTTCCTGGTGTTGGTCTATGAGAAGTCCCAACTAGTACCTGTTCAAAAGAGTCCAGGTCAAGTCTCTTTTGTAGATCTTTCATCACATTATCTACATTGACCTGATCACTATCCATTTCAACAAGAGTTCCTTCCCTCCATTCATCCATATTTGCATACTGCTCTATTTCAGGGATTCTGTAATGAAAATATGGTGATAACTTATTTTTCATTCTCCTATCACAAATGAAATTGTGTGGGTCATATCTCCAACCAAAACTTTTATTTAATCTCATGTGTTATAGGATTTCTTCTGCTGCTTTGCCTACTTCTCTATTGTTGTAGACAAATGGGCCTAGGTGATCCTTGATTCTCAACTGTGATTTCTTCTTGGCCTTGGTAAAGTGAACCTGATCTGAGTTTATCATTTGTCTATAATACTCTCATGCAAACAACCTCGTAGGAACATATTTTGGTAGTTTGAATGGAGGAAGCTCACAACCATATATCTTGATTTCTATGTGATTTTGGTAGAAGTGCCAGTCACCTTTTGTACTATTTGGATAGCTAAATGATTCTTTTGATTTCATCACTAATCCTAGGAGGAGGGCTTCCTGTCAACATGGTGGTTTACTGGGTAGACAAACTGTTCAATGAACTCATTGTATGAATAAGGACAAGCAAAATAATGGTGGAAGATAGAAGTCCAGAAAACGACTGATCTTGGATTACCCTTTGTATCAAGTTTATTTACAGAAAATGGGAACTTGTCAGATTGATAGTAGAGGATAAGGTGATAGATGAATGTGGAATACTTGAATACTTTTTCATTTTCCAGACTCATGAACTGGTCATGGATTTTCTCAGCAATGAATGCAACATAGTTGTACTTGACAGCAGGAGGCTAACCAGGGGTAAAGATGGACATCAAAACTAGGGTCATTTCATCCACATACTCACTAGTATTGAATCCCATGACTGCAACTATCATATCAACTATAGTTTTGCCTGTCTCTGTGAAGAAAACTGCCAAAAAAGGAGGGGGAGTTTTGGGTTGATGCTGCTTATTTATGAAAGTTTGGCAAAGGGGACTAAGTTCAGATTGGGAAAATTTGGATGATTTATCTAGCAAATCTCCAAGGGAAATGGGGGTGAGGGCTTGATTGGGCTGAAACTATAGCATCTCATTAAATGAGTCTGCAATAATTGTGAAGAAGAAAATTTAATTTGGGAACATTACTGCTCTGAGACTGGGATCATAATTGGCATGACACTGATGGATAATGTCAGGGAAAATGTGCACAGAAGGGAGAAAATACATTGGGAGGTTTGATTCCCAAAGTCCTATAACATCATAGCCATTTAGATAATTGTCTCGACATTGGCAAAATACTCTCAGATGGTCTTTATCAGTAACCAGGTCTTTTATTTGAAAATCTTTATCTACGAGAGGCATATAATCCAAATCGCAGTGATGGGTAGTGATAGGTGCTATGTTGAGGGACACAAGGGTTTCCATTCCAGTTCTTGTGGATTCAGATATGAAACTAGGGTTTTTATGTGAAATTGGTACAACAGAGGGACTTGGGAAACTTAAAATGTGAATGCAGCAACTGAATTTTGGTAAAATTTGGGTATTTTCCAATTAATTGTAGAGAAAGCAAGTATTTACAGGGTTCTTGGATGGAAACTAGTAAATACCTATTTTTAGTGACGGGCAATGGAGTACAGGTTAACTGGGTGCCAATGGCGGCCTTGGAGCGGCATCGACTGCAAGTTTGAGGGTGATTGAGGGCTCGATGCACGTGCTGGTTGATTTTCAACATTCAGTTTGTTGCATGCATACGTTCGCAAAATAGGACGAAAACGATTAACTTTGTTTTTTTATGCAAAGTCAACTTTTGGCGGGTTCGGGATTTGGACGGGTGGCGTTAGCGAGAGAATGATTTGACGTTTTGTCGATAGTGGGAGGCGGTAAGCGGTTTTCATCGCACCGCTAAGGAAGGGGAGGTGGTATTTGGGCTAGACCGAGCAATTCCATACGATGAGTGACGCGTGGCAATGGAACTGTTCAAAAAACCGCTCGCCATTGCATGCTAAAGTTCGATTGCGGAGGGTTGTGCGATATGCGCGACAACCGTAGGATCTGAGGGGCTTGATCAGATGACTCTCAGGGAGGTGAGGTAGCGGAAGTTTAATGGAGGGCGGGCCTGACATAATTAAGGGTTTATAATTACATTGGGGGCGATGTGATTGGTCGAAAAAGTTATTAATTAACCGTGGGGGTTAATTAATCCTTATATTAACATGGCGGGGTCGGGGTTCTTAATTAGTTACGGTTTAACTAATTAATCCCAATTATCAGTGTTATTATGGTTATTTTGCAACCAAGGGCAGGATATATAAAATTTGAGGTTTTTTCATATTTATTATTGTTGGCATTATGGCTAAAGTGTTGTCCTTGATGGCAACCCATACAGGTGTGATGGATCACTGTACAATAGGTCAATAGCAAACATTGATGAACAGCTCTCAAATATTGAAGAAAATAAGGAGTACGCAGGCACATCGTTCAAAAGGTGCGTACACGCAGGCATGTCTTATATAAAGTGCGTACATACCCGCAGGATACCCATTCATTGGATGCGTACCCCCAGTGCACTCACTTCAAGGCAGTTAAGCACCCACACATGGGGTTTTCTCATGGTATTTAGCCGACGGTATTGTGTTATCATGGTTTTGGCTGGTGGTATTGTTTATTTTATTATTATTATTGAGCCCCATGATCCTTGATTTGAGGAAGAGCTTGCCTATATAAAGCAAAGGAGATCATTTGGCCATTGCATCTTTTGTGACTTTGAATATCTTAAGATCTGATCTATTGGGTTCTTGGTTCTTAAAAGATTGATTTATAAAGGAGAAGTTAGAAGCGAATCGGTGAAGGGTGATCTCTTGAGCACAAGTTCAGATCTGAGCATCTGAGGTTATTTCAGCCCTAGTCCAAGGTACGCAGAGGCGCCGAAGGTTCAGTGCGTGGGTACACAGAGGCGCCGAAGGTTCAGTGCGTGGGTATGCAGAGACGCCGAAGGTTCTGTGCATGGGTACGCAGAGGCGCCGAAGGTTCAGTGCGTAGGTACGCAGGGAAACAGTGGTTCAGGTGCGTACCTTCTGTAGCAACACGTGGCGCGGTTATTCTTTTGGGTGCGTATCTCCTGGGAAGTACGCGGTGCAATAGTGCCATTGGGTGCGTACTGTACGCAGTTCAGTGAAAGGAGCAGTGCGTGGCCACGCAGTCCAGAAGAAGGAGATCTGCGGGTATACGCAGAGAGGTAGAAGGTGAACTGCGTAGCAACGCAGGCCAGTAAAAGAAAAACCGCGTATCTGTGTTAAGATCTTTTGTTGGTTGAATTTTTCTGTTGATAAGGTGTTCTGGGTTTTGTTCTGTTATTGTTGATCTGGTTATTGCAGCTGACTGTATAATTTACATGTACTTGATGATCATTTGATGTATATGGATCCAGTTTGAAAATTTATGAAAAGTGGTCCTTGAAAAAAAGTAGGGGGTTGTAGCTCCCTTCCAGGAGAGACTGGAAAACGAGAGAGAGTTGTAGCTCTCAGCAGGTTGCAGCCTGCGTACTGGTAAAGGACTGCACCAGTACAAGACCATTGTAAAAGGAGTTTCTAATTTGAAAGAAGATAGAGACATATTGTAGCAGGTGGTTTTCACCCACATTGGGTTTCCACCTTATATCTGGTGTTCTTTGATGTGACTGTCTGATTTTCTTGTTCATGCTCATTATTTATGGTATTGGTATGCAAAAATAATTCAAAGTATAAATAAGAAAGATTTGGTAAAAGAATTAGATAATACTGATTCACCCCCCCTCTTAGTATTATTGTCAACATACAATACTAGATAAATAACACAATCACCAATTAATTTAAAATACACACAGTGATCTACTTTGCTTCTAGTGAAGCCAAATCCCCTTATAAATGTATCAAATTTTTGATACCACATCCTTGGTGACTATTTTAACCCATACAAACACTTTTTTAACTTTCATACCAGTTCTTTCTTACCCTTCACCACAAAGCCTTCAGGTTGCTTCATGTAGATCTCTTCTTCCAGATCCCCATGAAAAAATGTTGTCTTCACATCCATTTGTTCTATCTCAAAATCAAAAGAAGCAGCAACATATAAAAGTAATTTAATAGAAGCTACCTTGGCAACAGGAAAAAAATATCACCAAAATCAATTCTCAACACCTGGGAATAACCTTTTGCTACTAACTGAGCTTTGTATGTCTCCAACTTTCCTTCTACATCCGTCTTCTTGTTGAACACCCATTTGCTACCAATGGGTTTCTTTCCAACCAGTAACTCCACCAAATCCCAAGCCTCATTTTTGTGAAAAGATGTCATTTCATCAACCATGGCCTCTTTCCAGAGTTTGCCATCCTCTGAATCTATTGCTTCCTTCACAGTTTTGGGATCATCATCAGTAATAGATAAAGAAAAATTTGAACAGAAAGCAGATGGACTATACCATTCTGGATGCCTTCTTTCTCGAACTGATCTTCTCACAACTGAAGTGTGTGGCTCTTCATCTTCTAATTCCTCTTCTTCTGTAGAGTCTGATTCTTCTTCCTTAAGCTCAAACTCTATCTTCTCAGGTTCCTTTGGTTGGACTTCATGTTTAATAACATCTTTCACCTCTCTGAACACCACATCTCAGTTGTACAAACCTTCATTGTTAATGGGTTCCAAAGCTTATAACCCTTTAAACCATCCTTATACCCAATAAATATGCACTTTTCAGATTTACTATCCAACTTTGTCATTTTCTCCTTTGGAACATGTACATATGCATCACATCCAAATACCCTCAGATGTGAAAGAGACGGTTTCTTACCAGTCGATACCTCTTGTGGAGTCTTATCCTCCAACGTTGTTGAAGGTGATCTATTGACCAAGTAACATGAAGTCTCCACTGCCTCTACCCAAAATTCTTGTCCTAACCTGGCACCACTGAGCATGCTTCTTGCCATTTCTATCAACGTCTTGTTCATTCTTTCTGCAACTCCATTTTGTTGAGGTGTGTATGGAGTAGTCTTCTCTCGTGCTATACCACACTTCTTACAGAACACTTCAAATTCCTTCTTGCAAAACTCTCCACGTTATCTGTCCTCAGCACCTTTATCTTTTTCATTGTCTGGTTTTCCACTAGAGCCTTAAATTCTTGAAACCTGTCAAAGACATCATATTTCTTCTTGAGGAAATATATCCATGTATTCCTTGAAAAGTCATCTATAAATGATACATAGTACACAGACTTACCCAGTGATGGAGCCTTCACAGGTTTAAACACATCACTGTGCACAAGCTCTAACATTTGTTTCACCCTCTTACCACTAAAAGGGAAACTCACCCGATTTTGCTTCCCATATACACAATTTTCACAGAAATCAAAATCTAGAGAGCTATTAGTCATACCTTCTACCATACCTTTACCTTGAAGTATTCGAAGGCCCTTCTCTCCAATATGTCCAAGGCTTTGATGCCATAACATGGTTTTTTATCCAGAGACCACTATATTTTCTGCTCCACTTTCAGGAACCACAAAATTGTTGCACCCATCAATAACAACTCTACCTTACAGCTTGTACAGAGTTCCAATCTAAACTCCCTGCATCAATACCAATGCTCCCCGAACCATCTTGCAAGTATCTTTCTCAAACACTATTTTTATACCTGCATCATCCAACTTGCTTACAGAAATCATATTTCTGGCCAATGCAGGATATGCAGAACACCCGGAAGTGTTTTAATCCTTCCAACTTGCAACTTCAACTTTACTTTTCTGCAACCAACAATTCTAGCATTCCTGTCATCGCCCAAGAAGACATCACCACCATCATATTTCTCATACTCGCAGAACCACTCCCTATGGGGAGTGAAGTGAAAGGATGCACCTGAGTCAACCAACCATGCCTCATGATCTACATGTGTATTTGAAGAAGAAGCCAAGTACACATCCCCACCTTCATCTGAGGTGGTTTTCGCCTTTGCAGAAGGAGAATCAACAGATCCCTTTCCTTTGTCAGGAGCTTTATATTTATAGTCCCTTTTGTAGTGCCCTTCCTTTCCGCATTTCCAACACATCTTTACAAATTTTCCTGGAGATTTAGATCTCCCTTTAGATTTATACCTCCCACTCAAGGACTTATTTTTGTTTCTGTTCTGGGACCGTTCTTGTACAGACAAGGCATCACCATTCTGGCTCTCCATATTTTTCCGTCTCATCTCCTCCGTCAGCAAGGATGAGACAATTTCATCAAACTGCAAGGCAGTTGCTTTGCTACCCATTGCAATAACCGACTATCCCATGAATCTGGTAGAGAACACAACAAAATAATGCACTTATCTTGATCTGAAATTTTAATATCAACACACAATAATTGGCTTACCACAGTATTAAATGCGTACAGATGCTCTGTCCCCGAGTCTCCATTTTTCATCCTCAGTTTATACAGCTTTTTCCGTAGGAACATTTTATTAACCAGAGACTTAGATTGGTACAAAGTCCCTAACTTGCCCCACAAAGCCTTCACCATAGCTTCCCCTGATACATTCAGCAATACTGAATCTGAGACACACAATCATATTGTGCTCTTTGCCTTCCGATCCAACTACTTCCATTTTTCATCGGACACTCCCATTGGTTTAGTACCTGTTTCTACTGCGATCCACTGATCTTTATCCACCAACAGATCCTCCATCTTGAGTTTCCACAACTCAAAACTATGCCATTAAATTTCTTGATCTCTATCTTTCCACTACTCGCCAATTTTTTCACCACTAAATCAATCTTGCAGATCTCCCACTGAATAGGGTCTACCACAGGCCCAAGCAAAACCCCTCAGCAACAAAGGCACCCCTTCAAGCCAAAACACCTCTGATACCAAATGTAAGTTTTAACCCCATACAAAAATTTACTTGCATACAAATTCCAAAAACAGAAAATAAACAATGGCAAGAACATAACACATAAAACAAATGTACACAAAGATTTTCCCCTGGATCCCAAAACTGAGACTACGATATTGATTTTTTCATTATGTTTCTTTCAATGTTATAATACATATATATACATGTTGAGGCATCCAATACAATGGACCAAAAACTATCGCGTCCAAAACCATGTGCGAAAACCATATCCAAAACCATAAGTAGGTTTTCCCACCTAATATAGGGTCCAAAAACAAAATTCTTGGGGTGCTACCCCCAACCCTGTAGAGGGGGACGCCCCATACAAGGGGGGCTTCGCCCCCCCTCTAACCCCCCATTTTAACTACTAGGGCTAGTCATGGAAAGAATATAACACAACCCAACATATGTTCTTTCTTGAGTTATTGTCCTTATGATTATGATTCATGTGATTGCTAATAAATTGAAATGTATTAATAAATGGGATAGTATGGAATATCAAGGTAATTGTCCTAAGCATAGATCATGTCAACCAAAATTAGCATTATGAGATCAGGAAATCCACTGTGTCTAAAATGTGAGATGCTTGCCAAATATCAAGAGAACCAATGTATAACATGTACCAAGAATCAAACTTACTTTCATATGTATACATGAAGGTGATATTCTTATCATACCTTAAGGCATACCTTGCCATCCAATACTAATAACATACTTGTAATATTCATATATATTTGTAGATTTTATTCATCATTGCCAGTTGGAGCATTTTGTCAACTTTCCACTAGCTCTTATCTTCTTGCACTAGATTTATTTTCCTATACCACTTATATGATCCTCAAGAAGGATATGCTTATCTCATCTAGAGGTTGGAAGAATATACATACTCAATATGCAAGAAGCAATAATTAAATCAATAGTCCTGAACAAGAATAGAATCATAAAGAAGTAACATAATTCTAAAAAGGTACTTATCTTTAATGAGAGGTGATCATCTCCCTCTTGAACCAGCCTTTAAGAGTCATTACCATCCATTATCCATATAACAATGTTGTCTTCAATATTCCCATTGACTTCATCAATAATCAAGACCGAATGGAGACTATCCCATCTAGGGTTATACTGAACTTGTCACAAGTGCTAGAACAAGTTCTCATTGATCATGCTAGGGTTTCAAAACAACAAAAACTCAAGCCATTATCTTGCCACAGGGTTTATTCCAAACCCTACCCTCATGAAATCCATCAAACCCTAATAATTAGATTACCTAGTGTTTCCTTCAAACCCTAGTATTCTTTTAGGTCTCATCCATATTCTCTTATTTCCATCACTGGTGTCTTCATAGCAGTGATCTCCAATGACTTTTCTTCAAACAAGCTCTAATACCATGTTAATTTTTTTTAGAGATATATTGTTCCTTTCCTTATATAATTGTATTTCATTATTTACACATTGAATTCAGCCCACAACACCATAACATTATTCAATTTTACAACATTATTCCGCAACATATGCAATTATATAGAAAGAACAATATCATTATCAATGCAATGGAACATAGATGAACAATAGAAGAGAAAAATTCACACATAGAGACACCAGGATTCATCAGAGACTAAGGAATAACCCCACAAGGGAGAAAACCCTTTCAAATTCTTCTTCTTATTAGATTGTCATAGAATGTTTAAGCAAAGAGACAACACAATGATCCATATCTTCAACCACCAAAATATCCAGCAAAAAAAACTAAACAATATCCAAGAGATGAACCCAACATTGCTAATAATCAAAACCTCGATTCATAAGTCTACGATCAATTGTCATCGTCTGCGAAATTTGTGGTCAACTGTAAAAATCAAACCCTAGGTTCCAACCACAGAGAGAGAGAGAGAGATGTGTGTGTGGTTGAAACCCTCCAACCGCATGCATAGGCTTGCATGCCTAAGGTTGGAACCAAAAATTTCCTATAACATGCATGTAGTTGGTAACCAAAAACCCTACTCATAGCTATGAGCTTCAGACCCTACAATTTTGGACCTATATGGACCATTCTCTACAAACCACCTTAGTCCTGTGCGAGCAAAACCAAAGAAAGAATAATGATGATGATGATGATGTCTAGATGAGGGTCACTTAATGTGTAGTTATAGCCATCCATGGGTGACCAATTTCTCTTTTGGTCCGACTTGTTCTATTTTAGCACATGTGGGTTTCCATATTAAAGTATATTTTTACTTAACCAAATTAAATTATTACAAGGGATAGGAGAGGCCTTTCTTGATGAAAAATATTGTCCAAATGAGGGAATTTATCCCCGAGCTGCTAAAAATTAATAGGAGTACCCATGTTGCATACTTTCGATGGACCCCACTACACGAAAAATGTGAAATACATGAAAAAACATGTCTACAATCAATTTTTTCATGTATTTCACATTTTTCATGTAGTAGGGTCCATTGAAAGTATGCAACATGGGTACTCCTTGGATGGAAAATTAAATTTTGATGAGTACGAGTGCTATCGATCAAAATTTGAGTAAAATCGTAGGGAGATAAGTTGAAAATAAGAGTTGAAAAAGTTTTTTTTTCTTTTTTCCCTCCAAAACTTGATTAGGTAATCTAATATTATTTTATTATTTCCACTATAATTCATCTTACATCAAACTTTCTCTAATAGATTTCTTAGGGGTTAGATTGATTAGGCATCCTAATTTCATTGATTGACTACCGAAATAGATTCTAAATTTGTTAAGAATGAAGGAACCACATCTTGGCATAGAGGATTTTGAAAAAAATAAGAGATATTAAAATAATCTTCACACTCACGTCCCCTTACCTATGAAATGTAACCATTGTGCACCTGATCACCATTTGGACCAGCAAATTGAAAATCAAGAGTATCTGAAGAACTAGCTAGGGCATCGGATTGATGAAGCAAATCAAGGTCCAAAGGGTCATGAGATGTATACGATAGAGGATGACAGGTATCCCTCAAATAAGAAATGCATTCAACAAAATTAGATTCAGGATTTGAATTATGCATATCAATGTCATCCGGAGGTATCAAGGGATCAATCTTCACCTTAGGCTCCATGGACTTATTAGAACATTCAAAGTTTGATCATGCAAAGAGATAAAATGAGGATGGTGTTATCACAAAATCAAGCACTGAAGGGCTGTCGATCAGGTAGACTCTGTGTAACTGTTTCAGACCAATCTTTTGCCTAAGGATTAGCCTCCCTAGCCTGAGAGGGCTCTCTCAAAAAAAGTTATTGATTTTGATTGTTGATAAGAGGGCTAACTCTTGTAAAGTAAATTTAATAAACATGTTGGCTGGACAGACATTACAAAGACTTCCATTGGGCTTATGGAGTTGATCATATTTAGTAAGCTATAACACTGCTCATGCATAGAAGTCAGGGCATGTAATGATTAAATACTCAAAACAACATCTCATAGAAACCTCAGTTTACAAATACACACAGGAAATCAGAGCAGCATAAGTGAATTCTGAGTGATTGTGTATTCATACAACTGTAAAAACATTAAACATAAAGCAAAACCACATATCTTGGGCATTTGAAACACTGTAGGAATCCTGAGAAGATAAGCAGCAAATTATATTACTAAACTGGGTTTTTACACAAGCCAAAGCAATACTCTATTTCTCCAAATATCCAACCCCTATTACATAGATGATTCAGCTATATATAGAACGTGTTTCTAACTACTTGGAGCTTCCTCCTCCAGCATGAGGGGATCTCGATGACTGCCACTAATGACACCTATCTGCTTTTCAACAAACTATTTAATACAATAACCACTAACTGAAGTTCTAAAGAGTTCTAATTTAATTATAAC
>APFE031114490.1:0-14246 GCA_000404065.3 Pinus taeda
TTTACACTAAATTTCTTCTTGCCATTGATATTTTATAAATGTCTGGTATGAAATTTTATTAAGTATTCAAGAAATTTAACATCTCCTTGAAATTACTGAGTGGAAAAAAAAGTTTAACAAAGGAAAAAATATTTTAAAGACAATTTTTTTCTCTTTATAAATGTTAAGTTGATATAAAATTCCCCCTAATTTGGATGCCAATTGATGGTTGTCTTGAATGCATTTGTGGAAAAGAACCCTCAATTCTTTCTCTATCTCCTATGTCATTTTTGTTTTCAGCCATTAGGTCAGTTGGGACGGGATCTCCTTCTTCTTCTCCCCCTGTAGACTCTTCAAAAATATCTGGTTGTTCGCCTACGGGGTCCTCCAATACACAGCTACCGAAGAAGAGGGAAGGTTGGGTGTTTGAAGTGGTGGGGGTATTTGGTAGAAATATCCCTAAGTTATCCATATTCCTACGAGGAACGAAAGAAGTTTTTTTTCTTAGTTTTATGTTTTTTTTTCAAGCTTTGAGACTAACTGCAAAATCAAAATCACAAACTGAATGGAAACTAATAGCTTGAATGAAATCTCACTTACAGAATGGAAAAGAAAGAAAATTGAGTTACAATTACTTTTTCATAAATGAAGCTAATAGTAGAATGTCATAGATAAGAAATGGAAGAAAGAAAGCATAAATCACATCTTACTAAGATAACTCCCTAGAAACAACGCCAAAAGGTGACGAGCACCAGTATTGTAGCAAGAATGTTGCAACTCCTTGGGCTACCAACTTTACTTTATCAACCTAGGGTTCATACAAACTTGGAAGTGACAGTGTTGTATACACAAGCAAATGTGATGGGTATGCTCTCTGTCATTGCTAAGCTGTTGTAAGACAATTATGGTTTCTCAATCCAACCTTCTATTGATTTAGAAGAAGCTTGATTACCAATGAGGAAAAGGGAAACTTACACTAACTAAAATCTTGTCTAATGTACTAAGGAAAAACTAATATCAAATGCTTAAACACACCATTCATCTAACTACTTCTAAGAGGATTTGCTTCAAAAGGTGGCTAAGTTGACATGTCTGCAATCCTATTGTCCTAGGCATGCAATCCGAAATAACCAAACATTCTACTGTTGTGCATGTAAATGAGCACAATAACTCTTTTTTCCTTTTTGTCCTTTTTGTGTGAAAATGTGAATGCTAAATCCTCTTAGTGATGTGGCGAGTGGATTAGGGATGATGGTGAATGGTCAGATGGCTTAGGAGGAAAGTAGGGTTCTTCTACTATCTTCCTTGGTGCTCTTTCCACAATTCTGCCTCAAAAAAGGCCATTATAGGTCATCCTAGAGGATGTCCTAATGCTACTACCGATCCCCTGTATTCCTACAGGATCTGACCGAGAAAAAGAGGAGGGATTTGGAAGGTGGTGTAGGTCTTAGGGAAGGTGAATGGTGAGAGAAATGAGGCAAGGGAGTGGCTAGGACTCCTTCTAAGCTCAAAACAGAGTTTGTGAGATGGTTGGATTTGCTCAATTAAACTTGGAGAAGTGTTCTTATGTAATGATGAATTTGGTGAGCGATTAGTGGAAAAATTGATAATCATGGATGGATGAGGTTAGGATGAGATTGCTAGTCATGATATCTCTCTACATTGCTGAAAATCCTACACTACATCAATCATTGGCATTTATCCATGAATCATGTCAAATAAGAAATATTTTCAGTCAACTAAGAAAACATAATTTCATTATCTAGTTGCTTATTTCATGCATGGAAAAACTTGCAGAATAGTGTGAAACCTTTACGAGATCTAATGCAAGGCTGAAGATATCAGAAATGTCAATTAAATCCTATTCTTGAAAACTGGTAAAATGTTGGCCTAAGTAGCAAAAAATCCTAAATTCCACAAGAAATAAGAATTCTGTCTTTTTGGGGCTACATAGGATTTATTTTCTCAAACCATGGTCCCTAAAGGGAGTAGTGAGGCCAAAGCTACCTACTATCAGCTTTTTGATATTCCTTTGTCTTCCTAAGCTACTACTAAAGCAATGCACAAATGGAAGCAAACTAATCAAATCCACAACTACATGTAATGAAGTAATGCTAAAAACAATTCAACCATTAATCTATGAAATCAACTAAGCATACAAATACAAGAAGAGGCACCTTTGCTTCTAGGGTTGAGCCCTAATCCAAGAGTTTTAGCCATCTGAGTCAACTCAGCGTTGGATCAAGGAAATTCTCATTCTCATTGTCATATCAGAAAATTACACAACAATGTCTTCCACAAGTCTTCAGCTTGAGAATTCCTAATGCTTTTACATAAAAAATATGAACCCTAATGAGGCTCTAGGCATATTTAGTTATACAATTGAAGTCGCCAACGACTTCCTTAAATCTAGGGAGGCTTGGCTCCCAAAATCAACATGAACTGGTTCTTTAACTGTCACTGGCTTGACTGCCTTCTAATCTTCATGACTCAGTTTCTTGCAACTACAAGCTAGTGTGATTTGATGGAGAAATATTGGAATGAGTGAGGATTAAATGAGGAGGATCTATCTCCTATAATATCTCCTCCTTGTCCCATTCGAGTTTTTGTCGTTAATTAGCCAAAATTGCCATGATTTGCTCTCAAAAGCCTGCAATCAATGCACATTAGTCCACTAGACATAACATATCACTTTTACTCATCTCATTAAGACAAATATAATCAAAATATGTAAGGAATTATGAGAAGAGTTGATTTAAATAAGCTTGGAGGTGTATGAAGGTCCATAAAGTTACCCAATAAAGAGGCTCATCACCACCTAATAGATGATGATGGCCATCCTTAATATTACAAGATAGGGCTTGTACATCACGTTTGAGTGCCAATAGTTGACCTAGTTAGTTCTACATAAGCCCTTTTCCTCTTCTAAGGGTGATGTAGGGTAGTTTTTGGTCATGATGTCTTGGCATGAACATACCTTTGATTTGCAATTAAATAAAATCTTATATTTAAAAGCTATAGAATTATAATAGAATCTAAAAATAATAATAAAATAAAATAAAGAAATAAAAGATAGAAAAAAGCATGGTATATGTTAAAATAAACAAAGAAAAATTCATTTCCTATTGAAAATTATATATTAATAACTATAGAATTAAATGCCAAAAAAAATTACTTAGGAATTTAGAGATGGCATTAATAGATTATGATGGATTTAAATGTAAAACAATAAAAATGTCTAAAATATTAGATATGATATTAAAATAGCTTTTTGTTGTTCCATAAATTTAGTGTTAAAAAGAAAACTAAATTCATGTTATATAAATTTAATAATTTAATAATTTGATTTTTTTGGTTTATAATTAATTTTGGAATAAGATATTTACATTAAAAATTACCTTGAGTATATTATGTAAAATAAATCCTTTTTTTTCAATATTAAAAACAAAATTATTATTCAATTGAGAAGTAAATGTAAATCTATATGGAGTGTATAATAAATTATTAGATTGAAGAAGAATAGCATCGACAATCATAAGATATGAGTAAAATGCAAATTGGTATGGAGAGTATAATCTTTTATTCAATTGACATGTACTACGAATAAGTACTATCTTGGACATCTAAATGATATGATTATAAATCACTTGGAAGACATGGAATATGACAATTTATTTATCATAAATGTTATAATATATTAATATGTTAAATGTGTTGTGGAATAATCCAATATCACTACTTCTATGATGTGAATTGGAACGTCTTCATAAATACTTTAAAGTAACAAGAAGTGATTCCACAAGACAAAAATGAGCAGCCATAAAATTCATATAAAATAGTAAGCAAGATTGAGGGTAAAAAAATTCTAATAAAGTATTTCAAAATGTGAAAAAATAAAGTAGTATAGAGTGTCGTAAATGATATTCAAATTCACTTTGTCATTTTTTAATCACTAAAGGCTCCAACTATTTATAATTTTAACAAAACATCTGAAATGTAACTCCAACAAGGAGCAACCTATGATTTAGAATGGAAATCTATGATGAGCTGACATGTGAAACACATGAATCTAAACACCTTTTTAAAGCTATGGTTATAACCCAGACTCGAAATTTACCCTTCATATTTTTGTTTTTGATCAAATAGATTCTATTAGTTCTTTCAAATGTAGCAACAATTTTTTTGAGGCATGCTTCTCCTTAACCTCATTCCAACCAAATTTATTAACTAGGAGAAATATACAAAAGGTGATACCAAGTGCTAAAATTTACATTGTATCCTTAGAATAAATGCACAAAGCATCCAAAACACACATAGAATACATATGAAAAGAATTTCTGTCAAAGATTACGAGGGGGTGACAGTTCCTATCCAGAATCATAAATGTTTTGGGTTCTAGGGGTCCCATAAACATGAATCTCTAGGTGGTCAATCTGACCCTCAATATGATCTAATCAGTTATTAGTCAATATTTGGCTCATTATAAGTGAATTCGTCTTGTCCATAATTTCCTGTTTATTATGCTTTTAGTCAATCATGAATGTTATCACCTCATTCAATTCATCATCTCTCTATTTCTGTAGCTCCACTAGCAGTGCGATAAGAATCTGCAACTTCCTATATAAACATTCTATAGATGGTGGTGCTTCCACATGGCTAGGTGATGAAACATATTCATGAGCTTAATCAACCTCATGAATAGCCTCAACACCCCCATCACCCTCCACTTCTCCTACGCACCTGCAATGGCCAACCAAGACTTCATGAGGTCACCCACCTTGCACGAGATGCCTCCTTCATCTAAGAATTCCACTATATAATCCAAAACACAAAGACCAGTTTAATTCAGCCACTGAAATGTTGTAGCTTGGTAATCAAATCTCGCTTCAAAACTCAAGAAGATAAAAATTGTCAAAAATTACATATTCTTCCACAATTATCACTAAATAAGCACCCCCATGATTACAATACTTCCTCTTGAATAGAGTGCCCCAAGAAACCAAGGATAGAGGTAGTGAGACCGAGACCTCAAACTACATCTCTCAACCCTAAGAAAATTTGTCGATAGATACGTGCAATAAATACCACTAAAGACAATACGGACCATGACAAATTCTTGAAAGCATAAATATGAGGGAACCCGAAAAGAACAAAGCACCACCACATCCAAAATTCCATTTACAAAGAAACTCCTAGGGCCTAGAGGCAGAGCCATATTTCTTACTAAACAAGGAATAGAATAAAACCACCCTATTTAACTCCTGTAGCAAAAAAAATTAGTAGTTCTCTTGTCCTCACCACGTCTCACAATCCAAAGGATAGTTCACCTCCCTTAAGCTCATTGAGGTGTCAAACCATGCAATTTAGCACACCATAGTGACCAAATCATAAGCCCCTCTAGCTTGCATTGTCCATTCATTCTAAAGAAACCACTTGAATGAGCATGCCTAGGTTAGCGGTCTATGCATAGTCAGCATTCCCCTACCACCTTTTAAAACTCTGATATCTAGAAAAATTAACTTCTAAAAAAACAATCGTTCAGGCAATAATCTCATTCACATGTGTGTAGAATATTTTGGGTGTCCTATGCAACTTGTCTATGGCCCCTGCCCCCATCAATCCCCCATGTTTGGCCACAATCATGAAGGTGAACTTTAACCTTCATGTTATCCTAATTTTATAATATATATAAAAATTAAGTCTATATATATATATTCCTTCCATGCGTCAACTCCAAACTAAATGAAAAAAGAATTGGATATCTCTTTCATTGAGTTATGCACCATTAAAATGTTTTAATCATAATTTTCTTTTCATTTACCAATATCATATATATAATATATTAATTTAGGTTGAAATTTGAATATTTTATCTATACTACTACTAACATAGACAAATAGATCAACATTCACATTACGTTGCCATATGTCAACTCCAAGATTAAAATAAGGAAAAAATTATTCAAACCTCTTTCCTCCATTTTGAAGATAGACATTCTGTAAATTTTTGAATCATTCATTATAATATTTTCAATTCTTTTATATACAAAATGCATACTTGCCAATCTTCCCTTTTTTTTAATGTATTTTAAATTCTAATTCATATCAAATATTGAAGGAATTATACATCTCCATGATGTCATTGAATTAGAAAGCACAAATTAATTAAATGAAAAATATCCTTCACTTTATTTATTTATTATTTACACTAAATATCTTCTTGGCATGAATATTTTCTAAATGACTGCTATGAAACTTTATTAAGTATTAAAGAAATTTAACATCTCCTTGATATTACTAAGTGGAAAAAAAAAATTAACAAAGGAAAAAACAATTTAAATTCAATTTTCTTCTCTTTATAAATGTTAAGTTGATATAAAATTCCCGCTAATTTGGGTGGCAATTGATGGTTCTCTTAAATGCATTTATCATCACCATGCATTCACATGGAAAGTGGTTCTCATCTGACTTCAATATGCCGACTCTGTATGCTAATCCATCGATTTCATGATGCCTAATTAACTGCTCCATATCCTCTGTGTGACCTCCTTGTACTTAACACTAATGCCTCATTCACTTACTTGGCGATGGAAAAGATTATGCATGTCTAAAAATTTCTTTGACTCTTTTGTCACCCAACTTTTTCATGATTCGTCACTCACCCTATCATACTATTATTTCCTTCCAAAAGAAAAGCTACAATTCCCTCAATGGTTCTAAATTCCTCCTCCTCATTCTCCCACTTGCTACTATGGTTCAAGAGAGTAGATGTGTAAGCAATGGAGGCAATGGATGTGGTCGTGATCATCATTCCAATGTTGTAGATTTTCATTAAAAAATCTAATGTCTTCATTCCAAATATTCATGAAAGCATATCACACAATGTGTCCTTCGTGGAAGCTGATTAATTATGGAACGTAGGTGGTTGGCATTGGGCCTTAAAAGTTTACTAGCCAGACAGTTATAGAAGTAACAACAAGCCAATGAAGCTTCCATAAGGAAGGTTGTTAATTCTAAGAATTTATAGTCTCTGTGAATCTCTACGGGGCCTTATCCACTCCTTCGACATCTCCTTCTCTCCTATCTCACTCTACCATTCCCACACTAGCTCCCAAGATGGTATAAACTCCCTTTCAATCTCACCCGCTTCCCCTGGGCACTTCCTCTTCGATCATTATTGATTATATGCAACTGAAATGTCAAGTGAGTGGAGCAGCTAATAAGGCACAACCATAGCAAGATTTGAGTTCTTATGGTTGTCTTACCATTGAGGAGGAGACACAATATGCACTAGCACAATTCTGGCCTCATAACACACTTGATGGCTTAACAACTTCTAAAGGAAAGAAAAATGATTGAAGCATCTTTTTGAATGGCTTGTATTCTTAGCCCTAAGGAAAATTCTCACATGATATTTTTTGTATTACAATCACCGATTATGTATGCTACTAACTTTGGATTTGCCCATGAATAGATATTTTTTGACCCTATATTTCAAGCAATGACCTATTGGTTTTCCATGTTGGGAAGATGGTCTGAAACCTAGTTCCACCAGAAGAACTGACATTATTATGGTTGTGTAAATTTTGTACATCATTTTTTCTAATATGAAGTTCTTTACATTTTTACAAAAGAATATATATATAATTTTTTTATTTAAGGTTCACATTGAAATATTTTATATGTTATCAACATCAAAATATTATTTCGTAATATGTATAGAGTAGATATCGAAATATACTAGTTGGAATGAATATTCAAATTCTGATTGGGTGCATCATCCTATCATGCAACATGATGTGTTACCTAAAGAAAATGTATTGAGTATCTCTCAAATCACACCCATTGATATTTTTTGTAAACCCGGGATCATAGAAAACATCATGATTGTAGTGAATTTCACTCCAAATGATATTTCTACCTATATTACTCTTTTCATATAATTCTAATATGTATTCACTTGTACATATGAAGAGTTATGTATCATTGATAGCCATATGCATGAAAGAAATAATCTACTCAAGAAAGGACTTCATCCAATAAACCCTCACAAAGTTGATATCCTTAAGGAAGAAGTTGAAAAATTACTTAAATCTTAGTTCATATGTCTATTTTCCTTAATTGAATAGGTTTCCAACATCATTATTGTCACAAAAAAGGGTACAATTCATGTTTTTGTCATCTAAAGGAACTCAATAAGGAATTACCAAAAGATAACTATCCAACACCATTGATTGACCAGATCATTAATGGTTCACTAGTGGTGATATTCTCATTCATGGATTCTTTTCTTTGCTATAAGTAGATTGAAATCAAATCAAAAGATCAATATAAATGGCTTAAATTTTCCCTTAAGGTACAATCACATATCAGAAATTGTCCTAGGGTCTTAAAATCATTGGATCCACCTTCTAGTGGGACATGCCTTATGCTTTTTATTACATCACATGAATTGTAGAGGCATATATGGATTACCTCCCCTCTTACTCTCATAGACACACTAACAATCCAATGAATTTATGAGTCATCCTTATGTATTGTTGCTACTATAATATTCATTTCAATCCAAAAATTCATATTTTTGTTGTTTCGAGGAGATTGTAAGGTTTCATTATGTTAAATTACATGATTTTTTCCCTTAATTTCACTAATTAAAACATGCGAATGAATCTTGCAATAATTCTCAAAATTCTCTTTCTTACATTCTCGCAAACACTTTGGATGAAAACATTTCTTTGAACACTTTTAATTCAAAGAAAAGAACATTGATGTTAGAGACATTTACTCAAACATTTGCATGGTTACAAATATGAAACCCTTACTCAAAGTATGAAAAATGATAGCTAGACTAATTTATTATTAATTTGGAGAATGCAAATACACGACAATCACTCCATTAATACAAAATTTGAAAATTATGAGTAAGTGAGAAATTTGGCATGTTTTGGGTATAAGAGTGGCTAGTAGGGTTAATGCTAAAGTTTTTTATGCACAATAATTACTTCTTTCATAAAGTAGCTTGATCCTTCTATAGAAAATCACTCCCCACTAGACAAACTCAAATTCTATATAAATAAATTCATTCTTTTTAGATAATCTTTGACTTTGCATAAATAAGCTCAGTTGTTTCAATAAAAGAACGTATCCACAAATAAAATTACTTTCTAGGGAAATTTAACCTCTCCACAAATAAACTCAAACACTATAAAAAACTTTGTCTTTTCACAAAAGAAAGATCTAACATCCTCTAAATATGAAACGTGAACTTCAATGCAATACTACTCAAAAATATGAATGATATCTCCCCTTAACCATATTGGGTGGTTGGCTTTAGCACTAAATAAAAATCCTTAATGAGGTTCTCATCCTCACAACTAATCTCTTAGAGCTATCAAATGAAGTATGAAATATAATAACTAATATATGTTCAAAAATGAGCTACGATTCAATAGCATGGGTCATAAAAATACCATGAATCTCCCCTTTTTATCTCTTTCCTACTCAATAATATAAATGGATTTCAATTTCAATTTCTTATTTTTCCCATAATCACTTAATAACACCATTTAATTTAATTATTCATTCTCACTTCTAAATGTTTATGTATTCACTTGAATGATATCCAAACAATTTAATTAATTGATCCCTATTTTACTTCTATAGCCTATGGGAATCAAATAGTCCACTCAGTTAGTGGCCATTCAAAGAAAGGGAAATTACATGGTCAACCCTCTCAAGGTTGACCAAATCATTAATATGGTTCATTCATATACTCTTACTAATCTTTACAATTTTCAAGAGAACGTGAACTTTTTATATCAATTAACTTCCAAGTGTGTTGAGGTAAAAAAAGGTTTCATGCACCTTCTCAAAAAGGCACTATTGTGGTGGCTACAATTGAATGACACTGCTAGGAAGCCCCAAATTAAAGTGGTATGCCTATGGTATTCTATACATGACACATCACATTATTCCCTATATTTCAAATTCATTCTTTATGAAGGTGGTAATTGGTCATGGCGTTTTCAAATCTCTCATCCTCATCATCGATATTGGGTTGGAAAAAATTACCCTCGAGGTTTATGCCACTACAATAATGAGGAAATAAAATAAGTCCACAAGAAAAAAACTAAAAATAAAATGCAAGAGATGGTTGAGAAAATATTTAGCACATGGGGAAAATCCCAGTATGATCTCTACTTGCCTCATTATTCATCACTCGGTATTTAGAGTACTTGATGCTACCCAAATAAAATGAAACCCTTGTATTTTCCCAACCCCAATGAGAAATAAAACAAAACACCTTAAGAGGTAATGAATTTAAATCTATCAAATGAAAAATCGATCTTGTAAACTATCCAGCCATATCAAAGCATTATTATAAAGAAGTAAATGGTCTACTAGAGTAGTGGAAATAGAATTCTAAGAAAAGGGGTAACTAGTGCATCCATGACTAATCCCTACTTGCATATATACACTCTAGATGTTGGACCACCATTAGTTGGTCACTTGGATATGGCACCTAGCCTTGAAGTCTTTCCCAATACATTACCACATCTACACTTGTACACATGGACTAACATTTGGACTAGGACCTACAACTTCCCCTTGAGGGTTAGAAACACATATTAGGGTTATCCACCGATCCATCACAAATATAAGAGAGGCAACAAAAACATGCCACTTGGTCTAGTTATATACTTGATTTTGATCATGTGAAGTATTGTTTGTGTATCTGACATTACGTATGGTCCTCTATGATGCTTCTATGGTTTGAGTTACCTAACTATGGATTGATTGGAACTTTATTATAAGGATATTTTTTGGGATGCTTGACATCATAGTAATATAAAATGTTATAGGTGGTTTCCCCACCTCCTAAGTAGTGGAGTAGAAGTTGTACTCTCCAAACCAGAGAGAGAGAGATTAACTTTGATGGTGCAATATTTCCTACCTATGATAGGGAATTAGACTGGTTGAGGGATTTATATAATTTTTGACACAAGGAATCCCAAAATGCTAGACCATTGAGCCCATGATGCTTAACATTGGAGATATTGATGATTTGAGCAGTGAACCTAGGATTCCCCTAGCATGGTGTTGACATTATTTGATAGGAATCACTTCATCCACCTAATAGATGATGATGGGCATCTTTAATATTACAAGATAGGGCTTGTACATCACATTGGAGTGCCAACGGTTGAGCTAGTTAATTCCAAATAAGCCCTTTTCCTCTTCTAACGGTGATGTAGGGCACCTTTTGTTCGTGATGTGTTGGCATAAAGATACCTTTGATGGCTTTTACATGATAATATGGAGCACTAATTAGCCCTTACCTCACATCTTGAGGCCATTTTGAGTTCATTTGAAAAAATAACTAAATATACGTGTATTTAGTGTAAATAAAATTAAAAAATACTATTTGACTTCATTATAATTATTTATTTTAGTTAAACTATTTAGATATATTTAAAAATAAAAAAGTTGCAATTAAATAAATCTTAATATTTAAAAGGTATAAAATTATAATAAAATCTAAAAAAAATAAAAAAATAAATAAACAAAAGATAGAAAAAAGCATGGTATATGTTTAAAATAAATAAAGCAAAACAATATGATGACATGCTAATAATTCATCGATTGTTGAAAAATATATATTAATAATTATAGAATTAAATGCCACAAAAAGGTACTTAGGAATTTAGAGATGGCATTCATAGATTACAATGGATTTAAATGTAAAACAATAAAAATACCTAAAGTATTAGATATGATATTAAAATAGTTTTTTTTTGTTTCATAAATTTAGTCTTAAAGGCAAAATTAAAGTCATGTTATATAAACATGTTTCTGATTATGTAGCTCCTCCAGCAGTGTGGTAAGACTCTACAACTACCTATACAAACATTTTAAAGATGGTGGTGCTTCCACATGGCTATGTGACAAAACATGTTCGTGAGCCAATTCACCCTCATGAATATCCTCAACACCGCCATCAGCCTCCACTTCTCCTATGCACCTACAATGGCCAACCAGGACTCCATGAGGTCGCTCACCTTGCACAACATGCCCCCTTCATCTAAGAATTCCACTATATAATCCAGAACACAAAGACCAATTTAATTCAACCACCCAAATGTTGTATCTTGGTAATCAAATCCTGCTTCAAAACTCAACAAGATAAAAATTGTCATAAATTACATATTCTTCCACAATTATCACTAAAGAAGCACCCCCATGGTTACAATACTTCCTCTTGAATAGAGTACCCCAAGTAACCAAGGACAAAGGTAGTGAGCATGGGGCCTCAAACTACATCTCTCAACCCTAAGAAAATTTGGCGATAGATACGTGCAACAAATATTGCTAAAGATGACAGGGACCATGACAAATTCTTGAAAGCATAAAGATGAGGAAACCCAAAAAGAACAGACGACCACCACATCCAAAATTCCATTTACAAAGGAACTCCTAGGGCCTAGAGGCATAGCCATATTTCTTAATAAACAAGGAAGAGAATAAAACCACCTCATTTTAACTCTCGTGGCAATAAAATTTAGCAGTTCTCTTATCCTGACCATGTCCCACCATCCAAAGGATAGTTCACCACCCTTCAGCTCACTGACATGCCAAACCGTGCAAATTAGCATGCCTTAGTGACCAAAGCACAAGCCCCTCTAGCTTGCATTACCCTTTCACTCTAAAGAAACCACTCAAATGAGCATGCATAGGTTTGCGGTCTATGCATAGTCAACATTCCCCTACCACCATCCTAAACTCTAATATCTAGAAACATCGACTTCTGAGAAAAAAGAATCGTTCAGCAAATAATCTCATTCACATGTTTGTAAAATCTTTTGGTTGCCCTATGAAACTTTTCTATGGCCCCTGGCCCCATCGATCCCCCATGTTTGGCCACACTCATCAAGGTAAACATTAACCTTCCTATTATTTTAATATTATAATATATATAAAAAATAAGTATTCATATATAAATTCTTTCCATGCCTCAACTCCAAATTAAATGAAAAAGGAACAGGATATCTCTTTCATTTTGAGTTACACACTACTAAAATGTTTTAATCATAATTTTCTTTTTCATTTACCAATATAATATATATAGTCGAAATCTAGATATTTATCTATACTACTATAACATAGACACACAGACACACACATTCATGTCGTATGTCGACTCCAAGATAAATAAGGAAAAAATTACACATCTCCATCATTCTGAGATAGGCACCGTTAAAATTTTTGAATCATTCTTTATAATTTTTTCAATTCTTTTATATACAGAATACATACTTGCCAATCTTCCCTTTTTGTTAATGTATTTTAAATTCTAATTTATATCAAATATTGAAGGAATTATGCATATCCATGATGTCACTGAATTAAAAAGCACAAATTAATTAAACAAAAAATATCCTTCACTTTATTTATTTATTGTTTACACTGAATTTCTTCTTCCCATCAATATTTTCTAAATGTCTAGTATGAAATTTTATTAAGTATTGAAGAAATTTAACATCTCCTTGATATTACTGAGTGGAAAAAAAAAGTTTAACAAAGGAAAAAATATTTTAAATTCAATTTTTTTTTCTTTATAAATGTTAAGTTGTTATAAAATTCCCCCTTACTTGGGTGTTAATTGATGGTTGTCCTGAACGCATTGATCACCACCATGCATTCACACAGAAAGTGGCTCTCATCCAACTTTAATACGCCCACTCATTATGGTAATCCATCAATTTTCATGTTGCGTAATCCACTGCTACATATCCTCTGTGTGATCTCCTTTTACTTAACAATAATGCCTCTTTCACTTGTTTGGCGATGGAAAACATTACGTATGTCTAAATATTTCTTGCCTCTTTTGTCACCCAACTTGTTCATGATTCGTCATTCACCCTGTCATATTGTTATTTCCTTCCAAAAGAAAATATACAATTCCCTTAGTGATTCTAAATTCCTCCTCCTCATTCTCCCACTTAATACTATGGTTCATGAGAGTAGATGTATAAGCAATGGAGGTGATGGTTGTGGTCATGATCGTCATACCCATGCTGTAGATTTTGACGAAAAAATCTAATGTCTTCTTTCCAAATATTCATGAAGGCATACAACACAATGTATAAATAACTAACTATTTATATGGGAATATATTATCCATTAATACGTTCAAAATAAATTGTAATTGGATGAATAAAAGTTTTGTTCCTTTTTTTTTTTAAATTTTTAAAGTCAGTTTTTCTTGAA